>CM053742.1:101917820-101948948 GCA_028658305.1 Pachyuromys duprasi
CGGAAATATCCGAAGTCAAATTTTGTCTTTTGTAATAAAAGAAAAACTTTCCAATTGTTCCAGTCATTTAAAAAATATAAAGGATAAAATTTCCACCTATAATTTCACCATCTAAATGTAACTCTTTTTTTTTTACTAATTTTTTATTTTTTAGGTTATTTACTTTGTATCCCAACACTAGTTCCCTCCCTTATTCCTACCAATCCCACCCTCTCATCTCCTCTCTGCCCCTTTCCAAGTCCACTGCTAGAGGATGTCCTCCTCCCCTTCCATCTGACCCTAGCTTATCAGGTAACTTCAGGACTGGCAGCCCAGTCCTACTCTGTGGCCTAGAAAGGCTACTCTTTCCTTAGAGGAGGAAGTGGGGTGGTAAAGGATCCAAATATTTTGTTCATGCCAGAAATAGTACCCATTCCCCTTACTAGGGTACCCACTTGGATACTGAGCTACCATGGGATACATCCAAGGAGAAATATTATGTTATATCCGTACATCATCCTTAGTTGGAGAAAGAGTTTCATAGAGGACCCCCGTGCCTGATATATTTTGTCCATGTGGAGCTCCTGTCCTCTCCCAGTAATATTACCTTCCCCTTTTATTGTATGATTCCCTGCACTCTGCCAAAGTTTTGGTTATGAGTCTCCACATCTGCACCGATACACTGCTAGGTAGAATCTTTCAGAGGCCCTCTGTGCTAGGCTACTCTCCTTTTCCTTATTTTCTCCTTCTTTGGATGTCCATTCCTTTTGCTTCTCTGAATGAGGATTGATCACCTTAATCCAGGTCCTCTTTTCTTGTATATCTTCTTTAGGTGCTCATATTATCAGTCCTATAGGTCTGTATAAGTGAGTATACACCATGCGTATCTTTCTGCTCCTGGGATACCTCAGTCAGGATGATCCTCTCTATATTCCATCATTTGCCTGCAAATTTCATGATTTCCTTGTTTTTAAATGCTGAGTAGTATTCCATTGTGTAAAAGTACCACAATTTCTGTATCCATTCCTCCATTGATGGACATCTGGGTTGTTTCCAGTTTCTGACTATTATGAATAAAGCTGCTACAAACATGGTTAAGCAAATGTCCTGGTTGTGTACTTGAGCTTCTTTTGGATATATGCCTAGGAGTGGTATAGTTGGATCTTGAGGAAGAACTATTCCTAATTGTCTGAGAAAGTGCCAGATTGATTTCCAAAATGGTTATACAAGTTTATATTCCCACCAGCAGTAGAGGAGGGTTCCCCTTTCTCCACAACCTCCCCAGCATGTGTTGTCACTTGAGTTTTTAACTTTTGTCATTCCTATGGGTATAAGGTAAAATCTCATGGTTGTTTTGATTTGCAACTCTCTGATGGCTAAGGACGTTGAGCATCTCTTTAGGTATTTCTCTGCCATTTTATATTCCTCTACAGAGAATTCTGTTTAGCTCTATACCCTGCTTTTTAATAGTATTGCTTGATTTTTTTGCATTTTAATTTCTTTAATTCTTTATATATTCTGGATATTAGCCCTCTGTCAGATACAGGATTGGTGAAGATCCTTTCCCTGTCTGTAGGCTGTCATTTTGTTCTAATGACAATATATTTTGCTTTACAGAAACTTTTCAGTTTGATGAGGTCCCATTTGTCGATTGTTGCTCTTAGAGCCTGTGCTGTTGGTGATCTGTTCAGGAAGTTGTCTCCAGTGCCAATGAGTTCCAGGCTCTTTCCCACTGTATCTGGTTTTATGTTTGATCCCCTTGGACCTTGGACTTTAGTTTTGTGCAGGGTGATATGTATGGGTCTATTTTCATTTTTCTGCATGCAGACAACCAGTAGGACCAGCACCATTTGTTAAAGATGTTGTCTTTTCTTCCATTGAATGCTTTTGGCCTCTTTGTCAAAAATCAAGTATTCATAGGTGTTTGGGTTTATTTCTGGGTCATCTCTTTAGTTCCATTGAACCACCTTTTTCTTATATGGCAACACCATGCCGTTTTTTATTACTATTGATCTATAGTACAGGTATGGAGATACCTCCAGATGATCTGTTTTGGAAATCCTTGATTTTTTATTTCTTCATATGAAATTGAGAATTATTCTTTGAAGGTCTATAAAGAATAGTATTGGTATTTTGCTGGGAATTGTATTGAATCTGTTGATTGCTTTTGGCAGGATGGCCATTATTACTATGTTAATCCTACCGACCCATGAGCACGGGAGATCTTTCCATCTTCTGATATCTTCTTCAATTTCCTTCTTCAGAGTCTTGAAGTTTTTTTTCAAACAGGTCTTTTACCTGCTTGGTTAAAGTCACCCCATGGTACTTTACATTATTACTGGCTATTGTGAATGGTATTTTTTCCCTAAATTCTTTCTCTGCCCTTTTGTCTTTGGTACACAGGAGGGCTTCTGGTTTTTTTCAGTTAATTTTGTGTCCAGCCACTTTGCTGAAGGTGTTTATCAGCTGAAGGAATTCTTTGGTTGAATTTTTGGGATCATTCATGTATGCTATCATATCATCTGCGAATAGTGAAACCTATACCTCTTCTTTTCCGATTTGTACCTGCTTGATCTCCTTTAGTTGTCTTATTGCTCTAGCTAGGATTTCAAGCACTATATTGAAGAGATATGGAGAGAGTGGGCAGCCTTCCCTTGACCCTGATTTCAGTGGGATTGATTTAAGTTTCTCTCCATTGAGTATGATATTGGCTATAGTCTTGCTGTATATTGCCTTTAGTATGTTTAGGTATGTGCCTTATATCCCTGATCTCTCTAAGACTTTAAACATGAATGGATGTTGGACTTTGTTAAATGCTTTTTCAGCATCTAAGGTGAAGATCATGTGGTTTTCTCCTTCAGTTTGTTTATATAGTGGATTACATTGATGTATTTCCTTATGTTGAACCACCCTTGCATGCCTGGGATGAAGCCTCCTTGGTCATGGTAGATGATATCTTTTATGTGTTCTTGGATTAAGTTTGCCTGTATTTTATTGATTATTTTTTGCGTTAATGTTCATAAGAGAGAGAGGTTTGAAGTTCTCTTTTTTGTTGGGTCTCTGTGTTGTTTATGTATCAAGGTGACTTTGGATTCAGAGAATGAGTATGGTAATGTTTGTTCTGTTTCTATTTTGTGGAATATTTTGAAGAGAATTGGAATTAGCACTTCTTTGAATGTCTGGTAGAATTCTGCACTGAAACCATCCGTCCAAGGACTTTTTTTTGGAAAGAAGACTGTTGATGACTGCTACAATTTCCCTGGGGAATAGAGGGCTATTCAGTCTTTCTACCTGAACTTAACTTAATTTTGGTAGATGGAATCTTTCAAGAAAATTGTCCATTTCATTTAGATTTTCAAATATAGGGTTTTGTAGTACAACCTAATGATTGTTTGGATTTACTCAGTATCTGTAGTTATGTTCCCCTTTTCATTTCTGATTTTGGTGATTTGGATAGTTGATTTCTGCCTTTTAGTTAGTTTGGCTAAGGGCTTGTCTATCTTGTTGATTTTCTCAAAGAACCAGATCTTGGTTAAATTGATTCTTTGAATTGCTTCATTTGTTTCTGATTAATGATTTCAGCCCTGATTTTGCTTATTTCTAGCTGTCTGCTCCTCTTAGGTTTATCTGCTTCTTTTTTTTTTCCTAGAGCTCTCAGTTGCTTGTACAAGATATTTCAAATTTCTTCTTGAAGGCACTTACTGCTATGAATTTTCCTCTGAGCACTGGTATCATTGTGTCCCACAAATTTGGGTATATTGTACCTTCATTTTCATTGAATTCTAGGAAGCTTTTAATATCTTTCTTTATTTCTTCCTACACCCAGCTGTCATTGAGTAGCAAGTTGTTCAATTTCCATGTGTGTGTAGGCTTTTTGTTATTTTTATTGTTGTTGAGGTCCAGCTCTAGTACATGGTGGTAGGATAGAATACAGGGGATTGTTTCAATTTTATTTTATCTGTTGAGGCTTGCTTTGTGACCAACTATATGCTCTATTTTGGAGAAGGTTCCATGAGGTGCTGTAAGAAGGTATACTCTTTTAATCTAGGATGAAAGGTCCTATATACATCTATTAGGTCCATTTGATTTAGGGCCTCTGTAAATGCCTTTATTTCCCTATCTGGCTTATGCCTAGATGATCTGTCCTTTGGTGAGAGAAGGGTTTTAAAGTCTCCCATTATTAAGGTGTTAGGATTGATGTGTGATTTAAGCTTTAATAATGTTTCCTTTAAGTGCTCTTGTGTTTGGGGCATAGAGGTTCAGAGCTGTGATGTCCTCTTAGTGGATTTTTCCTTTGATGAGAATGTAGTGACCCTCCTCATATTTTTTGATTAATTTTGGTTGAAATTCTATTTTATTAGATATTAGGATAGCTACACCAGCTTATTTTCTGGCTCTATTTGTTTGTAAAACATTTTTACATCCCTTTACTCTGAGGTAGTATTTATCTTTGTTGCAGAGGTATGTTTCTTGGATGCAGCAGAATGTGGGATCCTGTTTCCGCACCCATTTGTTAGTCTGTGTCTTTTTATTGGAGAGTTGAGTCCATTGATGTTGATACTTAATAGTCACCAATGATCGTGAGTTCATTTTATTGAGGAGTTGGTGGTCTTACTGTGATTCATTGCTTGTTTTCTTTTAATTGTTGTAGGGAAATTATCTGCATCCTCTTTTTTCTTGGGTATAGTTGTTTTTGTTGGATTGGATTTCTCCTTCTAGTATCTTCTGTAGGCCTGGTTTGCTGTGTAGATGTTGCTTAAGTTTAGTTTTATCATGGAATATTTTGTTTTCTCCATCTACATTGATTGAAAGCTTTACAGGGTCTAGTAGTCTGGGTTGACATTTGTGGTCCCTTAAAGCCTGAATGACATCTGCCCAGACCCCTCTGGCTTTCATATTTTCTGATGAGAAGTCTTGTGTGATTCTGATAGGTCTACCTTTATATGTTCCTTGGCCTTTTCCCCTTGCTGCTTTCAATATCTTTTCTTTCTTTTTTTTTTGTATATTTATTGTTTCAACATGATGTGATGTGAGAATTTTCTTTTTTTAGGTCTAGTCTGTTTGGTGTTCTATAGGCCTCTTATATGTATATGTACATCTCTTTCTTAAAGTTGGGGAAATTTTCTTCTATGATATTCTTGAAGATAATTTCTGGACCTTGGAGCCTGGAATCTTACTTTTAATCAGTTCCTATTATTCTTATATTTCGCCTTTTTGTGGTGTCTTTGATTTCTTGGATGTTTTGTGTTTGGAACTTTTCCAATTTTTCTTATTCTTTGAGAGAACTATCAGTTTCTGCAAGCGTATCTTCAGCAGCAGAGATTCTTTTTTCCATCTCTTGTATTCTGTTGGTGATGCTTACTTTTGTGGTTCCTGATCTTTTCTCTAAGTTCATTAGCTCCATGGTTTTCTCTGTTAGTATTTTCTTCATTGATTCTAATTCTATTTTTATGTCTTGCAACATTTCCTTCATCTGTTTGAATATGGCCTCTTCTTTCTGTTTGATGGCCTCTTTTTTTTTTCCTTTCTTCTCTATGTGCCACTAATTTTGCCTCTAATTGTCCCTCTATTTATTTGACTATATTTGCCTGTGTTTCTTTGAGAGCTTTGTTCAGATCCTCTTTCCTTGCCGACACCTGGGAGGCTAACTCTTTGAGAGATTTGTTTGTTTCCTCTTTAACTGTCTGTATTTGCATGGCTATTTCTCTGAACGATTTGTTTGTGTCCTCTTTATGTGACTCTAATAACTGGATAAGCATATCTTTATGTTAATTTTCCTGTTTCCGATGAATTGGAGTATGAATTGATTTGGGGGGTTGCTGGTGAAGCCATGATTTCCTGATTTTTGTTGGGTGTGTTCTTTTGCCGATCTCTGGCCATTTACTTAACTGTAACTTTCATTGTTTGTTCTTGGACTCCACAGTTCAGATTGGTACCGTCTTTCTCTGCTGTCTGGAGAATTCTTCAGGGAGATGAGAGAGGTACAATGGTTTCAGCATGTGCATTGGTGCATTGGTGGGAGCAAAGTCCAAGGCGCAGAAGGACAAATGAGGACAAGTGTGTAAGCGTGCATGTGTGTGGAAGTTTGCCTTGATGGACAGGGTGCTAGAGAATGTAGAGGCCTTCAGTGTGAGGGAGGGGTGCCTTGTGGTCACCAAAAGGGTCGCCCGTTCTGAAGTTATTGCAATCGCTGTTGATTGTATGAGCAAATTCCCTCAGTATGACAGTGGCCTACAGGCTACTGGTATTTGTCTCTAACTGAGATCCAGGAGTTACTTGCCTAAACTCCACTGGTAGCTCCACAGAGCTGGCTCTTCCTTGTCCTAAGAAACCCTCTGTTTCCCATAGTGGATGTGTGGGTGGGAGATTTCTGATATCTGGCTGCTAACTTAGCAGCACCCTGGATCTGGTTCTCTGAAGGCATTTTGGGGCACTCTCACTCTCTAGTAGGTTAAATCGTAAAGTTCCTCCTGTTCTCTACTGGTAGGTTTGGACCTGCTGAGCCAAATGTGTGCTCAGACAGCTCAGTGGTGTTGTAACCACTGTACCAGGTAGTCCAGCTGCGTATACAGAACTGGGGTATTTCAGTGCCTGCACTCACAGAAAGTCTTGTGTAGCCACTACCTTTGCTTGGCACTTGGTGTACCTGGGTGGTTTTGCAAGTCCTCCGAACTCTGGTGACTGCACAGCCCACTCTCTGCCACTGAGGGACTGAGCAGCTCTTACAGTCTGACTCTGTGAAGTCGGTATGGCTGGCCACTCTCAGGTGCAGAACCCAGGCAAGATTGTACCATGGGTCTTGGGTTCAACAAGCGAGTAGGGCTGGCTGCCCAGGGTGAGATGTTAGTATCCACACCTCTGCTGTCTTGGTTCTCAGGCAGCAAGGTCTGTGTCACTGGCATTGTGGTTCAGCGCCTCCGAGGAGGAAGGAGGCCTGAAGAGGGAAAGCGCCCCCATTTCTCAGAGATGTCTGCATCTGACCTGAATGAAAACGTTCTCCACTCCTGTGATGTCCCCCCTCTTTCAGGAAGCCACAGTGTCGATTTTCCAGCATCAGTTGCCCCTCCACTCACCAATTTCAGAATTTCAATTCTTCGGCCTTTCAAAATCAGTGTGCTAATTGCCACCATCTTGGATCTCCCTAAATGTAATTCTTGTCATAATTTTGTTTTTGTTATTTCATTTCCATATTTCATCAATAATGTATAGGTTTTCCTAATTATTCTTCAAAAAGTACAATTTAATAATTTGCTTACAATAAGTATCACAAAAGTTCAAATTATAATTATAAGCAGAAATGAATCTTCAAGTTCAACAGTAACCCATATAAATTAAATCAAGATTGCAGTAAAGTTGACCTACATGTGCTTGTTTAAAACATCTTAGAGATGAGGACATGAATTACTTCTTAAAGGACTTGTTATACAGATATGAGAACCTGAATTCAGATTCTTAACATACACGTAATATCCATGCTTGCCTGTTATACCCTGTAACTCAAGACATGACCGGGTAGATCTTGATAGGTCCTGTGCTGTGAGACAGAGACAGATCAAACCTGAGGAGTTGTAGGCAAGCTGGTTTGATCAAAATGAAGTCACAAATTTAAATTGAAGTGAGAGTCTCAAAAAAATAAGGCAAATTAATTGACAATAGCATCTGACACTACTGTCATATACATACACACACACACACACATACAGAGAAAGAGAGAGCAAGAGAGAAAGAGAATAAAACATCTTACGAACAATAGTGGATTGAGGATTTATAGTTAAAATATCCAGATAAATTTATGATCCCTGTGAACTAGAGGTAAGAAATACAGATATATTTCTTTGTTATATGAAAATTTGCAGAGAGACGAAGAAATTGAGGATGCTAAACTGCATTCTACCCATTCTCAAAGGATATGAAATAAAACTAATACAATGGAAAAATCAGATCCAAGCACATTAATTTCGCATGGCCATATAGGGGTCAACACATATAGAGTGTCCCAATATACCATGTACTTATTATCACATAGTTTCTGAAAATAAAAACTTCAAGTTCTTTCAAAGGTAGAATCAATGTTTTAACTCATCTTCATATTCATTTGGGAATTCAACTAGAGAAAATCATATTTTGCTTTCGCTTGAGTTACTGAAAGATTTTTTCTTTTCATTTGTAGAATTTATGAATATTTGGCTTTGTTCACAGCTGTCTATAGAGAAATCTAATAGTGCTTTGAGTCTCCAAATTTAGGGACCATTAATATTTAAACCCACTTTCGTATTTTTTTAATTTTTTATGGCTTTGTATTTTCATAAATGTATAAACTGAGTTTTGCTCATATTCCCTTTTGTCTTTTACTGGAACACTTCTTCCCCATGAGCATCTTACTACTTTGGCATTTTTAATTTTTTCATTGAACCGTGTTTGTTTGTTTATTTATTTATTTATTTATTTAGTCAATTTCATACATGTATGCAATGTTTTCTGATTATTCTCATTCCCTACAATTTCTTATTCTCATTCCCTATGATTTCTTATCTCTCTTCAAACACCAAAAAATATCCTTCCTTTCTGCAAGTCCTTTTACCACATTTGTTCAGCATTTTTGCTGTTGTGATGAAGGAGTTTAATGAGGTTCATCAATATAAAAATTTTTATCCTCTTGCTGCATGGAATTTAATTTTGTTTGTTTACATTAGCATGGCTCAGAGTTACTGGGAAATAAGCAAGTTACCAGTGAAGAAAATGACTCCTCCTCCCATGGTGTATATTAACTACTCAAAGAGATTTTGAGGACCTCAGGGGCTCCTGAGTGATGCATGATGAAGTGGGAAAGGCCTTAAACTTGAGCAGGACTTGTGGAAGTAAGGACAATTTCAATAAATTTATGAGTATTTTGCCATGTCTTTTCCAGGAGTTACTCTTTTTATAGCATCTCCCTCCAGACACTGGCTATTAAATTATTTCTACTCCATCTTCTGGAACATACTATGAGTTGCTGACTAGTTATCTTGCTTAGGGATGAGAATGCCGTAACTACTTATTCTCTACATTTTGATCAATTGAAAGTCTTTAGAGTAATCGCTTTCTACTATAAATGAATCTTCTCTGATGAAGACTGAGAGTAGTACTGATCTAAGTGCATAATAAATATGTATTAAGAAGTCAATTTCAGTCCTCATCTATTTAGTAATGTAAGACTAAAAAAAGTCTCCCTGGTGTTTATGAACTCCCCTGCCATTAATGTTTTTTTTTTTTTTTCAGCAGATTGCTTAGCAACTTTGGGTATTGGGAAAGCTAACCAGTACGGAATTAACATATAGCTCACTTCCAGCTTGATTTGCCAATGTCCTGTAATCTAAACTGTGTGAAGTCATCATCAACCAGGCTTTGTAATGTAGTTCTAAGGGCAATGGAAGGTAAATGAATAATAACCATTCTGGTAGACATACCTTTGGATGAGCTCAAAGTCAACAAACAAACTTAATTATACATGAATATACTGTTATTTTGTCTATTTGATTTGTTATGAGCATTCATAAATTTGAGTTGCTGACTATCAGAAAGCCATATTACAATTAATTTTATACCTAAGAAAATTTGATATTGCAGAATACTAATATTGGAATAGATTGTATAAATGGTAAATGCAAACTGGAAAATAGCTAAAAACTCTACCAAATGAAGCATTCACTAAATATGATGAATACTAACAGAAAGTGAGAGGCAGAAATATGATAATAAAATTTAATATTTCTGCTATATAAATGCTGCCCATTTTCCTCAAAGACAGACTAGCATAGAGAGATAGAGCAATATAGCAGTCAATAAATTTTCAGAAGCAATTAATTTTACCAATCATAATGTTCAACAAATATAATGAAATTAAATAATTAATTAATGATACTCTCCTGCACAGATGTAGCCCATGGTAGATCAGTGTCCAAGTGGGTTCCATAGTAATGGGAACAGGGACTGTCTCTGGCATGAACTGATTGGCCTGCTCTTTGATCATCTCACCCCGATGGGGGAGCAGCCTTACCAGGCCACAGAGGAAGAAAATGCAGCCATTCCTGATGAGAGCTGACAGACTAGGATCAGAGAGAAGGAAAGGAAGATCTCCCCTATCAGTGGACTTGGGGAAGGTCAGGTGTGGAGAAGGGGGAGGGAAGTTGGGATTGTTAGGGGAGGAGGGAAGGGTTTCTGGGGGGATACAAAGTGAATAAAGTGTAATTAATAAAAGAAAAAAAGGATCTTTTAAAAGCCCAAATATATATTGAACAATATTAGAATAATAAGTTAAATTCTGTAAAATGGAATGTAGGTAAATGTCCTTCTAAATATCTATGTTTATACACAGAGACTCATGAAGCTACTGGCCTCAGACAAACAAGCTTATTTTGATAGTAGGTGATAGCTAATTCAGAGCTTCATAACTGTTTATAGTGAGATAATAAGTAACTGCTTGAATACTTGCGCCCTAACAGGACATCTGTATGTCTCCAAATCCCAGGAAACATAACAGCAGAAGGGGTGAAATGTGAAGTAGTGACAATCCATGTCTACTTCCTCCCCCTTGGGAGAGCCAGTCTAGCTAGCTCCAGACTGAGCTAGAGGGAGGGAAGCTTAACCCAGGCAATGCAAGACCTTAGTCAGTAGTGAGTACATAGGCAAAGAATCCATACAGCCAGAACAGCTTTGAAAACTGGTTCAATTTGTTAGGGGGAGGAGGAGAATTTATGCCCCTGATGAAGTAATTAGGGTCTCTGTGGCAAGGTTTGTGTGGTCACATACAATTGGCCATAAAAAGGATGTTAAAATAAACTTAATCTGCATACTCAGGTACTACAGAATCTGATGGGAAACACTTATAATGCCAAACAAAAAGTGAAGCCTGATAACTGTCACGGTAGTAAATTCTTACTAGGGTTGTTAATGGGGCAGCCAACTTCCTGGCACCAGGTTCGGAGAGGGGAGAGAACCAAAGACAGTTGACCACATGAGGTATGTTGTATTCAGGGTTGAAATTTTCCTTGGCCCATCCCCCAGTAATCCTGGACCATTATGGTCCCCCAACAGAGTATGGTAGCATAGTAGGAAGCTGTCATCTGGATATTGCAATGTAAGCATGCACACTGTAGTCATGAATACACAGCAAGTGTGACTACTGTTCTGATGTATCTCTGAAAGTATGAATACAAGAAAAAGTACTGAGGAAGAAAGGGAAAACTAAAGGAAATGTGTTGGTTAGTTGTTAAGAGACCAATGGGAGCAGAAGGAAGATGAGAGAGGGGATAGAAGTTATCAAAGTACTTAAGGTACAAATTTGTTACTGTTAAAATTTATTTTTGAATGACAGAATTTGAACCCTAAAACTGTTAAGAAAAGAGTATATAAATCACAAACTGAAGAAACCAAGTGTAATAATAAAGTAACAATAGGGAGCATAAAAGACATAAAATGAACATGTCAAACAGACAATATATAAGCTGAACTATAAAAGCCCAAATAAATCAATGGCTATACTATATATGAAAATTACAACCCTGCCAGAGAAAAGAAAAATATTGTCAGAATCACTTTAAAATTTTATGCTGTCATTTCAAACCATGAGGAACAAATTTGAATATAAATTATCAAAAAGGAACACAATAATCTATTCAAATTTAGTGCCCTTAATATAATATTACACATGTTATATATTAGCTTAATTTGACATGTTTTTATAAAGTTCTGGACACCAAAAATGTTAAAATAGTTTACTGTCTCTAGGAAATAAGAGATTAGTACAAGAAAAGAATAATTGACACAGCACAAAGGGACATATGAATCCAACCATCATAAGATAACATTTCAATATTTTTCCTCAGTAATATAATAAGTAACTTAGTAACTAACTCCATAAAAATAAGTAAAAACTGAACAGTTATTAAAATTCAACATACATACACAAGGCATTGGAGACGAATTTCAATCCAGAACAAGGCCATTAGGGATCACATTCAACGACTTAGGTCTGTGTGATCCTGTTGGAATACAAACGCACCCTTAGCACACACCTGTAATCCCTGTAATCCCTCTAGCTGGAATATAGACATATCTTTGGTACACACCTTTAATCCCAAGCAATGTCATCTGATTGAGAGGCAAACTGATGAATCAGAGAAAGAGTTGTCAGAGAGAGAATATGCCCAACTCTCATGAGGAAAAAGAAGCTACTTAAAGGGAGAGAGTTGAGTTCAGTGCAGTGCAGTTTACTTGAATAAAGTTGATTTCGTTTGAATTCACACAATTCAGTTGAATTCAGTTCCATTTGAATAGTACAGTTAGTGCAGTTAAGATTTTGGAGTTCAGAGACAGTCTTTCCAAACAGAGCAGTTCAGTCAGAAGCTGAGAGAAGCTGGATTAAATCAGTTGGCTTAGAGAAGAGTTTGAACCAGAGTAGTTGATATGAACCAGACAGCCAGTGTTCAGAAAGAGCTAGAGAGGGTGACCTTATTCAGCAGTAAGTCTCAAAAGATGAAAATATTCTAGGCCTATATTAGCAGATGGAGGGTGGAAGCTGAAGCCTTCAAGGTCCAGGATTGCATACGTTTAGATTATACTGAGGCAAGAAGTTTTATGACATAGGCATAGGGATAGTTAGAACAGAGAAAGAAATGGTCTGGGCTCAGCCCAAAAAAGATATATGCATAGCTTGGATATATCTCTCATTGCTTCCCCTCATCTGAGGAAATAAACACAACATTTACAGGGCATACACCCAATATGAGTAGAGTATGTACTATTCACCAACACACCAACAAATGCCTCAATTCAAAATTTGCTCTACCTACAAGACCTGCAGGGATAAAGATAAGACAGATAGAGAAAAGATTGAGGGAATGTCTAACCAATGTTGGGTTCAACCCTAAGACCCACCCCATAGAAAAAAACCAACCCCTATAACTATTAGGGATACTCTGATATGCTTGCAGACAACAGTCTACTCGAATTGTCCTCTTAGAGGCTCTACTCAGCAACAGCTCAAAACAGATTCTGAGACTCACAGCCAAACATTGGGTGAAGCATGAGGAGTCTACTGGAAAAGAGGAAGGAAGGATAAATGGACCTAGAGGTGACAAAAGCTCCTCAAGAGCCAATCAGCCAGGGCCCAGAGTGGTCTGTGGAGTCTGAAGCACCAACCAAGGACAATGAATGGTCTGGACCTAGGCCTTCTACTTATAAGTAGCTGATGGAGATCTTAGGCCTCATGTGACCCTGTTACTTAGGGGAGTGGGTAATATCTCTGACATGGACTATTTTGCCTGCTTTTTGTTCACTTCCCCCTTATGGGGCATCTGAGTAGGGGAGATCCCTTATTCTGAAGAATAAGGGAGAGTGGATGCAGGAGGGAGGATGGACCTGGGAGGAGAAGGCGAGGGCCCTATCATCAAGATATGAATTGAATTAATTAATAAAAAAGAAAAAAAGGAGAGAGAAAAATATTAGACTGGTAGTAGGGTGTTGCTTAGTATGCATAAAAATTTGGGTTTAAAGCCCAACAAAGGAAGAGATGTAAAAACCTCCCATATACTCTTCCCTTCACCCATTTAAATTAATTGTAATATATGTGTAATCATACATACACACATGTAGATATACATATCTTCCTAAATACATAGATAAAATCTGCCTTCTCTATATAATGCTATGTGTATGAATGTTTTCAGGGCTTACATTTCAGAGATTAACATATCTCAAAAATCAGTGCAAACTAGCTTTCTTACCATATTTAAATGTGCTAGACATAATTAAGTCCATTTATCTCTACTATTCTGTATGCAATTAAATATTAATGTGTGCAACCCTAAATCCTGAGCTTCCTAAGATCAGAATATGAAATTTTAAAATAATTTTCACATAATAATACTTAAAAATATTGCAATCTGTCTGTAAGTATACAATCAGTATTGTCTAAATGTCTAAAGACACGTGTAGTCTGAAATGTATGTATCAGAAAAAATATTATAAACATATTTCATAAAAAACTGTAATTAATTTTAATCAAAATTAATCTTTAAAATAATCTTATCCCAAACAATGCTTGAAAGAATTACAGGTCTTTTATCACTGTTTTTGTTTTAATATGGTATGGATATGTAGTAGGATTTTTGATAATGTCATTATTTGCTAAAGTGATTGCTTTCCTCAGTATTTTTTTTCTATTTATTGTTGTTATTCTAAAGGCAAAGAAAACAATAGCAAAAGTAGTCATAAAAATACTTTAGCTTTATGATATTTTTTCATTTTATATCTGATTTTAAAATTGCTTAGTAAGTCCAAACTGTTTAAACAAAAGGAAGAAATGGGAGGTGTAAAAGACAGGAAACTTTAAGATTTTTTTTTATGAAAAAAATCCCACTTTAATAAAAGAATAAAAATGAAGGTTGTGTCCTGTTGAGAAAAGCCAATTTTGTGAAAAGAAACAAGAATAAAAACCAGAAAGTTTCTGGAACACTTTATGAGGGAACATAAGCAGACAGTTCATAGGAGTTGATAACTCAGTTCCAAGTAATTTCTCTGAACTAAAGAATAACTTTAATTCAGTGAGGTCATCGTTTTCCAACAGACTCCGTAATGTTTGGAGTCCTGCAACCAGAACAGGAGCTAGAGCTTGCAGTGAATTGCATAGTGTAAACTACTCACAGAGAAGAAAAGTAGACAATGAAAATTTGATCTCCATTAAAGCTGTCATGTAAACTGATATTTAAAAACACATGTTTTTTCCAGGACTGTTTATATGAAGACAGAACAAAGGAAAGAGAAACCCATGGATGAGCAAATCTCGAAAATTTTTCATATATAGTGATTAACTAATATAGAGAATCTTTAATCATTTCTATTATAAATATCAGTTTTAAGAAATGATAATATTTCTATTTAAAAATCAATAAATCTATTAGTTGGTTTAAAGAAAAAATGTTATGTGCATATTTTCCTGTCTGATTGTCATAAATTACTTTTTTATTTAGAAAGAAAAAAGTATTTTTAGAATCATTTTTATTTGATCAAAGATGTCTGAGTTTTAAAAATGTCACATTATGAATATTAGCTTGGCAAAACACCATAGAAATCTGAGCAATAGGTATTGATTCTGATCTACTACAAAATTTGAACAATTAAAGAATATATTAATGCTTAAAGATACATTAAGAAATAATTTGGGAGGACTCCAAGATGGCAACTACCTGTGTGTACGGTTTCTGAAGGACAAAGGATCTGAAACTCCAAAACTGGTGAGTGGATGGGTGGTAGCTGAAGCCAGAACATCAACATTAAGGTTTTCCAGACTAGAGGGGACAACCTGTGAGCTGGGACAGATTGGATTCACCCCCCCACACCTCTGAAGTCTCAGAGCAGTGAACTATTGACCCCCTGCACTTTCCACTGCACATTCACTTGCTCCAGCTGCACAGCAGTGTCCAGGAGTACATAATCAAATGTATGGGGCTTTGTTACTCTAAGGACCAAAAAGGGGATGGAAATCTGAGAGCCAAAAATTGTGGGCCCTCTGAGTTTACTGCATGCATATGCCTGTGGGTGAGTTACCAGGCCTTGTGTGCTTTCTACACATGCCTGCCAGTGAGTGTATATTCTAGATAGTCCATACAGAGCCCCAGATCCAGGGTCTGCTGTATGCTAGCAGCTAGCCTCCAGACATCACATCCCTCCCAACAACACCCTGACTGTGGGTATCCCTGGGACAGTGTTCTCAATATTAAAGCCCCTGTTCTATGGGTATCCCAGTGGAGTCCAGGCAAACAATTCTTGGAGCCAAGATGGTACAGTCCAGACAGATCTGAGCCCTTGGAGCACAGTAACACCCAACAGGCCTGTGGGCCACTGAGCCGTTCAGGACATCTTGGTACATGCACTCTACCTGCGAACCATGCCTGTACCACAAACTGCATTTATGCTCCTCCTTCACAGTTCACAGTTCCAAGCAGGCACACTTCCATGCCCACTACTGCACTTGCGCACATGTACCTGCAACCTTCCTCCTTTAGCTGCATCTGACAAACCAACACCCACTCTCAAACAGGTGGACCTAAAGAATACTCCAGACTCCAAAGAGAGACTCCAAACCCAATCTGCAGTAAAGGTTCCAGGAACAAACAGCTAAGGTGATGGAAAATCAGATAGCTAGCGGCCAGCATAAGAACACAACCAAAAATAAATAAATAAATTAGGACATCATGGTTTCACCAGCAACCCTCCCATATCAATGGGTATTTTAATTCATCAGAAACACAGGAAAATAATTTTAAAGCTATGCTTATCCAGTTTATTAGAATCACATAAAGAGAAAATGAACAAAGCTTTCAAAGAAATACAGATGAATATAGCCACAAAAATTGAGGTACATAAAGAAGAAATAAACAACAACAAAAACAAAAATAGATGTCATTATGGAAAGACAGAAATTGACATTCAATCAGATTAAAAAACATGCAAGATATGAAAACAGAATTAAAATCAATAAAGAAAACATAAAACAGAGAAAACCCTGCAGCTGAGGAACTTAGAAAAAAAGATCATGAGCCACAAAGGTAAGCATCACAAATAGAATAAAAGGGACAAAAGAGAGAAGTTCAGGCACTGAAGATACAATTTCAGAAAATTGACACATCTCTCAAAAAATAAAATAAAATCAGAAAAGTTACAAACACGAAGCATACAAGGAATCAAGGATGCCATGGAAAGAGGAAATCAAATAATAATATGAATAGACAAAAAAGAAAATTCCAGGCTCCGAAGTCCAGAAAATATTTTCAAGAAGATCATAAAAGAAAATTTTCCCAATATAAAGAAATAGAGGTCCTTAAATATGAAAGAGACTTACAGAATACCAAATAGATTAGGCCAGAAAAGAAAATCCTCATGTCACATAATAGTCACAACACTAAAACTACAGAACAAACACAAAATATTAAAAGCAGCAAGGGGAAAAGGCCACGTGATATTCAAAGATAGAACTATCAGAATCATGACAGACTTCTTAACAGAAATTAAGAATGCCCTAAGAGCCTGGGCAGATGTCATGCAGACTCTAAGGGAACACAGATGTCAAACCATACTAGTATACCCAGCAAAATTTTCAATCAACATGGATAGAAATTACAAAATATTACATCACAAAACTAAACTTAAACAATATATACACAGCAACCCAGCCATACAAAAGTTACTAAAAGGAAAACTCCAATCTAATGAAATCAAATACACCCAAGAAAGCACAGGACAGAGATAAATTCACAACAACAAAAAACAAAAATCAAAAGAAAAGAAACATGTAAACACATTATCACAACCAACTTCACAATAAAAGGAAATAATGTTCATTGGACACAATTATCTATCAGCATCAATGTACTCAAGTATCCAACAAAAAGACACAAACTAACACAGTGGTTGTGGTATGAGAATGTAAAATTCTGTTGCATCCATGAAACATACCTCTGCAACACAGACAGACACTACTTCTGAGTAAAGGGCTGGAAAATGATTTTTAAGCAAACAGACACAGAAAAAAAAGCTGTGGTAACTATCCTAATATCTAATAAAACAGACTTTCAATGAAAATTAATCAAAAGAGATGGAGAGGGACACTTCATTCTCCTGAAAGGAAAAATCCACTTGAAGGAAATCACAATCCTGAACTTCTGTGCTTAAAAATACTAGAGAACCTGCATTTGTAAATGTAACATTAGTAAAACTTAAACCATAAATTGATTCGAACACCTTAATAGTGGGAGGCTTCAAAACTCCACTTTCACCAATGGACAGACTATCTAGGCAGAAACTCAAGAGGGAAATAATGACACTTACAGAGGACCTAAATCAAATAGACCAAATAGATGTCTACAGAACTTTTCACACAAACTCAAAAGAGTATACTTTCTTCTCAGCACCCCACAGAACATACTCCAAATTAACCATATAGTCAGACTCAAAGCAAGCCTCAACAGATACAAAAAAGATTTAAATAAACCCTAGTATCCAATCAGACCACCATGGCCTAAAACTACAACAACAATAGAAACAACAAAACAACAAGACACACAGGAAACTGAACAACTTTCTGCTCAACTCCAGCTAGGTCAGGAAAGAAATTTTAAAAAAAGAAAGAAAGAAAGAAGAGATTTCCTAAAGTTAAATGAAAATGAAAGCACAACTTACCCAAACTTATGGGACACAATGAAAGCAGTGCTAAGAGAAAAGTTGACAGCACTAAGTGCTTCCATAAAGAAGTTTGAGACATCTTGTACAGCAACTTTATGGCACACCTGAAAGCCCTAGTGAAAAAAATAAGCAGACACACTCAAGAGGAGTAGAGGATTGGAAATAATCAAATTCGGGGATTAAATCAATAAATTAGAAACAAATGAAACAATTGAAAGAATTGATGAAACCAAGATATGGTTCTTTGAGAAAATCAACAAGATATACAAGACCTTAGCCAAACTAACTAAAAGGAAGAGAGAAACAATCCAAAACAGCAAAATCAGAAATGAAAACGGGGACAAAATTACAGACACTGAGGAAATTCAAAGAATAATTGTGTCTTATTTCAAAACACTGCAAGTTACAAAAATTGAAAACCTAAATGAAATGGATAATTCTCTTGACAGATTCCATTTACAAAAGGTATATCAAGAGCAGGAAAATAGATTAAACAGTCCTACATCACCCAAGGAAATAGAAGCAGTCATCAAAATATCCAGGCCCAAAAAAAAAAAAAAAGCTAAGGGTCTGATGGTTTCAGTGTAGAATTTTACCAGAATTTCAAAGAAGAGATAACTCCAATTCTCCTAAAATTATTACACAAAATAGAAACAGAAGAACATTACGAAACTCATTCTATGAATCCACAGTAACCTTAATCCCTAAAACACACAAAAACCCAACAAAAAGAGAACTTCAGACCTATCTCTCTTATGGACATTGATACAAAAATACTCAATAAAATACTCGCAAAACAAATAGAAGAACACCACATAAAAGATATCATCCACCATGACTAAGTAGGCTTCATCCCAGGCATACAGGGGTGGACCAATATATGGTAATCCATCAACGTAATCCACCATATAAACAAATAAAAGGGGTGAAAAACCTCCTGATAATCTCCTTAGATGCTAATAATAATAATAATAATTGAAGGAATCCAATACTCATTCATATTTAAAGTTTTGAAGCTATAAGAGAAAAAAGGACATATCAAAACGTAGTATATATACAGCAAGCTAATAGCCAACGTTTAACTAAATGGACAGAAACTAAAATCAATCCCAATGAAATTAGGGACCAGACAAGGCTGCCCACTCTCTCCATATCTCAACATAGTACTTGAAGTCCTAGATAGAGCAATAATAAAATTAAAGGAGATCAAGGGAATACAAATTGGAAAAGAGAAAGCCAAAGTATCACTGTTTGCAAGTAATATGATAGTATATATGAGTGACCCTTGAAATTCTACCAGAAAAACTCCTTCAGCTGATAACTGCCTTCAGCAAAGTTGCTGGATACAAAATTAACTCAAAAATTCAGTAAACCAGTATACAAAAGACAAAAGGGCTGAGAAAGGAATTAGGGGAAAAAAAACAGCCTTTACAATATACACAAATGCCAAAATATATCTTGTTGTGACTCTAACCAAGCAAATGAAAGACCTGTTTGAAAAAAAAAAAAAAACCTTCAATTCTCTGTACAAAGAAATTGAAGAAGATATTAGAAGATGGTCTCCCATGCTCATGGATCAGTAGGATTAACATAGTGAAAAAGAGCCATCCTACAAAAAGCACTCCACAGATTCAATGCAATTCCCATCAAAATACCAACATAAGTTCTTACACACTTTTTCTTCTTACCAATTTAGTGTGCCTGGTTTTATGTTGAGATCTTTGATTCACTTCAATTTCAGTTTGTTCAGGGTGTTAAAATGGATCTATTTGCATTTTTTCCATGTAGACATCCAATTAGACCAGCACCATTTATTGAAGCTGCTGTCTTTTTTCCATTGTATGGTTTCAGTTTCTTTGTCAAAAATCAAGTATCCATAGGTGTGGGGGTTTATTTCTGGGTCTTCTATTTGATTCCACTGAGCTTCCTTTCTGTTTCTATGCCAGTACCATGCAGTTTTTTTTTATTACTACTGCTCTGTAGTACAGATTGAGATCAGGGATGGAAATACCTCCACATGATCTCCTGTTGTGCAGCACCGTTTTGGCATTTCCAATTTTTTGTTTTTCCATATGAAGTTGATAATTTTTCTTTTGAGTTTTGTAAAGAATTCTGTTGGTATTTTGATGGGAATTGATTTCAATCTGTAGATTGCTTTTGGCAGGATGGACATTTTCACTATGGTAATCCTACCAGTCCATGAGCACGGGAGATTTTTTCCATCTTCTGATATCTTCTCCATTTCTTTCTTCAGAGACATGAAGTTTTTACTTTTTTAAAATTTTTTAAAAGGTCTTTCAATTGCTTAGTTAGAGTCACACCAAGGTACTTTATGTTATTAGTGGGTATTGTGAAAGGTGTTGTTTCTCTAATTTCTTTCTTGGCCTTTTTGCCTTTGGTATACAGGAGGGCATCTGATTTTTGGAGCTCTACAATGAGAGTAACAGAACCAAAAAATCTGGTCACAGGGGTCTTTTCTGAGACTGATACTCCAAAGAAGGACCATTCATGGATATAACCTAGATAACCTAGAACCCCTACTCTGATATAGCCCATGGCATCTCAGTATCCAAGTGGGTTCCCCAGCAAGGGGAACAGGGACTGTCTTTGACATGAACTCAGGGGATGGCTCTTTGAACATCTCTGCCGGAGGGGGGAACAGCCTTGGAGGCAATAGAGGAGGACAACACAGCCAGTCCTGATGAGAACTAATAAGCTAGGGTCAGATGGAAGGGGAGGAGTACCTCCTGTATTATTGGACTTGGAGAGGGGCATGGGAGGAGATGAGGGGAAGAGGGTGGGATTGGGAGGGAATGAGGGAGGGGGTTACATCTGGGATACAAAAGGAATAAACTAATTAATATAAAAAATAAAATTTAATTAAAAAAGGAAAAATAAAATATTAAGCCGAAAAAAACTACCATCATATTTTTATAGACCTTGAAAGAACATTCCTCAATATCATATGGAAAAAAAATACCAAAAAAAAAAAAACAGAACCCTGAATTGCTAAAACAATTATGTACAACAGATCTTCTGAAGGTATCTCCATCCCTGATCTTAAGATGTACTATAGAGCAACAGACCCAAAACCTGCATGGTACAGGCAGAGAAACAGGTTGAAGGATCAATGGAAGTGAATAGAAGATCCAGAAATAAACCCACACACCTACAGATCCTTCCAATGGAAATAAGAGAGTATCTTCAACAAATGGCTACTGGACTAACTGTGTGTTTACATGTACAAATATGCAAATAAACCCTTATTTATTATCCTGCACAAAACTAAAGTCTAAGTGGATAAAATATCTTAATATAAAACCAGACACACTAACCTGTTAGAAGAAAAATTTGGTAAGAGGCTGTAATTCATTGCCAGAGGAGATAACTTGCTGAACAGAACACCAACAGCACAGGCTCTAAGATCAACAATCAACAAGTGAGACCTCATGAAAATGAAAAGCTCCTTCCTGTAAAGCAAATGGCACTGTCATCAGAAAAAATAATGACAGCCTACAGACTGGGAAAGGATCTTCACCAACTCTATATCTGACAAAAGGTTAATATCCAGAATATATACACAACTGAAGAGGCTAAACACCAACTAACCATGTAATCCAATTTAGAAATAGAATACAGGTCTAAGCAATGAATTCTCAATATAGGGATATGGAATGACAAAGAAACACTTAAAGAAATGTCCAATGTCCTTAGTCATCAGGGAGATGTAAATCAAAATGACCTTGGGATTACCCCTTAACTCCATCAGAATGGCTAAAATCATAAACTCAAGTGACAACACATGCTGGATAGGAAATGGAGAATGGGGAACTCTCCTCCATTGCTGGTGGGAATGTAACCTTGCACAACCACTTTGGAAATCAATCTGTAGCTTTCTCAGAAAATTAGGAATAGCACTACCTCAAAATCCAGCTATAGCACTCCTAGACAACTAAAATATCTGAAATATACTGAACTATTCAACAAGAACATTTGGCCAGCTATGTTAATTACAGCTTGTAAGAGCCAGAAGCTGGAAACAACCTAGATGTCCTTCAATGGAGGAATGGATACAGAAATTGTGGTACATTTACAAAATTGAATACAATTCAGCTATTAAAAACAAGAAAAATCATAAAAATTGCAGGCAAAAGGTAGGATCTAGAAAAGATCATCTTGAGTGTAGTAACCCGGAAGCAGAAAGACACACATGTTATATACTCACTCATAAGTTGTTATTAGATATATAATAAATGATAAACACACTAAAATCTATAGGCTTAAAGAAGCTGAACAAGAAGGAACACCATAGTAAGATCCTCAATCCTCTTTCAGAAGGGCAAATGTGATAGTCATTAGAAGCAGGAGAAGACAAGGAACAGAACAGGAGTCTCTGAAAGACTCTATTAATCAAGGTACCAAAGCAGATACTGAGACTCATAGCCAAATTTTAGCAGAGTGCATGAAATTTTATGAAAGATGGAAGATATAGAAAGACCTGGATAATAGAGTAGGTCCAAATAGAGACCAACAGAGTAAAAAACCTGGGCCCTGGGGCCCTTACCCACAAAGAGATTGATAACCCACAAAGAACTGTGCATGGAGAGGACCTAAAACTCTGGCTCAAATGTAGCCCGTAGCCACATTCTCCAAGAGGGTTCCCTAGTAAGAGGAGCCCCTGCTCTCTCCAGCATGAACTCAATGGCAGGCTCTCTGATAACTTCCCCCTGTGGTGCTCAGCCTTGCCAGGCCACAGAGGGAGACAATGCAACCAGTCCAGATGAGACCTGATAGGTTAAGGTCAGATAGAAGGGTAGGAAGATCTCCCCTATGAGTGGAGTAGGAAAAAGGCATGTGCAGAGAAGAGAAAGGGAAGATGGGATTGAATGGACACTAGGAAGGGGGCCAGTGCTGGGATACAAAATGAATAAATTGTAATACATTTTAAATAAAAAATTTAAAAAATATAAAATAAAAAATAAAATGAAATAATTTGCTTCTCAAATGTCCATAAATATGAATTGATCTTTACATATTTTTTTAGTCTAGAAATAGTACTAGTTTCCTGTGATGGCACATACCAGTAATCTCAGCATTCTGGAGGTAGAGGCAGGTAGTTCATTGTGTTTGAGGGTAGCCTGGTCTACAGAGCAAGTTCCAAGACAGCCAGGGCTACACAGAGAAACCCTGTCTCAACATGAAGCAAACAATCAAAATCATAAATAGATAAAAAATAAATATAATTTAACAAATGCACATCTATACTTTGTTACTTAAATTTTCCCAATTGTGATGTGTTAGGTATTGTTTATATTTTTTGTGTTGGTATATGTGTTTATTTAATTTTTAATTGAAAATAGAATATTCTTTCATGCAGTACATTCCAACTGCAGTTGAAAGAGCAAGGGCAGAACTAACTCCATCTTTTTTTTTTTTCAAACACTATTTTGAATTGCCCTGTCATTTAGATGACCCAAGTTCTCCCACCAGGAACTTGATGAGTAAAATTACCTACAGAAGGAAACTGGCAAGTAAAAAATCCCAGGAGAAACTTTGCAAGAATAATAAGGCCCTGCACCTGGAGCCAACCAATGAAATAAAGGTACATACATAGTTCTGGGCATTGCCCAGGTCAAGGTGTTCCTTTTTCAATACCCTATTTCCCCCTTAGAGTTTGCCCAACTAGCCCAAACTGATCACCTTAAAGGTCAGTGTAACTCAATCTATCCCCTCCCTTCTCACACAATCCTGTAACTCCAAGGCTTTGAATTCCCTGCTTGTGGTTTTCCCTTTAAAAACTCTACCCTCCCTCTGCTCAGGGCCACTCTTTATGAACTACTGCATCCAGGAATATTGACAGCACAAGCTTGAGCTTGAATAAAGACCCTTTTATGTTTGCATCAGGTTCATGTTCCTGGTGGTCTCTTGGGGGTCTCATGATCTAGGCATAGCACAGTTTCTGCTCCTTTCACTCCTTCCACTACATTACCTCCACTTCCCCTCTCTCCCAAAGCTATTCCTCTCCATTTCCCTACAGAAAGGAGTAGGCCTCTAGAAAACAACAACCAAACATGTCAAAACAAGATCAAAACAAGATACAGTAAGACAATGCGAAAACCCTCATATCCAGGCTGGCGAAAGTGACCCAACAGTAGGAAAAGTTTCCTAAGAACAGGCAAGTGTCAGAAATACGCCTACTCCCACTGTTAGGATTCTAGAAAAAGACACCAAGCTAACATCCATAACATATATGCATAGGACCTGGTGTAGATGCATGGAAGTTCCATGTAGTTCCATACAGGCCCCGGGAAGGCCTCAGTGTTAGTACCAATAAAATGACGATGCACACAGCAGATTTTATATCGAAGAGGTTTATTGGATGGAGATGGAGAGAGAGAGAGAGAGAGGGAGAGAGAGAGAGAGAGAGAGAGAGAATTGAGAGACATGGTAGGGGGAAGGAAAGGGGCACCCAGACAGAGAAAGGAGAGGGCAAGAGGGTAAGAGGGTAAGAGAGCAAGAGACAAGAGGGCAAGAGAGTGACAAAGTTGTGGATTGTTCCTTTTAAAGAGAAACTTAACCACTCCTGCCAGGTGTGGATACCTGCCTGGTGACACATGATGACATCATAGGTTGCTAGGCAACCCAGAAGTAGGCTGCCTAAATACTAACATCCCTCCCTTTTTCTATAATTAAAAAATGAGAAGTTTGGGCTGCTTCTCATGTAAAGAAAGTTAAAGTATATAAATTTAGGTTCATTGGAAGCAGCTCTTGGTTGCCATGCAAGGGGGTAAAAGAGAAAGAGAAAAAAAAATAGCAATAAAATATCCAGATTATATGGTCAAGAGGAGGAGGGGAATCCTCTGTCCTGTAAAGTTCAGGGTAGAGGGTTGCCAGCAGAGAGTTACCAGGCATGTAAGGAAACAGGTAGGGACTGAGGAATGCTATGAGAATCTATACCTACTTGTCTTGAGCCTGAAGCACACCACTCCAGCCATTTTTTAGTAATAAATGACTAAAGGACATAGATTCTCTTCTGGCTACTTCCTGCTGACACTGGGGTACTGTAAGAAAGTCACAAGGCTGAAATGCTGGCCAAGTCCAGGAAGAACAGTCTATTTTGATACTGTCCAGGGTCTGTGATAACATCCATGGCTGGGAGGGAAAGTGCAGGTACAGCTTGATAGAAGTCTTGTGAGGTCAGACTAAACACTTGTGTTAGCTGCTTTGGTGCTGTTGTGGATATAGAAATTACCCAGGTCTGACAGGACACTAGAACATATTTATAGGCAGAGGACAATTTTAAGTAGTTTATAGAGAAATTTTTTTAGGTGTACATTTAAAACCTTTGAGAGCGAACAGAGGTGGAAAGTTTGGATCAAACAGATTTGACCATGGGAATCTCCATTTACCTGAGGGAACCTCCATTTACCCACACTCGCTGGCAGTAATTAAAAAGGTTTTACTTTGTATCTGTCATATAAGGAAATTGAGGCCAAGTTTGGTTACACAAATGTGTCCTCTTAGAGGCCCTTAAAGTGGGCACTAGGTGTAGAAATCTGAAATTCTCCAGAAGACATGCCAGAGGAGAATCTGGAGGAACAGAAGAATGGACTATCCCCATTGAGAAGGTAGGAATCAGTGACCTTTCAAGGCATCCCAAGAGCAAGGGTTGACTCAGTAGAGTAGTATGGTACAATCTGTTCCAACAGCTTGTCAGTGTTGGCCAGAGACCAAGGGCACAGTTGCCCATAGCAGTGACGGTTTACCTACCTAGGGTTTTCACAGATGAGCAAGAGAGGGAGGGAGGGAACCTTGCTGGTAGAGGTAAAAATCTTACCCAAGGGAGAAGGAGGTCTAAGGTGAAGCGTTTGGATATGGGATGGTGAGAGTGGTAGGAAGCGTTTGCACCAACCAGAAGTAAAGACTCACCAAATGGCTGGTGTTGAGTGTACGAATGTAGCACTCTTTAGCCAGGAATTGATACCAACCAGAAGGGAAGACTTACGAATCAGTGGCTGTTTGTTGGAGGCATGTACCAACTAAGTAGCCAGGAAAGGGAAGTCCCAAAACCAGGGAAAGGGGAGGAATCCCACCCATAGAGATAGGCAATAAGTGTAGTATTTATCTGGAGCTCAATTAACTTGAGAGATGGATTCACGTGGATTTGCTGCAGCTTACAAGAATTACTTTTAAATTTTACAAAGGACATAAAACTTTAGACCTGTTAACATCACAAATGTAATCTGGACTGAAATATACATTGTAGAAAAATCAGTAGACATATACATTTGTGTTAACAGCATAAGCTTTCTTTAAGGTGAGCTCTGAAAAAGCAGAAGGCTTTCATGACATAGAAGGGACAAAAGCTCACTTGATCTTAACCTTTATTATGATTACACATTATGGAGATTTAAAGGAGATTTAAAACCTTGATCTTACAACCATGATAGTGGGAGGTATACTATAATGTTTTTGTATTAGAGTTAGATTAATAAATCAAAGCTCTATTGATAAAGATAAAATCTCTGGACAGCCAATATAACAGTAGCATAGCAACAGGAGAAAATATTAAGCATTTTTACCTATTTAGGGTACCTTAAATCACTTTAGACCTTGCAACCTTCATAACTTGCATTTATCATCCTTAAAACACTTTCTTTAAACACTCAAACATTTCTAACCTGTGTTTAGCAACCTTGAAACACTTTCTTAGACCCTCAAACAACATTTTTCTTAGTCCTCTGTATGTAGTTATTTACCATGAGACATAGGTGAGACTGTTATGAACATTTATTGTCCTTTAGCTAAAAAGATGTTAAAAGGTTACACCCAGGCCTGTTTCTTGAGTCTGGCAACAAGGCATATTGTGTCCAGGCCTGACAATAGCAACTCTAGGCCTTAGGCTTAAGGCCTGGTCTCCTGCATATGAAGAAAACTTAGAAGGCATCTGTAGTTGGCAATATGTCGGTGGGACCCCAGTGTGAGGCCAAAACAGACCTGAAATATTATCCTGGGCTGGAAAAGTGTAGTGGAGGTTATGAAATCAAGGAGCCATTTGTCTTCTGCCAGGCCAAGGAGCTAGAAGGTTGGAAGTGTCTATGGGTCTTGTGCTGGTTGAGCCTCCATGGCTGGGCACAGAAGACAAGACTGCATGGGAACATTTTGATTTCCAGAGGCCAGTCTGCCAGCAGGCAGCCATGGCTTGTTGAGGCAACTGTAGAACCAGTGTTTCATTTGGCTGCATTTGAATCAGTCACACGGCAGGACTTACTTTTGGCTATACCCCAGCAGGGTGGGGCATTGAAGACCCCTTGTTTTGTTTTCTTTATTTGTTTGTTTGCTTTGTGTGTATATGTGTGTCTGAGGGAATGCCAACAGCCTCACAGCAGCAGCCAAGGTCTAGAGCATAGTTTTTGCTGTAGATGAGGCTGTCAGGAAGGCTTTTCTCTTATTATTTTTACCAGCTCCAGTATGGTGACTCAAGGAACATTCTCAGCTGTTTATTAAAGATAGCAGTGAGACCATGTTTGCAACTGTAAGACTATAAATATATTTTTGGATATGTTAGAGGACTTGATCATCTCTGAGATGACTGACTATTAACTTGCATTCATTAACCATCAAATATTAGGACTTTAGGTTTTTTTTTCCCTGTTAAGTTGGAGCCATAAAATCATAAATATAGTCCATTAAAGTGAGAACATAACAGTTTTCTGTATGATTTACTATATAAAATGTTCATAGCTTATAAAAGTCTAGGGCTGTACCATAGATTAATAATAAAACCATTTTTAGAAAACAAGACCAAGCATATTTTAACCTTTTGATAGTGAATATATAGGACAATGACCAAGTTTTAACATAAATAAATGCTTCTAAAATTAATAGGTCTTAATTTAGAGTATTGGTAAAAACTTGTGTGTAGTAGCCCCTGAGTTATGAGTTTTAAAACCAACAGTATAAAGAAATTTTAAAACTATATTTGAATTTATTATAGCAAACCTATTAGCCAGAAAGCCTAGTTGTGAATCTGTATCATAGGCAGTTCATGGCAGAAGAAACAGCATTTATTAATTTAGAATTGATAAAGACATAGGCAGTTAGATGCACATTTTAAATTAGCCTAATTTGAAAGCACCTTTATAATTTTGAAATTTTAGCATTATATAAAAATTATTTTGAACCAGGGTTGGATCATATATACTATAAAATATCACTTTGAATTTTTAATTAAAATCCATACCAATTTAAAATGAGGCTTGTTGCTGTCCTAGTCTAAAAAGGAGATAAAATAAACAGAGAATTAATTATGCTTACAATTGTTCATACCATGTGGTCACCTTAAGGTTTACAGTTGAATTTTAAGATTATTTTCGAGAGTATCAAAAGAAACAGTATATTTAGTGAGATAGCAGGCAGAGAGAAACAAACTAGACTTTGAGAAATGAGAAATTAGGCAAATACAGGTGTAGAAGGCACAGGTTTCCCTAAGAGGAGAGAATGTGAGGAAGCTGTTCCTGGGAAAGAGAAAGGAGAATGGAAATGGACCATGCAGCTATTAGTTCATCAACCAAATAGCATGGCTTAGTCCTGCTAAGAACTTCCTTGCCTGGTACCAGGGCTTAATCAGCGGTAAGGCCAATTCTCATAGAGGGAATCTCATCTGCAGGAAAGGATAGGGGCAGATAGGCAGGTTTAGAGTGGAGGTAGGAAGGGGCACAGTGGCCTTTTAGGGCCCATAAGAGACTGCAATTTTGCAACTCTGAAAACAGTGGGACAGAAACAAAGTAATAAAAGCAGCTGGCAGTCAGAGAATCCACAGCTTATTTTTGTTTGTTTTATAACCAAGATGGTGGCCAATCATGTGACCGTCTTTGATTGTCCTAAGTTAAGATGGTGGTGAAAATATGTGCTTGCCCTTAGTGGAGATGGCAGTGAAGGCATGGTTCCACCTTCCTTATCCCAAAACCAGCATGGTGGCTAGCCTTGTGCCAGTACATGACCATAGTGGCATATCGAGACCAGGTGCTTGCTGGTGGGATGGCTGTCCCAGCCCTGTTTGAAACTCTGGGTGTGAGTGGCACAGCTAATTGGAAGTCTGCACAACTGAAAATCCTCCTCTGCAAGCCAGCCTCTCAAGGCAGGCATTCTACTGGAGATTAAAAATCTCGCCCATGGGGACTGAGGCAGCAGGGCAATGTAAAGCCATCTGTGTGTGCACAAGGTCTCCAGCAATTGCTTACCAAACAGCAATAGTTTGGAAGCAGGTTGTGTCTGTGTCTGAAGAGGCAGTTTCAGCGACTGGAGCGTTTTAGTTTCCCCAAGCCGATTTTGGCGCAGTGTGATTGTCCGCCGTGTCCCTGGTGCTCTGTTCTCAGTGCTCAGAGCACTTAGCAGGATGCCGAGTCTAAGCAGCCTCGACCAGAAGGACAGGTGTGCGTGGTAAAGATAAGACAGGTGAGAGAAAGTATAGGATTTAAGACGTAGGTGGTTGAGTGGTGGTTAGGGAAAGGTAGAACAGAAAAAAAAAAATCTGATGCAGGCATCATGGCCCAATTAAATGGTTTCTGGCATGACCAGACCAGGTGCTACCAGTAGAGCCCTTGCCTACCAAACACACCAGTGTTAGAACCAATGAAATGATGATGCCCACAGCAGATTTTATATGAAAGAGGTTTATTAGATAGAGATGAAGAGAGAGAGAAAAGCAGAGTAAGACATGAAAGGGAGAAGGGAGAGGCGTGCCCCAACAGAGGGCAAGATGGTAAGAGGCAAGGGAGAGACAGAGTAGAGGGTTGAAATTTTTATGGAGCAACTGAACCATGCCTGCCAGGTGTTGCTACCTTCCAGGTGACACATGATGGCCTTGTAGGTTGCTAGGCAACCCAGAATCAGTCTGCCTAAATACTAACACTCATGCTTATGTCTTCACTTAAGCCTGTGTGAGCCCTGCTCTGTAGATTCAGTTACCAATTTCTACTGGTATCATCTATCCCCTCTAATCTCTATAATCTTATCTTATTATTTTATTATTATTCAGGAGAAGCATGATTTGTTTTTATTATATTTTTATTATTTAAACCATTTGTAGATTCAAATCTATTTCAATTTCACTCTTTCCCTCCACCAAGTTCTTCCAGGCAGATCCTCTCCCCGTCCCTTTCCACGTAGCTTTAATTCTGTCTCTTTCTCCCTTAAAAATGTAATATAACAACAAAACTTCACCCAAACAAGAAAACAAAATAAAACACCCCAAACAAAAACAAATATAAAAACTAAAACAACAAAAAAGTACCCTTTCATTTTCTAATAAAACAGAAAAGGAGTTGGTCCAAATGGGAGGGAAAGTAGAAGGTAGGAGGTGTGGATTTGAGAGAAGTAGAGGGAGTAGAAACCATAGTCAGGATACATTGTGTGAGAAAAAAAATGTCTATTTTCAATAAATGAAAAAAAACTTAATTACATTGGTTTAGTAAAATGGCAATCTACCATGGTTTACTTTCATTATTGATAGATGATAATATTATATTTATAGAAAATATTTTTAAAATTTTCATTATGACTATTATAAATAACTGAAAATTACACTAGTACACTGTTATTGTTTTTTTTTTTTGGATCTTGCATTTTTTTAATTTATTTATTTTTATCTCAATCACAGGTTAGGTACTTTGAATCCCAGGCGTAGCCCCCTCCCCCTTTCCCTCCTACCCTCCCACTCCCTCCCTCATCTCCCTCTTCCCCGCCCCTTCCAAGTCCAACAACAGGGGAGGACCTCCTTCCCTTCCATCCAACCCCAGCTTATCCTGTCTCCTCAGGGCTGGCTGAAATGTCCTCGCCTGGGATCTAGCCAGTCTGTCACTCCCGGGCTTGTATGGGGGAGGGTCAAAGAGTCAGCCATCAAGATCATGACTGAAACAGTCCCTATTT
>CM053742.1:101955497-101969061 GCA_028658305.1 Pachyuromys duprasi
GCCAGTCTGTCACTCCCTGGCTTGTATGGGGGAGGGTCAAAGAGTCAGCCATCAAGATCATGACTGAAACAGTCCCTGTTTCCCTGAGTAGGGTCTTCAGTCCTACACCGAACTATCATGGGCCCCATCTGTGCGGGGGTTCCAGGCCACATCCACACATGGTCCTTGATTGTAGAAACCGACTCATACAAGACCCCTGTGCCCTGCTCAGTTTGGTCTTTGTGGAGCTCTTGTTCTCCCCAAGTCTCAACGACCTCCCCCAGATCTATCATTACTTCTCGCCCTCTGCCAGAGTCTTGATTGCGAGTTTTAATATCTGCTCTGATACATTGCTACATTGACACACACACCCCCCCCCAGAGGTCCTCTTTGGCATGCTCCTGTTCTGTTGCTTGTTTTCTCCTCCACTCCAGTCTTACTAACTCCCACTTTTTTCATATGATTCCCTGAACTGTGGTGAAGGCTTGGTTGTGAGTCTTATTATTTGTTTTGATACATTGCAAGTTAGAGTCTTTCAGAGGCCCTCTGTGGAAGGCTTCTGTCCTGTTGCTTGTTTTCCCCTACATTCAATGTCCATCGCATTTGTCCATTTAACCAATGATTTATCATTCCACCCTTCTTGCTTATCTTTCCTAGGTGTATAGATTTCAGCATGCCCATCCTATCCTATAGGTCTATATAAATGAGTATATACCATGTGTTTCTTTCTGCTTTTGGGATACCTCACTCAGGATGATCGTTTCTAGGTCCCACCATTTGCCTGCAAATTTCATGATTTCCTTGTTTTTAATTGTTGAGTAGTATTCCATTGTGTAAAAGTACCATAATTTCAGTACCCCTTCTTCAACTGAGGCACATCTGGGTTGTTTCCAGGTTTTGCCTATTACGAATAAAGGTGCTAAAATCATGGTTGTGCAAGTGTCCTTGTTGTGTTCCTGAGCATCTTTTGGATATATGCCTAACAGTGGTGAAAGCTGGGTCTTGAGGAATCACTATTCCTAATTGTCTAAGAAAGCGCCAAATTGATTTCCAGAGTGGTTGTACAAGTTTGCATTCCCACCAGCAATGGAGAAGAGTTCCCCTTTCTCCACAACCTCACCAGCATGTGTTGTCACTTGAGTTTTTGATCTTAGCCATTCTGACAGGTGTAAGGTGAAATCTCAGGGTCGTTTTGATTTTCATCTCCCTGATGGCTAAGGATGTTGAGCATTTCTTTATGTGTTTTTCTGCCATCCTACAATCCTCTACAGAGAGTTCTCTGTTTAGCTCCATAGCCCATTTTTTAATTGGGTTACTTGATTTATTGCTTTTTAACTTCTTCCATTCTTTATATATACTGAATATTAGCTTGCTGTCAGATGTATGTTTGGTAAAGATCCTTCCCAGTCTGTAGGCTGTTGTTTTGTTTTGATGACAGTGTCTTTTGCTTTACAGAAGCTTTTCAGTTTCATGAGGTCCCATTTATTGATTGTTGTTCTGAGAGCCTGTGCTGGTGGTGTTCTGTTCAGGAAATAGTCTCCTGTGCAAATGAGTTCTATGGTCTTCCCCACTTTTTTCTTCTAACCAGTTTAGTGTGTCTGGTTTTATGTTGAGGTCTTTGATCCACTTGGTCTTTAGTTTTGTGCAGGGTGGTAAATGTGGATCTATTTTCATTTTTCTGCATATAGATATCCAGTTGGACCAGCACCATTTGTTGAACATGCTCTATTTTTTCCGTTGAATGGTTTTGGCTTCTTTGTCCAAAATCAATTTTCCATAGGTGTGTGGGTTTATTTCTGGTTCTTCTATTCAATTCCATTGATCCCCTATTCTGTTTCTATGTCAATACCATGCAGTTTTATTACTATTGCTCTGTAGTACAGCTTGAGGTCAGGGATGGAGATACCTCCAGGTGATCTGTTGTTGTACAGGATCGTTTTGGAAATTCTGGGTTTTTTCTTTCTCCATATGAAGTTGAGAATTTTTTCTTTCATGATCTGTGAATAATTGTGTTGGTATTTTGATGGCAATTGCATTGAATCTGTAGATTGCCTCTTATAAGTGAGATCCAAACATTCTCTGTTGGGTTCTCCTTAGATTCCTTGGTTTTGTGGATTGTAACATTGCTATTTTGTACTTCATTGCTAATATCCATTTATGAGTGAGTATATACTATGCTTGTCTTTTTGGGTCTCAATACCTCACTCAAGATGATCTTTTCTAGTTACATCCATTTGGCTACAAATTGCATGATGTCTTTGTTTTTAATAGTTGAGTAGTATTCTATTGTGCAAATGTACCATATTTCTTTCTTTTATATGTAATCACTTTACAACTTACCCCAGCCTCCTACCTTGGCTCTTCCCAGTCCTATTCTCATGCTACTTTCCCCTACTTGATCTCCTTCTTCTCAGAGAAGGGGAGGCCAGAAGGGGTACAAACCTACCCTGACATCTTAAGTCAAGGAGGACTAAATAGATTCTATCCCACTAAGGCCTATCAAGGCAGCCCAGCTAGGGGAAAGGGATTGAAAGACAGACAACAGAGTTAGAGACAGCCCCTACTCCCATTGTTAGGGGGCCCACATGTTGCCCATGCTGTACACCTGCTGCATCCATGTAAGGGGTCCTCAGAAGAGAAAATAAAATGAACAGCTGAAGTAGATGGAGAGAGGGAACTGGGTGGGGAAAATAATAGAGGTTGTGGTCAGGTGTGGGGAGAGTGGGTTTGAGGGAGGGTGAATGTTGGGAGGGATTACTAGGACAGAGAATAAAAACTGGTGGAGGGGCAGCATTTCTGGGACAGGGTAGGTTCACTGGAGTCTATGGGGGTGACCCTAACTGAGACTTATAGCATCATGGGTGAACTCACCAACTATTTTAGACAGTTGCAACCTCCACTGAAAGGAGGGAGAGCACCGACCCTCCCATAAACCTTTCACACAAAATTTGTCTGTCTACAAGAAGTGTAGAGATAAACATTGTGAAAAGATTTAGGAAATGGGAAGCCAATGACTAGTGCCACATTTTTTAAAATCCATTCTTCAGTTGAGGGACATTTTGGTTGTTTCCAGTTTCTGGCTGGAAAGCTTCTATGAATGGAGAGGATGGGATTATTGCTGCTGCAATTTGATCTGCATGGGTGAATTGGCACCTCCTCTGAGAAGGAGACGATAAAATGGGCAGAGAAGGCATGTGGGTGTATCTGAGAGGAGGGGATGGATGGGCTGGGTCACACTGTAAAGTGATTAAATAAAGAAATGAAAAAGGTATATGAAGGTGATCATTGAAAAGCTAGAGGAAGAGATTCATTAATATTTCTTTGAATCAATATGCTGTAATTATCAACAAACTATTTTGATAAATATAAGGTGGTGAAAAGATTTTAAATATTTCCCATGAGGCAAACAGATTTTAAATTCTGGCCAAAGGTAATTTATATCTCAATGGAAGACAAAAGCCATATTATGGGAAATATAGCGTATGGTCAGGAAAATGATGGTCTGGGTGAAGTTACAGATGGAACATATTTTATTAATTCCTGTTTAAGCAGTATCACCTCAAGAGGTGACTTGAGGTGAAGTTCAGTAGGTTAGTTTAAACAGCCTCATGTAATATGGGAAGAGGATATTACCCAGAAATAAAACTTATTATGAAAAAACCTATGCCAATAGATTAATAACTTGCTTGAATTTAAAGAGTATAAAATAACTCTATGTACCACATTTCTACATTGAAATATAAATGTCATCAAAAGAGTAGATAGAAATACTGCCTATAGATGTATAGATAAAAATACATTCTCTTTTTTTAACTTCTAAAACAGAAATTGATTTCTTATATCAAAGGCAAATATTTATTATGCCATGAATACATAAGTGTTTTTAAAATAACATCTACTTTGTGAAGACTGATATATTTCTGATAGTTCTTCACGTATGAGTTGCAACCCTATGGGATAAAATGAACCATTCACAGGATTTGCCTAAGACAACCAGAAAACATAGATATTTAGATAATTCATAACATGAGCAAAACTTCAGTTATGAAGTTGCAATGAAAATAAGTTTATGGTGGGGGTCACTACAACATGAGGGAATTATTAAAGTGTCACAGCGTTAGGATGGTTGACAACCATTTGAATAATTTACACATTCATATAAAAGAAGATATTGAAGAAGATATATTTATGCTTATAGTATTTGGATAAATTATATATAATCCTAGCGTTTCAGTCAGAATTATGTTGATTTTTATGTATAGAAATAAAAACAATATTATATTCACTGTAGTATGTGTCATTTGTTCAATGTATATCCTTGCTTTAAAATTGTACTTTATGATATATGTTTTGTAAATATGGTTTATTGTGTTACTATATTTTTGTCAACATTTTTTGTAAAACTATTTTTAATTAATTAATTAATTTCTCATATATACTACACACCATGTTTTCCCCTCACTCCTCTCCTGCAAGATTTTCCATCCATATGCCTTCTCCTCCAGATTTACTCATCCTCTGTTTCCTTTCAGAAAAGACTATGCCTACCAGGAATGTCATCTGGACATGAAGTAACATTTTTAATAAGGCTAGGAACATCTGCTGCTGAGACTCATAACCAAACCTTGGGCAGAGTGCAGGGAATCATATGAATGAAGTGGGAGTAAGACCTGGAGAGGACAGGAGCTCCACAAGGACCAAATATATCTGGGCACAGGTGATTTCTATGAAACTAATTCTCCAACCAAGGACTATGCATGGATATAACCTAGAACATCTGCTCAGACATAGCCCATGTCAGCCCAGTATCCGAGTGGGGTACCCTAGTAAGGGGAACAAGGACTGCCTCTGACATGAACTCAGTTGCTGGCTCTTTGATCACCTCCTCCCGATGGTGGAGCAGCCTTGCTAGGCCACAGAGAAGGACATTGCAGCCAATCCTAATGAGACCTGATAAGCTAAGGTCAGATGGAAGTGGAAGAAGACCTCCCTTATCAGTGGACTTAGAGAGGGGCAGGAGGGAGATGAGGGAATGAAGGAGAGATTGGGAGTAAATGAGAGAGGGGGCTACAGCAGAGATACAAAGTAAATAAATTTTAATTAATATTAAAAATTAATTTAAAAGACTAAGAATATGCTCTTATATTAAGGCTGGGCAAGGCATCCCCATAGGAGAAAAAGGCTCCAAAGTAGGCAAAATTGTCAGAGATAGGCCTGTTTCTCACTGCTAGGAGACCAACAAGAATACCAAGATACACAGCCATAACATATAAGCAGAGGACCTAGGTCAGACCCCTATAAGCCCTGTGATTATTGCTTAAGCTTCTGTGAGCTCCTATATGTCTAGGTTAGCTGATTCTGTGGGTTTTCTTGTGGTGTCTTTGACCCATTTGATTGTTACAATATTCTTTCCTCTCTTTACGGGATTAATTTACTTTTTAATCTATCTATCTATCTATCTATCTATCTATCTATCTATCTATCTATCTATCTATCTAGTTAGTTCTATCATTCTAAGTCTTAGGTTAATGGGCTATCCAGCAATCTATATTCTAGTTCCTCCATCTCCAGGCAGTGTCAGGCATGGAGTCTCAAGGCATGAGTCTCAGGCTAAAGCATTCATTGGTTAGACACTCCCACAAGCTCTTTGTCTGCTTTATCCAGCACACCTTGCATGCAGGACAAATTGTAGATCAAAATGTAGCTGGTTTGGTGTGCCAGTCTCTCTATTGAAAGCCTTGCCTTGTTTAAGAAAATGGAAAGTACAGGCTCTGTATCTTTCATTAAGAGTCTTCACTAGTGGTTCATGCCCGTAGATTCAAAGGAGTTTTCCATGCACTAGATTTCTACCACACCCCCAGCTGTAGCAAAGGTACCTTATTTCTTTTTATTTTTCTCCATTTTAAAACTAGAGCTATTTTACGATATGATTATATAATTTCTGTATCTATCATTTAAAGCAATCCATTTGTTTCTCAACAACCCAAAGAAAGTGTAGTAAAGGTGGAGAATATTAGCTATAGGTATCCATATGCTCAGTAAATTATAATTCTGGCCTAGTCCTGATACCAGAAAATCCAGAAATTTTTCATAGCCCATTTCCTCATTCACAATATATATTTCATAACAGAATTTGGACCTTATTGAAGAATAAATTTGATACAATGCATTTGAAGACTCCAGAATCTTCAGTGCCTAAATTGCACATAGTATCATATGTTATACTGTATTAAAAAGCAAAGAGAAAGCCAAGAAAAATGGAAAAATAAAACTGGAAAGACAAAACAGTCTCATTGGAAATAGGGATATAGCATGTATGTGCATAGCATGTTTGTCTAATATAAAAGGAAAACCTACCATTTTGTCATGTGAGCTAATGTATCTACAGAGCCTTCAGATTCCTGCTGGAAAGGAACCCTATTTATATCACTACCCTTCATCTGATACCTCTTGTTGCCATACAATCTCATTCCAAGCCTACCTATGAAAATGGTACTATTTCCCCTTCTCAGGGAAATTCATACTTACCACTTTTTTATTAATTTATTCAATTTACATCTCACTCATAGGCCTCTCCCTACTCTCCTGCCAGTCCCAAACTCTCTTACTCATCAGCCCTCCCCTATTCCTAGAACATGGTAGCTGCCCCAGCTTATGTATTAACATGAGGACTGAGTTCATCTTCCTCTCCTGTGGCCTGATAGAGCAGTCCCATCAGGGGAAAGTGATCAAAAGGCAGGCAACATAGTCCATGTTAGAGATACCCTCAACTCCCCTTACTAGTAGGTCCACAAAATGCCTACAATGCCCCTCAGCTACTTATAAATAGAGGACCTAGGTCCAGACCAAGCATTGTCCTTGATCAGGGCTTCAGACTCAATGGGCCCCTCTGTGTCTTGGTTAATGCAGAAAAATGAAAATAGACCCATATTTGTTGCCCTGCATAAAACTCAAGTCCAAGTGGATCAAAGACTTCAACTTAAAGCCAGATACACTGTATCTACTAGGGGAGACAGCAGGTAAGAGCCTTGAACACATTAGCACAGGAGACATCTTCCTGAACAAAACACCAGCAGCTCAGACTCTATGATCTATAATTAATAAATCGGACCTCTCGAAACTGAAAAGCTTCTGTAAAGGAAAGGACATAACAAATAGAACAAAACAGCAGTCTACAGATAGGAAAAACATCTTCACCAATCCTACCTCTGACAAAGGGCTAATATACAGAATATATAAAGACATCAAGAAATTCAACAAAGTTGAGAGCATCAAGAAAACAAATAATCCAATTAAAAAAAAAGATATACAGACTGATTTCCAGAGTGGTTTTACAAGTTTACATTCCCATCAGCAATGGAGGAGGGATCCCCTTTCTCCACAACCTCTCCAGCATGTGTTGTCATTTGAGTTTTTGATCTTAGCAATTCTGATGGGTGTAAGATGAAATCGCAGGGTCATTTTGATTTGCATCTCCCTGATGAGTAAGGATGTTGAGCATTTCTTTAAGTGTTTCTCTGCCATTCAATATTCCTCTATCAAGAATTCTGTTTAGCTCTGTTCCCATTTTTAAATTGGATTACTTGATTTGTTGCTCTTTAATTTGTTTAGTTCTTTATATATACTGGATATCAGCCCTCTGTCAGATATAAGATTGGTGAAGATCCTTTCCCAATCTGTAGGTAGTTGTTTTGTTCTGACGACAGTGTCCTTTGCTTTACAGAAGCTTTTCAGTTTCATGAGGTCCCATTTATTGATTGTTGCTCTTAGAACCTGTGCTATTGGTGTTCTGTTGAGGAAGTTGTCCCCTGTGACAATGAGTTCCAGGCTCTTCCCCACTTCTTCTAACAGGTTTAGTATGTCTGGTTTTTTATTGAGGTCTTTGATCCACTTGGACTTTAGTTTTGTGCAGGATGATAAGTATGGATCTATTTGCATTTTTCTACATGTAGCCATCCAGTTAGACCAGAACCATTTGTTGAAGATGCTATCTTTTTTCCATTGTATGGTTTTGACACAGTGCTTCCTCAAGATACAGCTATACCACTCCTGGGCATATATCCAAAAGAGGCTCAAGTACACAATAAGGACATTTGCTCAACCATGTTTGTAGCAGCTTTATTCATAATAGCCAGAACCTGGAAACAACCGAGATGTCCCTCAACAGAGGAATGGATACAGAAAATGTGCTACTTTTACACAATGGAATGCTATTCAGCAATTAAAAACAAAGAGATCATGAAATTTGTAGGTAAATGGTGGGAACTGGATAGGATCATCCTGAGTGAGCTATCCCAGAAGCAGAAAAACACACACAGTATATACTAACTCATATAGACATATAATATAGGATAAACCTACTAAAATCTGTACCCCTGAAGAAACTAATCAAGAGGAGGACTTTGGCTAAAATGTTCAATCCCCATCCAGAAAGGCAAAGAAGATGGACATCAGAAGAAGGCGAAAACAGGGAACTAGTCAGGAGCCTGCCACAAAGGGCCTCTGAAAGGCTCTGCCCTGCAGACTATCAAAGCAGATGACGAGACTTATGGCCAAACTTTGGGAAAAATGCAGAAAATCTTATGAAAGAAGTGGGAAATAGTAAGATCTAGAGAGGACAGAAGCTCCACAAGGAGAGCAACAGTACCAAAAAATCTGGGTACAAGGGTCTTCCCTGAGACTGATACTCGAAACAAGTAGCATGCATGGAGAGAGCCTAGAACCCCTGTACAGATGTAGCCCATGGCAGTTCAGCCTCCAAGTGTGTTCCATAGTAATGGGAACAGGGACTATCTCTGACATGAATTCATTGGCCTGCTCTTTGATCACCTTCCCCTGAGGGGCAAGCAACCTTACCAGGCCACAGAGGAACACAATGAAGCCACTCCAGATGATACCTAATAGAATAGGATCAGAAGGAAGGAAAAGAAGACCTCCCCATTAGTGGATTTGGGGAGGGGCATGCATATAGAAGGGGGAAGAAGGAAGGGATTGGGAGGGGAAGATGAGGGCACTTCAGGGAGGATACAAAGTCAATAAAGTGCGATTAATAAAAATATACATATACAGAGCTAACCATAACTTGCAACAGAGGAATCTTGAATGGTGGAGAATCACTTATGGAAATGCTCAATTTCTTTGGTCATCAGGGAAATGAAAGTCAAAATGACTCCGAGATTCCATCAAGATTCCATCTTACACATGTCAGAATGGCTAAGATTAAAAACTCATGATAATGCATGCTGATATGGATGTGGAGAAAGGCAAATCCTCCTCCATGTCTAGTGGGAGCAGAAACTTGTATAACCACATTTGAAATCAATCTGGTGCTTTTTCAGAAAATTATGAATAGCCATACCTCAGGACCCAGTTAAATCATACTGGACATACACCCAAAATATGCTCTACCATCCAACAAGGACTTTTTTGCTCAACCCTGGTCAAAGCAGAGTTATTCATAATAGCTAGAAACTGAAAACGTACCAGATGTCTCTCAACAGAAGAATGGATAAGGAAACTGGTACATTTACACAATGGAATACTACTCTGCTATTAAAAACAAGGAAATCATGAAATTTGCAGGTACATGGTTGGAAGTAGAAAAGATCATTCTGAGTGAGGTTGTACATGCCCAGAAGATACAAATGGAATTTACTCACTTACAAGCAAAATTTACTTATATAGAATAGGATTTACAAACTATAAAACACAGACCCAGAGAATATATATAACAAGGAGTACCCAAAGTTTGACACATTAATCTTACTCAGAAGGGGAAATAGAATAGACAGAGGCAGTGTTTGAATAGTAGGAACAAGATGGAAGGGTGAGCAAGAACAGACATAAGGGAAACTATCAGACTTGGGGAGAATTTGAATAGGAGGGCACAACGCCTGCAGAGAAAAAAATAAATGGTGGGTGGGGATATCTCAGTGACAAGCTGAAGGAAGGTCTACCCCTCTTGAGTCCACCTTGTTTCTTAGCCTCTCTGGGTCTGTAGATTGTAGCTTGATTATCTTTTACTTTACAGCTTACATCTACTTACAAGTGGGTACATACCATGTATGTCTTTCTGGGTCTGGTCACCTCACTCAGGATAAATTTTTCTACTTCCATTAAATGCCTGCAAATTTTCAGATGTCATATATTTACAGCTGATTAATACTCCATTATGTAAATATATCACAATTTCTTTATCTCTTCTTTAGTTTAATGACAATAAGATTGTTTCCATTTCCTAGTTGTTATAAATAAAGCTGCTATAAAGAAAGTTGAGCAAACATTCTTGTTGCATGGTGGAGCATCTTTTGGGCACATGCCCAGAGGTGGTATGGCCTGTTCTTGAAGTAGACCTATTTCCAATTTTTTGAGAGAATGTCATATTAATTACCAAATGAGTATACAAGTTAGCACTCAAACCAGCAATTGAGGAATGTTCCCTCTGCTCCACATCACTGTTACTTTATAGGAAATTCTGCTGGCTTGCCTTCAGGGTCCTAGAAATTGCTTACATTATTATCTGCCACCAATTCAGGTTTGTTTAGGATATGAGGACCCCTGCCTTCCTGTCTCCTCCTTTATTTTCCTACTGCTTCTCTCTCTCCCACTCAGCCTTCTATTTCTCTGCTGCATGGCCCATTCAATGCATCTACACCTTCCCTAGGCTCTCACTCCTCCCTTTTCCCAATGACCAAAAAATTTGCTTATACTAGATCTGTTGCAGAGTGCATGATTCCTCAAGGTGGTACACCTTGTTGTGGGCCCGCTAATGTGCCACCCTGCTGCTTTCATATCATCTTCAAATATCATAAAAAATTAGTATTTAGTCTTTTTGAACTTTGCAATTCTGACAGGTGCATGATGGAATCTCAAAGTTGTTTAAATTTTCATTTCCTTGATGGATAAGGATGTTGAACATTTCTGTACGTGTTTCTCTGCCGTTTGAGTTTCCTCTGCTGTGAATTCTGTTTCCATCTGTATTCCATTTTTAGTTGGATTATATGATTTGTTTTTGTCTTAAGTTCCTTTGGAAATTACTCCTCTTTCAGATGAGGAGTTAGTGAAAAACTTTACTCATTGTGTATTCTGCATTTTTGTCCTATGGGTCTATTTCCATTTTTCTACATGTAGACATCCAATTAGATCAGCATCAATTGTTGAAGATGCTATTCGTTTTCCATTGTATGATCTTGGCTTCTTTGTAAAAAATCAAGCATCCGTAGGTATATGGGTTTATTTCTGGGTCTTTGGTTCAATTCCATTGATCAGCCAGTCTGTTCCTATATCAGTACTATGCAGTTTTTATTACTGCTCTATAATACAGCTTGAGATCATGGCTGGTGATAATGGGAAAAAGATCATCACCAAACCTACATATAAAAAGAACTCAAGAAGATAAACATCAACAAATCAAGTAATCCAATTTAAAAAAAAGGGGGGGGGGAAGCTACGGAGCTAAACAGAGAATTCCCAATAGAGTAATATAGAATGCAGAGAAACACTTCAAGAAATGCTCAACATCCTTAGTCAGCAGGAAAATGCAAATCAAAATGACACCGAAATTTCAACATATATCTATCAGAATGGCTAAAATCAAAAATTCAAGGGACAACCCATGCTGGAGAGGATGTGGAGAAACAGGACTCCTCCTCCACTGCTGGTGGGAATATACACTTTGGAAATCAATCTCGTGCTTCATCAGAAAGTTAGGAATAGTGCTACCTCTAGATTCAGCTATACCACTCCTAGGCATATATGCAAAATATGCTAAAGTACACAACAAAGACAATTACACAACCATGTTCATAGCAGCTTTATTCCTAAGAGCTAGAATGTAGAAACAGCCAAGATATTCCTCAACTGAGGAATGGATAGAGAAATTGTAGTACATTTAGAGAATAGAATACTACCCATCAGTTAAAAATAAGGAAAACAGGAAATATCCAGGCAGATGGATGGTACTAGAAAAGATCATACTGATAGATGGAACCCAGAAACAGAGAGATACTCATTGTATATACTCACTTATAACTGGATATTAAACATAACATAGGATAATCATACTAAAGTCTGTACACCTAAAGAAGCTAAGCAAGAAGGAGAATCCTAGGGAAATTGCTCAATTATCATTCAGAAAGGCAAACCTGATAGACATGGGAAGTGGGAGAAAACAGGGAACTGGAAACAGGGCCTCTAGAAGACTCTAACCACCAGAGTATGGCAGCAGATACTGAGACTCATAGACAAATTTTGGACAGAGAGCAAGAAATCTTATGAAAGAAGGGGAAGATAGAAAGACCTGGAGGAGACAGGAGCTCCACAAGTAGACCAACAGAACCAAAAAAATCTGGGCCCAGAGTTCCTTGCAGAGATTGATACTCCAACCAAGGCCCATGCATGGAGAAGACTTAGACCCCATGATGAGCCTATAAGATTCTCAGCTTCCAAGGGGGTTCCCTAGTAAAAGGAGGAGGGCTGTCACTAACATGGACTCAGTGGCAGGCTCTTTAATCACCTCCACCTGATGTGGGAGCAACCTTACCAGGGCACAGAGGAAGACAATGAAGCCATGCCTGATGAAACCTGATAGAATAGGGACAGATAGAAGGGGAGGAGTACCTCTCCTATCAGTGGGCTAAAGAGAAGGGCATAGGAAAAGAGGGAGGGGGTGATACTTGGAAGAGACCAGTGTAGGGGCTACAGCTGGGATAAAAAGTGAACAAATTGTAATAAATAAAATAATAATAAAATATTGAAAATGTATAAAAATGTGCCTAAAATATATATAATTACCAACTGTTAATATATTAGACTTTTAACAATTGATTTATTCATTATAAAGAAATTCTTCTGGAAAAAGGAAAAAGAAAAATGACAGTTCTTTATTTAGTTTTATTTTATTAGCATTTATTAATAATATTAATGTCATCCAGTGTAATATTTCAGTACATATCTATAGTAGTCATTGAATAAATTAAGCCTAAAAGTATTCACCACCCATTTCTAGCCACTATTTTACATTCAATCCAGTTACATTTACTTCTACTGATGAGAGAGAATAGCCTTGCCTTTATAAATAACCTTGTCTTTCTAATATTTCACATAGCAAGCCCTCTATTTGAATTCATTTTGCTATAAATGATGAAATTCAATTTTCTTTAAGGCTGAATAACATCCCATCATTCATATGTACTGTGTTCTTTATTCCTTCTTTCATTGATAAGAACCTAGATTGACTTGCTAATTTAATCAATCTATTATGAAGACTACTACAACAAACATGGTCTCATTTCAACTTGTCATGCAAATTTCAGGAATATTTTCTGCATATATTTATTAAATATATCTGGGTCATGTAGTAGACCTGATTTAGATTTTTAAGGAAAATGTACTTTATTGTCAATAATAGTTGTACTACTGATTTATATCCTCATCAACAATGTGTAAAAACTCTTTACTTTCACATTTTAGCAATATTTGTAAAATTTTAAAATCATAACCTTTCTGTTATCTTTTATATTGACATTGTCTTCCTGACTATTTTTCCAAGAAAGAAATTATGGTTTATTTCAGCAGGCAAGTAAGC
>CM053742.1:101969161-101980158 GCA_028658305.1 Pachyuromys duprasi
ACAGGACAAGAGCCTACCACAGAGGGCCTCAGAAAGACTCTTCCTAGCAGGGTATCAAATCAAAGATTAAGAAACATAACCAACCCTCTGGCAGAGTGCAGGGAATCATATGAAAGAAGGGGGAGTTAGTATGATCTGGAGAGGTCAGAAGCTCAGCAAGGTCCAAATATATCAGGGCACAGGGGTCTTTTATGAGACTGTTTCTCCAACCAAGGACCATGTATGGTTATAACCGAGAACCCCTGGTTGTATGTAGCAAATGGTAGCTCAATACCCAAGTGGGTATACAAGTAAGGGGAACAGGGACTATTTTGGACATGAACTCAATGGCTGGCTCTTCGACCTCCCCGCCCCCCGAGGGAGGAACAGCCTTGCTAGGCCACAGAAGAGGACATTGCAGCCATTCCTGAAGATACCTGGTAAGCCAGAATTAGATGGAAGGGGAGGAGGTCCTCCCCTATCAGTGGACTATTTTTTTTTTAATTTCAGAAATAAATGGATTCCATTGTTCACTAGCATCTGTGGAAAAAATTTAGCTGGAACTTTAGTGTATTTGTTATGTACATATTCTCACATGAAAGTTAATAAATTAGCTTCAAACTTAGTGAGTTTTTAATCCTGTTTTATTAAAGTATATTTACATGCTAAAATAAATTAAATTGTCATTTATATCTCACAATAAATTATATTCCAATTCATAATAGTTTGAATATATGGTAGTAGTTTCATAAAGTCATTACACTTCATGACGTGATAACCAATCCGAGTTATATAAGTATAGTCTATTATGTATATGTGATGATGAAACTAACATATTATTTCTCAGAATGTATCCATCCTTTAAAATAATGCATCATCATAAAGTAATTTAGATTCCATTCTCACCAATTCTATTCTTTAAAGTCATGAACACTGAATTTCTGGTGTCCTTAAAAATACCTTTTTCTTTTATTACCTATAGTCAAATGTATAATCATTCATACATCAGATTTTCAATGTCTTAACTTTTGACATAGAATTTCCTAATTATGTACTTAAGGATCTGATGACTCTAATATTACCCAATTTCAATCACTTTAAGTACAAAGAATAAACTCCTTATTTTGATTCTAAAAACCTTAAACAAATAGTTCATTAGCTAACCATGTATGCTCAACTTTTTCCAAAACAAAAATATTGCTTATACTTTTCTCCAAAATGTTTATTATGCTTCTTGAGATCTATATTTTATTTCAACCTATTTCTTGTTCCTCCTCTCTAGATATTTTTTCTCTTTTTTATTTTTATTTTTTAATATTAATCACAGTTTATTTACTTTGTATATCAGCTACAGCCCCCTTACTCATTCCTTCCCAATCCTACCCTCCCCTCCCACATGGTGGTGTAGTGGTAAGCATAGCTGACTTCCTTTCTAGTCCTAAACCAAGTACAAAACTTTCTTTCATTGAATATACATCATGTAGTAATTCTTTTCTGAAATTCTGATCCCTGCTTATTTATTATACTCTGGAACACATTTACAAAAGTATAATTATTGTTCCCTATAGTTACAGCTATATGAAACTATTGTTTTAAAATCAGATGATTAAATGGTTACATCTCATCAACATACTTTTTTTAATTTTATTTTTGTATTAATTCAGTTTATTCATTTCTTATTCTTATCTGTAGACCCCTCCTATATTCCCTCTCAATCCCACCGTACCTCCTTTATCTCCTCCCATGCCCCTCTCCAAGTCCACTGATGGGGGATGTCCTCCACCCCTTCCATCTGGCCATGGCTTATCTGGTCTCCTCAGGACTGGCTGCATTGTCCTCCACTGTGGCTTGGCAAAGCTGCTTCTCCCTGGGAGGGGGAGTCAAAGAGCCAGCCACTGAGTTCATATCAGAGACAGACCCTGTCTCCTTTACTGGGGAACACACTTGGAGACTGAGTTGCCATGGACTATATCTTTGCAGGGGTTCTAGCTTATATCCATAAATGGTCCTTGGTTGGAATATCAGCTCAGAAAAGACCACCGTGTCCAGATTTTTTGGTTCTGTTGCTCTCCTTGAGGAGCTCCTGTCCTCTCCAAATCTTACTATCTCTGCCTTCTTTCATAAGATTCCCTGCACTCTGCCCAAAGTTTGATTATGAGTCTCAGAATCTGCTTTGATACACTGCTGGGTAGAGACTTTCAGATGCCCTCTGTGGTAGGCTCCTATCCTGTTTCTTGTTTTTTCCTTCTTCCAATGTCCATCCCATTTGTCTTTCTGAATGATGATTTATCATCTTACCCAGGGCCGTCTTGCTTAGCTTCTTTATGTGTATAGATTTTAGTATGTTTCTCCTATATTATACGGCTAATATCTTCTTAAAAGTGAGTGTATACCATGTGAGTCTTCTGCTTCTGGGTTACCTCACTCAGGATAATTTCTTCTAGTTCCCACCATTTGCATGCAAATTCCATGATGTCCTTGTTTTTAATTGCTGAGTAATAGTCCATCATGGAAATGTTTGACACTTTCTGTATCCACTCCTCAGGTGAGGGATGGCTAGATTTTTTTCCAGATTCTGGCTATTACAAATAAAGCTGCTATGAACATACTTGAGCAAATCTCCTTATGGAATGGTGGGGAATCTTTTGGGTATATGCCCAGGAGTGGCATAGCTTAATCTTGAGGTAGCACTATTCCTAATTTTCTGAGAAAGAGTCAGATTGATTTCCAAAGTGGTTGTACAAGTTTACATTCCCACCAGAAATGGAGGAGTGTTTTCCCATTTTCCAAATCCTCTCTAGCATGTATTGTCACTTGAGTTTTGATCTTAACCATTCCCTTGGGTGTAAGATGGAATATCAGGTTTGTTCTGATTTACATTTCCCTGATGACTAAGGAAGTTGATCATTTCTTTAAGTGTTTCTCTGTCATTCAATATTCCTACGTTGAGGATACTCTGTTTAGCTCTATACACCATTTTTTAAATTGGATTACCTGGTTTGGGGGGGGTTAATTTCTTCAGTTCTTTATATACTATGGATATTAGCCCTCTGTCAGTTATTGGGCTTATGAAGATCTTTTCTCACTGTGTTGGCTGTCATTTTGCTGTCATGATATTGTCCTTTGCTTTACAGAAGCTTTTCAGTTACATGAGGTCCCATTTTTTTTGATTGTTGATCTTAGAGCCTGTGCTGTTGGTGTTTTATTCTGGAAGTTTTCTCCTATGCCAATGAGGTAAAGGCTCATTCCCACTTTTTCTTCTAACACATTTAGTGTGTCTGGTTTTATGTTGATAACTTCTATCATCTTGGATTTTAATTTTGTGCAGGGTAGTAAATATGGGTGTATTTGCATTTTTCTTTTTTTTAATTTTTACTTTCTATTTTTCTACATATTTATTCATTATATATCCTATTGAAGCTCCCTTCCTCAACTCCCCCAGTCCCATGCTCCCTTCCTTTTCCCCCTGCCCCCTTGCCCTAGTCCCCTGAAATGGGAAGTTCTCTACTATTGCCATCTTCCTATACCTTTTTAAGTCTCATCAAGATGTTTCCTGGATCCCCTTCCTCTGTGCTCTGTCAAGACTGTATCACCAGGGGGAGTAATCAAAGAGCCCTCAACTGTGTTTGTGATAGAGGCGGCCCCTGCTCCTCTCACTCAGATATCCACATGGAGATTGAGCTGACAATTAGCCACATCTGAGCAGGGGGTTAGGTTCTCTCCATACAAGGTCTTACATTGGTGCATCAGTCTCTGCAGGATCCCCTGGACTCAGAACTTTAATATTTGTTGCTCTCCTGTGGGTCTTCTGTCCCTTCCATGTCACTCTATTCCCACCCTTCTTCTTCCATAAGACTCCCTGCACTCTGCCCAAAGTTAGACACTGAGTCTGAGCATCAGATTTGATCCCTTGTTGGGTGAATCCTTTCAGAGGAACTTCTATATAAGGCTCCCATCCTGTTTCTTCTCTTGCACCTTTTCTGGTAGCTATCCTCTTTGCATTCTGGATGAGATTTAAGCATCCTCCTTAGGGCCCTCCTTAGTGTTTAGCTTCCTTAGATCTGTAGATAGCTTTCCTACATTATAAGGCTAATATGTGCTTATAAATGAGTGTATACCAAGCCTGTCTTTCTCTTTCAAGGTAAACTCAATCAGGATGACCTCTTCTAGTTCTATCCATTTGACTCCAAATTTCATGATTTACTTGTTTTTAATAGCTGAGTAGTGTTGCATTGTGTAGATGTACTGTAGATGTACCATAATCTCTATATCCATTCCTCCGTTGAGGGACAAACAGGTTGTTTCTACATTCTGGCTATTACAAATAAAACTGCTAATAGCATAGTTGATCAAATGTCCTCGTGGAATGGTGAGGCATCTTTTGGGTTTATGCCCAGGAGTAATAGAGCTGGATCGTGAGGTAGTACTCATTCCAATTTTCTAGGAAAGCAACAGATTATTTTCCAAAGTGTTTGTACAAGTTTGCACTCCAACCAGCAATGGAGGAGGGAACCCCTTTCTCCACATCCTCTCCAGCATGTGTTTTCACTTGAGTTTTCAATCTTAGACGTTCTGATCAGTGTAAGATGAAATCTCAGGGTCATTTTGAATTGCATTTTCCTGATGGCTAAGGACATTGAGCAATTCTTTAAGTGTTTCTCTGCCATTCAACATTCCTCTATTGAGAATTCTCTTTTTAGCACTATGCCCCATTTTGTAATTGAATTACTTGGATTGTTGGTGTTTAACTTCATATGTTCTTTATATATACTGGATTTTAGCACCCTCTGAGATGTAGGGTTGGTGAATATCTTTTCCCAATCTGTAGGCTATTGTTTTGTTCTGCTGACAGTGCCTTTGCTTTACAGAAAACTTTCAGTTTCATATGGTCCCACTTAGTAATTGTAGATCTTAGAGCCTGAGCTGTTGGAGTTCTGTTCAGGAAATTTTTTTCTGTGACTATCAATTCGAGCCTATTCCCTACTCTTTTTTCCTAAAGATTAATGTGTCTTCTTTTATGTTGAGGTGTTTGATCCACATGGACCTCATGCACTTTATTTTCTTGCTGGGTTACATATATGGGTCTATTTGCAGTTTTCTAAATGCAGACATCCATTCATATCAGCACCATTTGTCAAAGATGCTTTTTTAACATTGTATGTTTTCATTATTTTTGTAAAAAATCAGATGTCCATAGGTGTGTGGGTTTATTTCTGGGTCTTGGGCATGATACCTTTGATCCCCCTGTCCGTTTCTATGCCAGTTCCTTACAATTTGTATTACTATTGTTCTATAGTACAGCTTGAGATCGGGGAAGGAGAAACCTCCAGGAGATCTTTTATTGTAGAGAATTGTTTTATTTTGATGGGAATTGCATTGAATATGTGCATTGCTTTTGGTAGATAGCCATTTTAACTATGTTAATCCTACTTATCCATGAGTATGGGAGATCTTTCCACCTTCTGATCTCTTCTTCAATTTTTTCTTCAGGGACTTAAAGTTTTTTTTTTTTTTTCAAACAGATCTTTCACTTGCTTTATTAGTCACGCCGAGGTATTTTGTGTTATTTGTGCCTATTGGGAAGGGTGTTGTTTCCCTAATTTTTTTCTCAACTGTCTTGTCTTTTGAATACAGGAGTGCTACTGATGTGTGTGGGTTTTGTTGTTGTTGCTTTGATTTAATATTGAATCCAGCCATTTTACTGAAGGAGTTTATCAGCTGAAGGAGTTCTAGGGTAGACATTTTTTGGGTGAGTGATGTATGCTTTCATATCATCTTCAAATAGTGATTCTTTGACTTCTTCCTTTCTGATTTGTATTCCTTTGGTTGTATTTAGTTCTCTTATTGCTCTAGACAGGACTTTAAGAGCTGTGTTGAAGAGATGAGGAAAGAGTGGGCAGCCTTACCTTGTCCATGATTTCAGTGGGATTAATTAAAGTTTCTCTCCATTTAGTCTGATGTTGGCTATAGGCTTGCTGTATATTGTTTTACTCTGTGTAAGTATTTGCTTTGTATTCCTAGTCTCTCCAAAACTTTAAACGTGGACTGCTGCTGAATTTTGTCAAATGCTTTTTAATATCTAAGGAAATGATTATGTGATTTTTTCAGTTTGTTTATGTGGTGGATTACAGTATATTTAACCACCCATGCACGAATGGGATGAAGCCTACCTAGCCATGGTGGATGATATCTTTTATGTGTTCTTGGATTCTGTTTGCAAGTATTTTATTGAGTAATTTTGCATCAGTGTTCATAAGTGAGATTGGTCTGAAGTTCTCTTTCTTTGTTGGGTCTCTGTGAGTTTTAAGTATTAAGGTAACTGTGTTCCCATAGAATATTCCTTCTGATTCTATTTTGTGGGATAGTTTGAAGAATATTGGTGTTTGTTCTTCTTTGAAGGATTGGTGGTATTCAGTGATGAAGCCATCTCACCCTGGGATTTTTTTGGATGGGAGACTTCAATGACAGCTTCTATTTCCTTGTGGAGGCTGTGGAGATGTTGTGTATTTGTGCTTATTTTCTTTTGATTTTTTTTTGATGTGATGGAGTCTTTATCCTGCATTTTATTGGGTGTAGTTAATCATGTGGATTGAATTGTTCCTTCAAGTATCTTCTATAGGGCTGGGTTGCTGCAAATATATTGCTTAAATTTAGTTGTGTCAAAGAATATTTTGCTCAGTTGTGGTCGACTGGCAGCACAGTCTCCATGTATATCTCTCAGTGAGGGGATCAGGGACTACCTCTGTCATGAACTCAGTTGTCTTCCCTCTGATCACTTTCCTCTGAGGTTGTAGCCTTGTCAAGCAATGAAGGAAGAGGAATGAAGCAGTCCTAATGAGACTTAACAAGCTATGGGAAGATGGCAATGGTAGAACACTCCATTTTCAGTGGACTACAGGAAGAGGATGACGGTAAGTGGTGGGACAGTGAGACTGGAGGAGTTGAGGAAGGGAACTTCAATTGGGATATATAATGGATAAATTATGAAGAAAACATTAAAATTTAAAAAAAGAATATTTAGTTTTCTCCACCTATGTTGACTGAAAGTTTTGCTATATATAGTAGTCTGTGCTGGCATCTGTGATCTCTAAGTGTCTGCATGATATCTGCCCATCTCTTCTGAATTTCATATTCTCTACTGAGAAGTCTGGTGTGATTCTGATAGATCTTCCTTTATGTGTTACTTTGCCTCTTCTCTTGCCACTTTATATATATATATATATATATATATGTTTGCTCTGTAGATTTATTGTTTTGATTATTATGTGGAGAGAGATGTTTCTTCTGTGGTCTACTCTATTTGGTGTTCTGTAGGCATCTTGTATGTTTATGGGCATCTCTTTATTTCTTTTTTAATTACATTTTTATTTTTATATATTAATTACAATTTATTCATTTTGTATTCCAACTATAGCCCCTCCCTCATTACCTCTCCATCCCACCCTCCCTTCATCATGTCCTCCCATGTCCCTCTCCAAGTCCAATGATAGGAGAGGTCCTCCACTATTTCCATCTGACCCTAGCTTATCAGGTCTGATCAGGACTGATAGCATTGTCTTCCCATGTGGCCTGGTAAAGTTGCTCTCCTCTGAGGGGATGGTAATCAAAGAGCCAGCCACTGAGTTCATGTCAGAGACAGTCCCTGCTCCCCCTACTAGGGAACACACTTGAATACTGAGCTGCCATGGGCTACAACTGAGCAGGGGTTCTAGGTAATACCCATGAATGGTTGTTGGTTGGAGTGCAAGTCTCAGAGAAGACTCCTGGGTCATCTCATTTTTAAGGTTGGAGAAATTTTCTTCAATGATTTTCTCAGAAATATTTTCTGGACCTCGGAGCCTCAAATCTTCTTTTTTGTCTATTCCTATTAATATTTATTTTGGTTTCTTCTTTTTTTGGTGTCCTTGATTTCCTGGATGTTTGTATTTGTAACTCTTCAGATTTTATTTTTTCTTTGAGAAATGTATCAATTTCTGCAATTGTATCTTCAGTACCTGAGATTCTCTCTTCAATCTCTTGTATTCTGTTGGTGGTGCTTACAATTTTGGTTCCTGATCTCTTCTCTAAGTTCTCCAACTCCAGGGTTTTTTCTGTTTGTGTTTTCTTTATTGAGTCCAATTCTATTTTCACATCTTTCACTAATTCTTTCATCTGTTTGAATGTAGATTCCTGTCTATCCATGATGTCCTCTATTTTTTCTTCATCTTTATGTGGCTCTACTTTTTTGTTCATTTCTTCTTTATGTGCCTTGAATAACTGCATAATTATAGACTTATGTTTATTTTCCTGTGCTTGAGCTGCAATAGAATAGCCATTGATTTTCGGAGATTCTGGTGAAGCCATGTTATCCTGGTTTTTGTTGCCTGGATTGTTACACCTCTAGCCATGGAATTGTCTGTAGCCTTGATTGACTATTCCAAGAGGCTCTAACTGCAGCGTGGATTCACCTGTGTCTAGAGTCTGGAGTAGTCTCCCCTGGATTCACTGTCTTTCCTAGCTCACTTTGTGACCCAAGTATGCCAGGTAGCTGGGGCATAGGCAGAAAGATTTCTGAGTATAGAGCTGCTCCAGTGTCTCACAGGCTTCCTTAAAATGATGGACGAAGGGATTTGCCTTGCTCAGCTCTGCTGGGTTCACTGGATGTTCTGGCCTAGTTGTTTCTGATCCAGGTTAGCTAGGATGCTGTAGAGTAGCCAGAAAGGTCTTCGAAGCAACAGCTGTTCCAGTTCCCCACAGGCCTTCTTTAGGAGGAAGACATGTAACTTGGTTCAAGTGCCTAGCTCAGCTCTGCTGGGTTCTCTGTGTTAGGCTCACTGCTTCTGTCCAATGTGGTCCATTCTGCTGGGGTACAGGCAGATAGATCTCAGTATCTAGAGCTACTCCAGTGTCCCACAGGCTTCTCTTTGATGGTAGAGAATGGAACCTGTGTCCCAGTTTAGCTTAGCTCCACTGTTTTCGCTGTCTTTCCTGTGCTGGCTGATTCTGGCCTGAATTAACAAGGCAGGTGGGGAGCAAGCAAAATAGAGCTGTGCCTCCCCTTCAGTACTAGAATGTATCCCCTCTGCTGGGTGGTGAATGTAAGTGCTGCTAGCCACTGCAACCAGGAAGGTGTACACAGGATGCTGACTGTGGTCTCCCGGTTTGGAAACAGGAGCTTCTAGTACCCAGAAGATGTCCCCAGGATTGTGATAGTGGTTTTTCAGGTTTGGAGTCTCACCCTCCTACAGGAAGGTATTCGCTCCACAGGCAATGAAATTGAGCATGCAAGGTCTGAGCTGCTAGGCGCTGGTTTCAGGAAGGTATCCAAAACAAGTGGGCTTGAGTCGTGTGTGGCTGAAGGCTGTGGGGTTACAACTGCACACAAAGTAGCTGCTGGTCCCAGGAAGTTATGCACAGATGGTGGGTTTGGGCAGGTGGCCTAACTCTGCTGGGTGGGAGACCACGAGTACACTGCCAGTCCCAAGAACATAGTCACCGATGGTGGGTATGTGTGGGTTGCCTAGGGCTGCTGCAGTGCCAGGTGGGAGCCTGCAAATTTTTCTCTGTATTAGCTGTCTGTCCTGAAGATAGACCTTTGACTATCCCTGTGGATTCTATTTTCATCTGAGAAACACAGAGGTTAGGGGTTTGGTTTCTACAATACAGCCTGCCAGTCACATTGTTCTTCTGTTCAGATACCCTGCGAAGTCTTCAATACCATCTTGGATCCTCCCTCAACTCCAGACTTCTTTACTTAAAAGATACTTATATATTTTTTAGTACTTTATCCTTCCAAAATGAGTCTAAAATTAAAACAATGTGAAAAAATACAGTACAGCAATGATATATCCTTATTCATTCTCCCTTAATGACTTAATCATATAAGGTATGCTTTTGTTAGCAACATTACCTACTTTGGAGAATAACATGGCTGTAACATTTCATATGATGTAAGGAATTCATGTGTAAATTAGAAATGATGATAATGTGATTATTTTGACATATCATAAGGCATTTCTCAATTTGATCTAGCCTATGAAAGCTTTATGTGTGTCAAAAAATCTTCCGTAGAATTTCGATACGTGTTGAAAGTGAAATAGTCACTTCAATGAATAGCTGCAAGATTCTGAAAATATTTGGTTTTCCTCTGTTCACTATATTATTATTCTATAAATTCAGTTCCTTTCAGTAACATAAAAATACAAACGTTTATGTTCAGACTTGTCTTTTCCAAATATTAAATAAACAATGTAGACTTCATGACGTTAGAACATAAGGACCCTAGGAAAAATGATGATACCATCAATATTAAAATTTATTGAAAATTCTGATGTTCCTTACATTTATTTTTGTTTATATTTTTCATTTTTCTGTTGTTAATGGAAGATTTTTAAAAAATGTTCTGTTCGGAGAATCCAAGATGGCTGCCACGAGAGAACACTGTGTCTGAGGAGTAGGACAGCAGAAACAATGCAGCAACCAGGAGACTGAACTCTGGGACCTAAAACGCCAGCATATGTGATTGCCAGGTGAGCAGAACTCCTACAGAGAGAAAATGAAGTGGGAAAACCCTAGGGACACCCGTTATTACCTGGAAAAATCTCCTGGTGACCAGCGGCGCACAGCTCTGATCTGAACTAGCAGCTGCGCTGGATGCCCGCACCCACCATTATAGACTGGATCACACAGTCTCGCTGGCAGTTTGAGGAGGAACCAGGTACCCTTTTCACTGAACTGCACACTGCGAGCCCACACTGCACCCCGGTTCTGCTTCAACCCGCCAGTGTGCTGCAGGCTCACACCAATCACCAGAAGCACCCCAGACTGAGTGGGTTGGGGGACCGTTTTGAGCAGTCTGCACACTGCGGGCATGCAGCTAATGCTTCCACCAGCAAAAAAAGCTCAGTCATTGTGTGAGTCCGCCAGCAGGTCTGGGAGGAACCCAAGTTCTGCCTCAACCCACAGGTGTGCAGCAGGCACTCACCAATCGCCGGAACCACCACAGACTGAGAGGATCCAGGGACCATCTTGAGCAGACT
>CM053742.1:101980658-102030843 GCA_028658305.1 Pachyuromys duprasi
AAATAAATTACTTTAAAAATAGAGGAAATGTCCTTGTTGTATACTTAAGCATCTTTTGGACATATGCCTAGGAGTGGTATAGGTCGGTCTTGAGGTAGCAGTATTTCTAATTGTCTGAGAATGTGCCAGATTGATTTCCAAAGTGTTTGTACAAGTTTACATTCCCACTGCAATGGAGTCGGGTTCCTCCTTCTTCACATCCTCTCCAGCATGCGTTGTCACTTGAGTTTTTGCTCTTACCATTCTGATAGGTGCGAGGTGAAATCTCAGGGTCATTTTGATTTGCATTTCCCTGATGAAAAAGGATGCTGAACAACAAGGAAAGTAACCGAAACAAAAAAATCTGGGCATAGGGGTCTTTTGTGAGACTGATACTCCAAACAATGACCATGCATGGAGACAACCTAAAACCCTTGCACAGAAGTAGCCTATGGCAGCACAGTGTCCAAGAGGGTTCCCCAGTAATAAGAACAGGGACAATCTCTGACATGAACTCGTGAGCTGGCTTTTTGATCACCTCCACCTGAGTGGGGAGCAGCCTTACCAGTCCACAGAGGAAGACAATGAAGCCAGTCCTGATGAGAACTGATAGACTAGGGTCAGATGGAAGGGGAGGAGGACCTCCTCTATCATTTGACTGGAGAAGGGGCCTAGGAGAAGAAGAGAAGGGAGAATGGGAGGAGAGGGGGATTACACCTTGGATACAAAATGAATAAACTGTAATTAATAAAAATAAAATATTTTTAAAAGAGGAAATAAAATAGACATCTGAAGTAGATAAAGGGAGCATACAGGGTGGGAAAGGGGGTAGGGATCAAGAATAGGAAGAGTGGGCGTAGAGGTGTGGGAATGCCTTGGAGATAGAAAAAAATACATATAGTCTCATGAGCAAAGCACTTTTGCCATATTTTTACATTATTTTTTAACATTTAAAAATTTGATGAAAGCTGGATGTTCACAACATTAATGGTTTACAACATTAATCTTTATATTAGAGAGGTAAAGGCAGAGAGATCCCCAAGTTTAAGACCAGCCTCGATTCAGAGTGAATTCCGGGACAGCCAGAGAAAACAAGTACAGAAATTAGCAGATTTGATCTCTGTGTACAAATTTAATGATTTTACCCCAATTGGTAGCTTTGTGTGTTTCAAAAATCAATGAATCTTTCAGAATTATTATATTATTTAACCTCCTGTATTTTACTAGAATAGTCATTCTGTGATTGGATTTAGAAATAATTCAATAGAAATCACCACTATCATGTTATTTATAATATGCAATGACATGCAAACCAACTGAAGTGTGTGTATGCGTGCATCTGTTTGTGTGCATATATGTGTCTGGTGTGAAGTTTTGTGATTGTATGTGTGTGTATGGTGTGAAGGTTTGAGCATGTAAGACTACCTTTTTGTCATTTTTCTTTGCAAAAACCTAAAAATAAAAAAATTGGGTAGAAATAAACTGGGAGTAGCCATGAACAAAACATAAAAGGTGAAAATAAGATAAAAGATTCCACACAAAATCCACTCCCAAAATTTTATTTCTTTGATGACACACTTTACCTGTGCATAAGCATGCAATAGTATAGGTAATCATACAATATTGGACATTTTAAGCACAGAAAATTTTATAAAAGGGTAATATGTTGTATTGATAACTGTAGTACAATTCAGTGTTACTTGAGCAATTCAATAACCATTTCTTTCTTTTGGCTTTTTGTCCATTATTCACCTACTAACCACTCTAAGTGTCTGATGACCTTTCTTCTGATTTGTATATATTTCAGAACAAAACAAATGAGCAGCCATTAACGCACTGTTTGATGTTCTTAGACTTCTGAGGTCTCAAATTCTCATTTGTTTTCTCTTAACAAGTTTAAAACTACACATGTAAAGCATTTGAAGATGGCACTTCATTAGCTCTTAAAGAATATTTTAGAAGCCAAAAATTACACTTTAAATTTTTAGTATTAGTGTTACTAATATACTTGTAAAACTCTTATTTATATAATGGAGCTATGTGTGAAATTGAACTTTAAAAAAAAAACAAAGACTTTGAAGGAGTGTAATGGGAAATTCTCTAATAAAATAATTTTAATTTGGTTAAAAAATAAAATGCCAAGTCACATGATAAAGTCTTCTTGTAGCCCACAACCATTTATTGAAAAAAAGTGTACAACTGATTTTCACATTATCTAGTGAATATGCAGTATCCAGTTCACTCACAGTAAAAGGAGCTTTTGAGAGTTAGAAGAGTTGAATTCCTAATGAGAAAAGACTTTGGTTTTCAAAATGCAAATCAATAGAATAGATAACATCTTGTTTACTTATACATACTAAAATCATATGTTTCCTTTCTTAAGTGGAATCTTTAAATATTTGATGAAAAAAAAAAAAACATCTACCTGAATAGTAGATTTTAAATCAGTTAGGCATTATGATTCTACTTTATTTTCTCCCTAGCTTATGATTCTGCTTATTTTCTTCCCTTTTACTTAGGGTTAAATAATCTCTCTTTGTTAGCTGATACTTTTCATTGTTCTATTTTCTAGGTGGATTGTAAGCTGCATGGGATCTTGTTCCTCCTTTTCTCTGTTTTGCAGAAGATGTTATATAAGCAAAGTAAAAAGCCAGGAATGGAATTTTCAACAGTATTTTATGATACACTTCAAGAATAAGAAATTGTATAATTTTTCACTATCTGGTATCCATATATCAAATGAATAAAATTTGGGGGTAATTTTTCTTATTATATATTTCTCCATGAACAAATATTTTATTTTTAACAATTCAAATATATAATTACATAGAAATATTTTTCAATATTCTTTAGAAATGGAGAAGAATGAAAATAATGAAAATAACAATATGATCATAAGGGGAAAATCAATTTAAAGCTGATGAAAGACATTTTGATATTAGAGATTAGTTTATTTTGTAGTCAATATAAAAACAAGTACTGATTTTTTAATTTAATTGCTTGTGCTGGATAGTTTTATGTCAAGTTGACACATACTCCAGTTGTCTATGAGGAGGGAACTTCAACTTAGAACATGCCTCCATAAGATCAGGCTGAAGGACATTTTTAAAACTAGTGGTTGATGGGAGAGTGCCCAGTCCACTGTGTGTGCCTGCACCCCTGGGTTGGTGGCCATGGGTTCTATATGAAAGTTGGCTGAACAAGCCGTGGGGAGCAAGCCAGTAAGCAGCACCCCTCCATGATCTTTGCATCATCTTCATGCCTTGTCATGTTTGAGTTCCTGTTTGACTTCCTTCAATAATGAACTGTCAACTAACCCCTTTCCCCCACAACCTGCTTATTGGTCATGCTGTTTCATCATATTCTAAGACATTGCCTGAAGTTGTATTTTTTAAGTTTGACATCTTAAAATTATTGTATAGATTCTAATTTTCTATTGGTCATTCATGATTACTTTAACAGTGTCCATTATCTCATTTCAGTGTTGTTAGAAATGATGGAGATTTTGGGATAGAGAGGCTCACATATCCAAGGGTAAAGTATGTGGTAACATAAGCTAATTAACAAAACAATTTCATTCAAGTTAATAAATGCCTCTTTACTTAGGATCCTGAAACAATTAGCCTACAGGGACCTGTGCAAGTTCACCCTTTTTTAAGTCCCTTTCCTAATTAGAAATCCAACTCTTCCGTGCTCACTGCACTCTACTCACATTTCTTCCTTGAGAATCTTCAAAAAAAAAAAAAAACATAGATAGTCCTTGCTTGATCAATGTAAGCTTTACCTATTATATTTTCTTTGCTAAACTATATCTTCTCAAGGAAAATATTATTAAAACTATCAATCAGTTATCAGCACTCCCAATCATTGTCTTCTCTCTCATGTGTATTTAAACTGTTATGTCTCAGAGACCTAAACTTTATGCCACACAAATTAAACATCATGAAAAATAATAGTGGACATGACAAGTGAGTAGAAGAAATGTACATAATTCAGGAAACATTTAGTATTTGAAGCTAAATATTCAAGAACTCAATTTCACATGAGTCTAAACAAAAAGAATATTTTTGTTTTAAGAAAGTGTGTTAGAATTTCCTTGGTAAAGTACCAGTATAATAGATAAGAGAATGGCTGAACACAATACATATGTCCCACACTTTTTATTCAGAAAAGACTACAGGAGAACCCACTAAGAAAAGAAGATCTCATAATTCCTTTCATCAGTCCGTATTTACTTATAGTGTGTGTTTTAATTTATATTTCCTTATTTCATTCTTTTTCACATACTTAAATTTGGTGGATGCTTACATCCATAGCTCATCTCTTCCATCTTTCTGAATCTACATTCTGACTTATAAATGTCTGCTCTCTAGTGTTTCCCCCTTCAGTTATCATTTCTCTTGTGTTCTCTGAACTTCACTGCTTGTATAACTTTCCTTTTCCCATCTCACAATCTCATTTAGGGTTTCTTATCCTCTAAACAAAGTCATCCTCACACCCTTACATTTTAAAATTTAGAAACCAAGGTCCACATAGTAGAGAGAACATTCGCTATTTGTCTTTATGAGTCAGGATTACATTGCTTAATATAATAGTTTTCCAGTTCCATAAATCTTATTATTCCATTTTTATTTAAGGCTGATAAAATTCCATTGTATATCTGAACTATACTTCATTGAACATTAATCAACTTATTGGAATGTGGGTTGATTCTGTTTCTTCAATATTGTAAATAGAGCAACAACAAACACCTGTAACTCTGTAATATAATATTATAATATGTAATAAGTAACTCTGTAATATAATATTGAGTCCTTTAGTTACATAGCCAGGAGTGATTTAATTGAGTCATATGGTAGCTCTATTCTTAGCTTTGGGGATATTTCTCCACACCCAAAATGAAAAATGCATATCTCTGGGGATATTTCTCCACACCCAAAATGAAAAATGCATATCTCTTTGTGTCTTTATTACTTCTACAGTTGAGATATATATATATTATATGTAATATATATATTTACTATTAGAGTCAAGATGTTTGACAATTGTTTTGGAGTATGTTATATAACACCCTTCTATTACTCAGCCCTTCCACTTGCTAAAATATTTCTCAAAGCTTTCTACATTCTATTAAAGGGAGGGAAGCTAAATGTCTGAGAAGAAAAATGGAAGCACAAGCAACTAATCAACAATACTTTGTAATCATTTGACAGCATGAATTCCATTCTCTCATACCTTTCCAAATATAATGGACTCCTTAAAGCAATGTTGAAATAATGGTTCACTAATGGACTACAAAAAATAGAAACATTTCACTTTCTACAGTAACAGAATTTTTTATCTATTGAAAATTCTATTTCTTTATGTACTTATACCCACACATTTGTGAGTATGAGAGTAAATGCATTATTTTGTAAATTATTAAAGAAGTTTAATGAGTAGTTCTTCCTCAGTAAAATAAATTACTAAGTCTTTTAAATATTTTTTTATAAATTATAATTTATTCCAGTTTATCCCAGGTGTAGCCACCTCCCTGATCTCCTCCCAGGTCCCTCCCCATGCCCACTGTTAGCAGAGGACATCCTTCCCTTCCCTCTGACCCTAGCCTATCAGGTCTCATCAGAACTGGCTGCATTGTCTTCCTCTGCTCCCCCTTAATGGGGAGGAAAAAGAGCCAGCAACTGAATTTATGTCAGAGACAGTCTCTGTTCCCATTACTAGGGAGACTGGTGGATTATTGGTATCAAATAGAAGACCCAGAAATAAACCCAAACATGTCCGGATACTTGATTTTTGTTAAAGAAGCCAAAACCATGCAAAGGAAAAACAATAGCATCTCCAAAAAATGGTGCTGCTGTAAATGTCTACGTGTAGAAAATATAAATATTGCCATATTTTATCACCCTGCACAAACCTAAAATGCAAGTGGATCAAAGACCTGAACATATAACCAGGGACATTAAACCTGTTAGAAGAAAAAGTGGGGGAGAGCCTGGAACTCATTGGCACATGAGACAACTTCCTGAACAGAACACCAACAGCACAGGCTCTAAAAGCAACAATCAATAAATGGGACCTCATGAAACTAAAAAGCTTCTGTAAAGCAAAGGACATTGTCTTCAGAACAAAATGACAGCCTATAGACTGGGAAAAGCCATTCAGCAGTTTCCTCTTCTACAGCTGTTAAAAACCACATAGTTGTTTGTGTTTGTTTGTTTGTTTATTTTTCATTTTCCAGAGTCTTCCCCTGAGGCTTCAGCTCTAGGTTTTATTGACAGTTCTCAGTCTTAAATGTTTCAATCAAGATCCATTTTTTTTCTAATTAAGTGACTTTGGAGCTATGCCAAGATGCATGTCCTTATTTGAAAGTGTTATATTATCACTTCTCTGCTACTGGCCTTGATATACAGTAAACAGGCATAGTAGAATGTCATATTTAGCATAGTAAATCTGCTTTGCATTCATTCATATGGTGCTGCATTCCAGTTATCACTCTTCAATTTTATATAAGGAGGAAGATTGTGTCTTTAAAAACATCCAAGTATGTCCTCCATTTTAGAAGCATTCGGGCCTTATTGTCAATATTACTGGATAGATCTTATAAGTTTCTACATATTTAATTTGTGAGTTTTAATTAGTTCAACTCAGTGTTAGAGGCCAAAGAAGAAATGTATTTAAAAATAAACCTCATAAAGAACCACGATGTTTCTTGGTTGTTTAAGTTGATTTCTCCAGGTTATTATACATAATTTTCAATATTGAATACATGGAAAAATTGTAGATTTAATACTGTCACCCTAACCCTTAATCCTAAACCTCACCCCTAGACCTAACCCTAACCCTAAATCTAACCCTATCCTAAACCCTAATCTAATTCTGGGTATGTAAAACACATTATGGAAAGGAAGAGGATTTATGTCTATAATTTATAAGTAAAATTGGGTTCTGAAAAAGTATGGTTACATAACACTTGCTGCCTGCCAAATATAAAAACCAAACACTCAAGCATACTGAAAACTCTGATAATTATTCATACTGGCATGTGACTCCTTTTGTTTGCTATGATAGAATGTATTAGCGACGCTTTCAGGTTCTTTATGTAAGTAGAACTTACATTCCTTGCATTTGTGGATTGTGTAAATGGGAAATATGCATATTAAAATTTTGAAACATGTTATACCCATTTGGGATAGTTTTGAGAATGAAAGTTGAAGTGATTGGCTTGGCTGATATAAAACTTTTTTTTTTAATTTTTTTTTAAATTTATTTTTATCTCAATCACAGGTTAGGTACTTTGAATCCCAGGCGTAGCCCCCTCCCCCATTCCCTCCTACCCTCCCACTCCCTCCCTAATCTCCTTCTTCCCCGCCCCCTCCAAGTCCACCAACAGGGGAGGATCTCCTTCCCTTCCATCCAACCCCAGCTTATCCTGTCTCTTCAGGGCTGGCTGCAAAGTCCTCCGCTGGGATCTAGCCAGTCTGTCACTCCCTGGCTTGTATGGGGGAGGGTCAAAGAGTCAGCCATCAAGATCATGACAGCGGATATTAAGACTCGAGATCAAGCCTCTGACAGAGGGCGAGAGTAATGATAGATCTGGGGGAGGTTGTTGAGACTTGGGGAGAACAAGAGCTCCACAAAGATATAAAACTTTAATAGGTTTGTTTAGTGTGTTACAATGTTCTGAAATGGAAAACATTAACATCACAGAAAGCACCTTAAACTTATTGTGCTTACCAAGTGCTATGTAATTCTACAGGAAAGACATGGTTTTAAAACTTTTTGTCTAAAGTGATCTTGTCTTGTTTAACCAGTCTATCATTTCCAAGGAGCTTCTTGCCTTTTATCTGTTGATGATGGTAAGTTGTTGCTATTTAAATGTGAAAATTTGGGGCTAGAGAGACATCTCATCAGCTAAGGGTACTTGGTATTATTCTAGAGACCCAAGTTATGTTCAGAGAACTCAAATCTCCTGTAATGCCAGCTCCAGGGATTCTGATGTGACTTTCTGGAATTTATGGACATCTTCCGTGTTCACATTCTTACATGCCTACATATATAAATATAATTTAGAAACATAGATAGATCTTTGTACAAAGCAAGACAAATAAAAATCCCTTAAACCATTTTGTACAGAAATAAATGTTCAATACACAATTGATCTTAAAATGATGAACTTCTTCAATACTAATTAGTCCACATCAGTGTTGTCCTAGATTTTGATTTTATTGCTATTTAATTATTAAATAGGAACAGCTTTTGTTCAGAGTGAGAAGCTGATATCACTTGAGACAGTAGTTTTTCTTCTAATATAGGGGGGAAAATGACACCAATGATAGACATCAGTTACTTCACCTGCACATAATGAACCACTTGTTTCGTGACAATTTTGATTGTATTTGATCATTAACATTTTCAACTGGGATATGTTGGTTCATAAACCCCAAGATTAACAAAATGCTCATACCATATAAGGGGAGAGCACCTTCTATTAAGAGAACACACGTGTGTTGGTTCAACAAATGTAAATCTATCAACATAAACCACCATATAAACAAACTGAAAAATAAACACCACATGATCATCTCCTTAGATGCCAAAAAAGGATTTGACAAAATCCAACACCCATTCATGATTAAAGTCTTAGAGAGATCAGGGATACAAGGCATATACATAAACATAGTAAAGGCAATATAGCCAACATCAAACTCAATAGAAAGAAACTTAAATCAATCCCACTGAAATCAGGGAAAAGGGAAGGCTGCCCACATTCTCCAAATCTCTTCAAGATAGTACTTGAAGTCCTAGCTAAAGCAATAAGACAACTAAAGGAGATCAAGGGGATACAAATCAGAAAGGAAGAGGTCAAAGTATCACTTTTCCAGATGATATGATAGTATACATGAATGATCCCAGAAATTCAACCGAAGAACTCTTTCAGCTGATACACACCTTCAGCAAAGTGGCTAGATACAAAATCAACTTTAAAAAAAAAAGAAGCCCTCCTGTGTACCCAAGATAAAAGGGACTAGAAAGAAATCAGGGCAAGAACACCCTTCAAAATAGCCACTAATAACATAAAGTACCTTGGGGTGACTCTAACCAAACACGTGAAAGACCTGTTTGAAAAACAACTTCGGCTGTCATTTTGTTTTGATGACAATGTCTTTTGCTTTACAGAAGCCTTTTAGTTTCATGAGGTCCCATTCATTTATTGTTGATCTTAGAGCCTGTGCTGTTGGTGTTCTGTTCAGGAAGTAGTCTCTTGTGCAAATGAGTTCTAGAGTCTTCCCCAATTTTTCCTTTAACCGGTTTAGTGTGTCTCATTTTATGTTGAGGTCTTTGATCCACTTGGACTTTAGTTTTGTGCAGAGTGATAAATGTAGATCTATTTTCATTTTTCTGAATATTGATATCCAGTTAGACCAGCACCATATGTTGAACATGCTGTCTTTTTTCCATTGAATAGTTTTGGCTTCTTTGTCCAACATCATGTTTCCATTGATGTGTGGGTTTATTTCTGGTTTTTCTATCCAGTTCCATTGATCCACTATTCGGTTTCTATGCCAATACCATGTAGTTTTTATTTATAACTATTGCTCTGTAGTACAGCTTGAGGTCAGGGATGGAGATACCTCCAGATGATCTGTTGTTGGAAAAGGATCTTTACCAATCCTACATCTGACAGAGGGCTAATATCCAGTATATATAAAGAACTCAAGAAGTTAAAAAGGAACATATCAAATAATCCAATTTAAAAATGGAGTATGGAGCTAAAAAGAAAAATCTCTCCAGAGGATTGTAGAATGGCAGAAAAACACATAAAGAAATGCTAAACATCCTTAGCCATCAGGGAGATGCAAATCAAAACAACACTGAGATTTCTCCTTACACCTATCAGAATGGCTAAGATCAAAAACTCAAGTGACAACACATGCTGGTGAGGTTGTGGAGAAACTGGAATCCTCCTCCATTGCTGGTGGGAATGCAAACTTGTACAACCACTCTGGAAATCAATTTGGCATTTTCTTAGACAATTAGGAATAGTGAATCCTCAAGACCCAGCTTTACCAATCTTAGGCATATATCCAAAAGATGCTTAAGTACACAACAAGGACATTTGCTCTACCATGTTTGTAGCAGCTTTATTCCTAATAGGCAGAACCTGGAAACAACCCAGATATCCCTCAGTCGAGTAATGGATACAGATATTATTTTTATACAATGAAATACTACTCAGCAATTAAAAACAAGGAAATCATGAAATTTGCAAGCAAATGGTGGGACCTTGAAACGATCATCCTGAGTGAGGTATCCCAAAAGCAGAAAGAAACACATGGTATATACTCACTTATATAGACCTATAGGATAAGACGGGCATGCTGAAATCTATACACCTAGGGAAGATAAGCAAGGAGGATCCAGGGTGGGATGATAAATCATCTGTTAAATGGACAAATGCGATGGACATTGAATGTAGGGGAAAACAAGCAACAGGACAGAAGCCTTCCACAGAGGGCCTCTGAAAGACTCTAACTAGCAATGTATCAAAGCAGATAATAAGATTCACAACCAAGTCTTCAGCAGAGTGCAGGGAATCATATGAAAAAAGGGGGAGTTAGTAGGACTTGGTGAGGACAAGAGCTCCACAAAGACCAAATAGATCAGGGCACAGGGGTCTTCTATGAGACTGTTTCTCCAACCAAGGACCATGTACGGATATAACCTAGAACCTCACCTCGAATATGGCTCATGGTAGCTCTGTATTCAACTGGGTACCCTAGTAAGTGGAACAGGGACTATTTCTGTCATGAATTCAATGGCTGGCTCTTTGGCAACACCCTCCCCCACCCCTGTGACAGAGGAGCAGCCTAGCTAGATCCCAGAAGAGGACATTTTGCCAGCCCTGAAGAGACATGATAAGCTAGGGTTAGATGGAAGTGAGGGAGGTCCTCTCCTCTCAGTGGACTTGGAGGGGGGCAGAGAGAAGATGAGGGAGGGATGGGGAGAGTGGCAGGGAATGAGGGAGAGGGCTATGGCTGGGATACCAAGTACATAACCTGTGATTAATATAAAAATAAATAAATTACTTTAAAAAAGAAAAACAACTTCAAGTCTCTGAAGAAAGTTATTGAAGAAGATATCAGAGATGGAAAGATCTCCCATGCTCATGGATTGGTAGGATCCTGACAAAAGCAATCTACAGATTAAATGCAATCCCCATCAAAATTCTTTACAGTCCTTAAAAGAAAAACTTTTAGCTTCATATGGAGAAAGAAAAAACTGAGAATTTTCAAAACTATCCTGTACAACAACAGATCCTCTGGAGGTATCTCCATCCCTGACCTCAAGCTGTACTACAGAGCAATAGTAATACAAACAGCATGGTATTGCATAGAAACAGAAAGGATGATCAATTGAACTGAGTAGAAGACCCAGATATAAACCCACACACCTATGGATACTTGATTTTTGACAAAGAAGCAAAACCATACAATGAATAAAAGGCAGCATCTTCCACAAATTGTGCTGGTCCAACTGGATGTCTACATGCATAAAATCAAAATAGATCCATGTTTTAAACCCAGCACAAAACTAAAGTCCAAGTGGATCAAAGACCTCAACACAAAACCTGATACACTAAATCAGTTAGAATAAAAAGTGGGGAAGAGCCTGGAACTCATTGGCACATGAGGCTACTTCCTGAACAGAACACCAACAGCACAGGTTGTAAGATCAATAATCAATAAATGGAACCTCATGAAAGTGAAAAGCTTCTGTAAAGCAAAATACAAAGTTGTCAGAATAAAACAACAGCCTACAGACTCGGAGAAAATCTTCAACAACCTTTTTTCTGACTGAGGGCTGATATACAGAATATATAAATAACTAAAGAAGTTAAAAAGCAATATATCAAGCAATCCAATTAAGAATGGGGTACAGAGCTAAACAGAGAATTCTCTGTACATGTTTATAGAATGACAGGGAAAAACTTTAAAAGATGTTCAACATCCTTACCAATCAGAGGTACAAATCAAAACAACCCTGAGATTTTACCTTACACCCATTGTAATGGCTAAGATCAAAAACTAAATTGACCACACAAGCTGGAGAGGTTGTGAAGAAAGGGGAACCCTCCTCCATTGCTGGTGGGAATGTAAACTTGTACAGTCACTTTGCAAATAAATTTGGCACTTTCTCAGACAATTAGCAATAGCCCTTCCTCAAGACCCAGCTATACCTCTCCTAAGCATATATCCAAAAGATGTTCAAGTATACAACAAGGACATTTTTTCAACCATGTTTGTAGCAGCGTTATTAGTAATAGCCAGAACGTGGAAACAACCCAGATGTCCATCAAAGAAAGAATGGATACAGAAATTGTGGTACTTTTACACAATAGAATACTACTCAGCAATGAAAAACAAGGAAATCATAAAATTTGCAGGAAAATGGTGGAATCTAGGAAAGATCATTCTGAGTGAGGTATCCCGTAAGGAGATAGACACACACAGTAAGTACTCACTTATAAGTGGGCACTAGACTTAGAAGATTTGATAAACATACTAAAATCTGTACACTTAAAAAGAAGATAAACAAGAAAGAGGACTCTGAGTAAGATAATCAACTCTCATTTAGAAAGACAAATGGGATGGACATTGGATGTAGGAGATAACAAGGAACAGGACAGGATCTTACCACTGAGGGACTCGGAAATTCTCTATCTATAAGTGTATCAAAGCAGATACTAAGGCTCATAAACAAATCTTTGGCAGAGTACAGGGAATCATATGAGTTAGTATGACCTGGAGAGTACAGGAGCTCCACAAGGACCAAATATTTCTGGGTACAGGGGTCTTTTGTGAGACTATATCTCCAAACAACCACCATGTATGGATATAACCTAGAACCACTGCTTAGATGTAGCCCATGGTAGCTCAGTATCCAAGCGGGTACCCTAGTAAGGGGAACAGGCACTATTTCTGACATGAACTCAATGGCTGTCTCTTTGACCTCCTACACACATACCCTAGAGAGGAACAGCCTTGCTAGGCCACAGAGAAGGGCATTGCAGCCAGTCCTGATGAGACCTGAGAAGCTAGGGTCAGATGGAAGGGGAGGAGGCCCTCCTCTATCATTGGACTTAGAGAGGGGCATTGGAGGAAATGAGGGAGGGAGGGTGGGGTTGGGAGGGAATGTGGGAGGAGACTACAGTTGGGATGGAAAGTAAATAAACTGTAATTAATATAAAATAGAATTTTAATTTAAAATTTCTTAAAAAAATAAATAAATACTATAGCTCTGAACTGTCAAAGAGCAACTGTTTCAGCTCTTGAAAAAAAACATTCCAGTGACTGAGAGAATGCATTATAACCAAATAAGAATTCAATTAATTTTTACATGCAAGATTCTTTATGAAAATACTAATCACTATTAGTTATTATGAATCACTATTATCAATCTACTATTAATAATTAATAACAATATGTATTGTTAATAATTTGTTATTACTAAGCACTATCAGTTCATTACAAAGATAAAAATAGCCAAACCGGGTATTTTCATAGTTTTTAATGTTAACATTCAAGGTAGAATCTACTTAGTGATAAGCAAATAGTTTTGTAGTGAAACAAAATGACATTATTTAAAACAAACAGTACTGTATTTTACTGAGGAAGAATTTACTCATTACACTTCTTCAATACTTTAGAAAATAAGGTATTTACTCACACTCACAAAGGTGTGGGTTTAAGCACACAAAGGAATAAAGTTTTCAATAGATAAAAATAGACAAAGAGCCTATATATACATGGAAAATAAGCAATTCTCTACTGAAAGAGAGCTTGGTCAGGGAAGAAATGCAAAGAGAAATTTGAGACTTTCTAAAATTCAATGAAAACAATGTCACAACATACCCAAACTTATAGGAAACAATGAAAACAATGTTAATAAAGAAAGTTCATAGCACTGAGTGCCTCCAGAAACAAGTTTTAGACATGTCATACAAGCAACTTATCGGCACACATAAGAGCCCTAGAAAATAAAAGGAAGCAGACACACTCAAGAAGAGTAGAGGATTGGAAATAATCAAACTCAGTGCTAAATCAATGATTTAGAAACAAGGAAAACAATTCAAAGAATCAGTGAAGGACAGAGCTGGTGCTTTAAGAAAATCAACAAAATAGAAAAAAACCCTTAGAGAAACTAACTAAAAGGCAGAGAGAAACTATCTAAATCAGCAAAATCACAAATGAAAAGGGGTACAAAACTAGAGATACTGAAGAAATTCAAACAATCATTAGGTCTTACTACAAAAGCCTATATACATCACAAAATTTGAAAATCTAAATGTAAATGGTAATTTTCTTGAGAGATTTCATTTACCAAAATTAAATCAATGTAAGGTAAATAGATTACATAGTCTTATATTCCCATGGAACTAGAAGCAGTTATCAAAATTCTCCCTTCCAAAAAAGCCCAGGACCAGATGGTTTCAGTGCAGAATTCTACCAAACCTTCAAAGAAGAGTTAACTCTAATTATCTTCAAACTTTTTCACAAAATAGGAACAGAAGGAATATTACCAAACACATTCTATGAGGACACAGTCATCTTGATAACTAAACCACACTAAAAAGAAAACTTCCAACTTAGATTTCTTATGAACATCAATGCATAAATACTCAATAAAATACTTGCAAACCTAATCTAAGAACACATAAAATCTATTATCCAGCATGACTAACAATGCTTCATTCCAGGCATGCAGGTGTGGTTCAATGAATGTAAATCCATCAATATAATCCACCATAAATCAAAATGATAGAAGAAAACCACATGATCTTCTCTTTAGACGCCAAAAAAGCATTTACAAAATCCAACACCTGTTTATGCTTAAAGTCTTGGAAAGATCAGGGATACAAGTCACATATTTAAACATAGTAAAGACAATATACACAATCATATAGCCAATATCAAATAAAGAGAGAGAAATTTAAATCAATCCCACTGAACTCAGGGACAAGCCAAGGATGCTGACTCTCTCTGTATCTATTCAACATAATACTTGAAGTCCTTGCTAGAACAATAAGACAACTAAAGGAGGTCAAGGGGATAGAAATTAGAAAGGAAGAATTCCAATATCACTATTTGCAGATGATATGATAGTATACATGAGTGACCCCAAAACTTCAACCTGAGAACTCCTCCAGGTGATAAACACCTTCAGCCTAGTGGCTCTATACAAAATTAATTCAAAAGAAAGGAAGAAAGAAAGAAAGAAAGAAAGAGAGAGAGAGAGAGAGAGAAAGAGAGAAAAACAGCAGACTGCCTGTATACAAAAGACGAAAGGGCTGAGAAAGAAATTAGGGAAATTAAATCTTTCACAATAGCCACTAATAACATAAAGTACCCTGGTGTGACTCTAACCTTCCAAGTGAAAGGCCTGTTTGAAAAAAAAAAATTCAAGTCTCTGAAGAAAGCAAATTGAAGAAGGTATCAGAAGATGGATATATCTCCAGTGCTCATGGATCAGTAAGATTATCACAGTGAAAATAGCCATCCTGCCAAAAACAATCTACACATTCAATGAAATTCCCATCAAAATATCAACGCAATTCTTTAAAGACCTTCAGAGAATAATTCTCAATTTAATATGAAAAAAAAAAAAACGGAATTGCCAAAACTATCCTGCACAGCAACAGATCATCTTGAGGTATCTTCATCCCTGATCTCAAGCTGTTCTACAGTGTAATAGTAATAGAAACTGCATGGTGCTGGCATAGAAACAGAATGCTGGATCAATGCTACCAAATAGAATACCCCAAAATAAATCCACACACCTATGGATAATTGATTTTTGACAAAGAAGCCAAAACTATACAATGAAAAAAATATAGCATCTTCAACAAGTGGTACTCATATAATTGTATGTCTACATGTAGAATAAAAAAAATAAATCCATATTTTCACCCTGTACAAAACTAAAGTCCAAGAGGTTCAAAGACTTTAAGGTAAAACTATATGTACTAAGCCTGTTATATAAAAATATTGTGGCAGAACCTTGAACTCATTGGCATAGGAGACAACTTCTTGAACAGAACACCAAGAGCACAGGTCCTAATATCAACAATCATGAAATGGGACCTCATGATACTGAAAAGATTCTATAAAGCAAAGGACAGCCTACACATTGGGAAAGAAACTTCACCAACCCTATACATGACACAGGACTAATATCCAGAATACACAAAGAACTGAAGAAGTCAAACAGCAACAAATCAAGTAATCCAATTAAAAAATGGGGTACAGAGCTAAACAAAGAAGTCTCAATACAACAATATTAAAAGGCAGAGAAACACTTAAAGAATGCTCAACATCCTTAGTCATCAGGGAGATACAAATCAAAACAACACTGAGATTTCACCTTACACCCATCAGAAGGCTAAGGTTAAAAACTCAAGAGACAATGCATAATGGAGAGGATGTGGAGAAAGGGGAACCCTCCTCCATTGCTGGTGGGAATGTAAACTTGTAGAAGCACTTTGTTAATCAATCTGACCCTTTCTCAGACAATTAGGAATAGTACTACCTCCAGATCCAGTTGTACTACTCCTAGGCATATAGCCAAAATATTTTCAAGTATGCAACAATGGCATTTGCTCAACCATATTCATAACAGGCAGAACCCAGATGTTCCTCAACTAACGAATGGACACAGAAATTGTGGTATGTTTACACAATGGAATATTCCCCAGCAAGTAAAAACAAGGAAATCATGGAATTTTCAGGGAAATGGTGCGAACTAGGGAAGATCATCTTGAGTGAGGTATCCCAGAAGCAAAAAACCACACATGGCATATACTTACTTATACGTGGATATTGGCTACATAATATTGAATAAACATACTAAACCCTATACACCTAAAGAAGCAAAGCAAGAAGAAGGACCTTTGGTAAGATGATCAATCCTCATTTAGAATGGCAAATAGGCTGGACATTGGAAGAGGGAGAAAACAGGGAACAGGATAGGGACCTACGACTGAGGGCCTCTGAAAGACTCTATCTAGCAGGGTATTAAAGCTGACACTGAGACTCATAGTCAAACTTTGGGTATGGTGCAGGGGATCTTATGAAAGAAGGGGGAGATTAAAGACCTGGATGTGACAGGACCTCCACAATGAGAGCAACAGAACCAAAAAAAATTTAGGGCCCAGGGATCTCTTCTGAGACTGATACTCCAACCAAGGGCCATGTATGGAGATAACCTACAACCTTGGTGCAGATGTATTCAGGGCAATTCAGTCTCCAAATGGGTTCCCTAGTAAGGGGTATAGTTGCTCTCTCTGACATGAGCTTAGTGGCTGGCTCTTTTATCATCTCCCACTGAAGGTGAAGCTGCCTTACTAGGCCACAGAAGAAGACAATGCATCCAGTCTGATGCGACCTGATAGACTAGGGTCAGATAGAAGGTTAAGAGGACCTCCCCACTTAGTGGACTGGGGGAGGGACATGGGAAGAGAAGAGAGAGGGTAGGAGGTTGGATGTGGAAGGCCATTACAGCTGTGATTCAAAGTGAATAAATTATAATGAATTAAAATAATAAGTTTTAAAAGGAATAAACTGATCTCAGAGTAATTGATATACCTCAGAAATTTTCAGTCTCTACAAGCAGCCTGCACATTTAATAACATATGGATCTGTGTGTTTTATGAGTTTCAAGTCTATAATTTTAAAAATTCATTATTTATATGGAGAAGATAAAAAGGTATCACAACACTATTTCTTTTAAGTGACCTATAACTTGCATTATGTACCTAATAAGGAAAATCCAGCAAAAAGAATACTTCAAGAATCTGATCACCAAAAGCACTAAGGTATGGTGCAAGTGGATCAATTATGTTCAGCATGTTTCTCACTAGAGACTTCAAAGAGGTCAAACAGGTTAACTTACTACCTCATATCTAAAGATTTTACATTTTATGAATGTTGTCCACAGGGTCTCCCATCTTCTAATACACAAAAAGTCAATGACATAAAATTTGAAGCAAGACTGAAATATTTGTTTCAAGAGCAAAGAATTATAAAGCACAAACATTACCACAAACAATGTTAAGAAAGAAATACAATACAAAATGTAGGATATACATAAGAAACGGCCCCAAGAGACTTCTCAGTTTAAAAATTTATATTATTTGACCACTTATGTTTGATTTTTCAAATAGAAATATATTTTAGGAATATAACAATGTTATAATTATTTGTGTTATTCAATTATTTTAGTAAAAATATCAAGAACATACTATAGAAGCTAATGCACCATGAATATATGTGTTAAGGCTGGAATAAATACATTAATGCAGAGTGTCATTTTAAATTCAGAATGGTAGTGTCACTGATATTTAGGGAAATCATAATGAATACACAATTCACAACTTTATTTACAGCATGTTGGAGGAGAGCATCTGAGATTATGGTGGTTAGGAATGAAAGAATTCCCATTTAATTCCATCCAACTTTTAAATGATAGAATGGAGTCATTCACATTAAAGGGGAGTCTTTACCCCTCGTTAATCTTTTCTCGGAATGCCCTCACAGACATACCAAAACGTTTGTTTTACTAATCTCTCCAGCATTCTCAGGCTGAGCAAGCTGACAATCAAGACTAAGCATCCCATAGATTAAAAGAATCTACGATATATTTGCCTTTAGAAAGATTATAAGGGCTTTTTAGCAAATAAAATAAAAATCTTGCCGTTGTTTCAGTATTGTTTTTATTCTCTGTAATTTTTGACTTCACAATGAGTTTTATTTTTCAACTATGTCCTATATTCTTTCTTTCTGAGGCAAATCTATTTTATTCACTGTACTTCTAAAAGAATTTTGTAATGAATAGAATGTTTTAATTAGACCCATCCAATTCCCTCTCATCTGATTCTTTGCTTATATTCCCCATTACTTTTCATTCCTAACTTCATATGGTTTTCTTTAAGACAAAACAAAATAAAACCCCAAAAGAATCCACTAAGTTTTTGCCTGTATGTACATTGACATAGAACCACCTACTGGAGCATGGGTAGCCTTAGGAGGGATTTTACATTTTACTTGGTCATAAACTTTATTTTCATAGGAAAATTACTTAAGACACAGAATAGCCTTCAGAAAAGTTCCGTGAACTCAGGAAATAACATAAAGGCTTCAGGAAGTCCCTGCAACTGACCTGGTAAATTTGGGCTCTTCCTCCTAAAGCATATGTAAGCAGTACAGACTGTTGAAAGATGTTTTTAGATAAGCTGAGCTCAAAGGAATAACACATTTTAGATAAGATGAGTTTCTCAGATAATCCAAGCTGACTGGAAGAAATAGATACTGGAGGAGCTGTTTGAAAGAAGGTCAAACTACTAAAGTTGTCTGGAAGCATCTCCCACCAATTGGGTTAATAGGAAAGGACACTCTCAGACATGCTGAGCTGCCTGCAGGCCATGCAATGTGCTCCACGTTTCCTGATTTCATGAAATGTCAGTCTGGCTAGAGTTGGTTTTGGAGATGCAGGTGGGTTTTTTTGGTTGTTTGTTTTGTTTTGTTTTTGTTATTCACTTTTGACTCCTATTTGTAGGAATAACACATATTTCTATAAATAACCCTAACAAAACTCATTAGCTCTTCAAGCTGGATTTTGGTGATATCCATAACATATTAAAAATAGAAATTTGTTCATATTTTCCCAGAAAAAGTCTGTTATACAACAGGTATATGGTCTCACTATCTCTGACAGCTATGTTTCTAGTATTAGAGATATAGTAATCAAGCCTTAAATCCAACTAGAAAGTTGTTGGTTGCATTCAAGATATAAATGTTACCACTATACCTTTAAGGATATTTTGCCATGCAGGATACATGTGTGCTTCATAGGCATCACAGTTGGATAGGCCTATTGATTGTTTTCCTCCATTGTTTGCATAGCTCCTTCCATTATTATTATATCTAGTCCTTAAGAATTTGGCATCTAGGTCAGTTCCTTCAGGATTCCTTTAAGGTCTGTGTCTAAACTGTGTGAAGTCTCCACCAATAGGGACATGTCTTCAACTACTGGGGAAAAGTCAAGGATAACGACAGTAACATGTGTTTGAGAATTCTCTATGCTCCTTTGTCCAACAATTCAAAAAGAGATTTTTCATGACTGGTAATGGGGATTTCATTAGAAATCCTATAACTTTGGTGGAGAGCATTAGTATCCCAAGTAGCTTACCTCACTCAGTATACAATTTTACATTTCTATCCATTTATTTTTTATTATTTAATTTTTCTTCATAACTGAATAAAATTCCATTGTGAATATGTACCACATTTTCAGTATCCATTAATGAGTTGAAGCAAATTATAGTTATCACTTCCTAGCTAATATGAATGAGTTGACAATAAGAGTGTTTTGAGAAGTGTACTCAGAGTAAGATATGAGGTTTTCTTGGAGGCATATGTCATGGGATCATATAGCAATTACAGTGACTACTTTTTATTTTTGTGATAAGCCACGATGACAAATGTTGCTTATACAAGTTCTGGGGAACTTGTTTACAGTTTCAGAGCATTAGTCCATGATCATTTGGGGGAGCATTATGACAGACATGAATGTATGATACAGGAGGCAGCAGCTGAGAGCTTGTAGTTAATGCACAAGCACAAACCTAAGAGATCTAACTGCTAATAGAGTGGGCCTTTGATACCGCAAAGCCCTCTCTGAGTGAAACAATTCCACCAATATGGCCAAACCGTGTAATCTTTCCCAGACAGTTCCAACATACAGGAACCAAGTATTCAAATATATGAGCCCATGGAACCCAGTCTTAATCAAACCACATTCAGTCATACGGTATATCTACTTTGGGTTCTTTGAGAATTTTTCATACTGATTTCCCATGTGTCTGTACCAGTTTAAAATCCCACCAATAGTGAATTTTTCATTTCTATTTAGTACTATTTGTTTCTCTTCTTTTGATTCTCTTTTATTTTATTTTTATCATTGGAAGAAAGTCATAAAATGTTATTATCTTTAACTCCTCCTTTATCTATTGCCCTTGCCTATTCATGCAATTTTGTGTCCTCTTCTATTTAATTTATTTAACTTATTTTTTCCTACCAATTGAATCCAGATGGTTCTTCCCATATATTATTGGATGTTTCGCCTTGCACTGGAGCATAGTTAACCCACCAGGGGTCATGCCCATAAAGAAAAAGGATTCTCAATCCCCAAAAGCTTCCAACTGTCAATAAACCCTTCATTGTGGGATTTGATCTGTCTCAATAGTATACAGGTCTATGCACGCTGTCTCAACCTCTGTGAATTCATATGTAAAATTGCACTTTATGTCCAAAGAACACCACATTATAAGAACATCTATTGCCTCCAGCTTTTACAATTTTACAAACTGCTCCCTCCACAATAAGTCCTGGACCTTGAGAGTGGGAATGATGAGTATGTGTATGTGAGTATTTAACAACACTTTAACAGGAATGTTTTCTTTTTAAAATAATTTTATTTTTATATTAATTAGAGTTTATTCAGTTAGTATTCCTGCTGAATTCCCCTCTCACATTCCATCCCAATCCCACCATCCTGCCCTCATCTCCTCCCTGCCCCTCTCCAACTCCACTGATAAGGGAAGTGTTCCTCCTCATCTGACTCTACCCTGTCAAGTCTCATCAGGACTGGCTGAATTATCTTCCTCTGTGACCTGGAAAGGCTGCTTCTCCCTGAGGGGGATGTGGTCAAAGAGCTACCTACTGAGTTCATGTCAAAGACAGTCCCTGTTCCCCTTATTAGGAAATCATCTTAGATAATGACCTTCCAGGGGCTACATCTGAGCAAGGGTGGTTCTAGGTTATATCCATGAATGGTCCTTGGTTGAAATTTCAGTCTCAGAAAAGACCCCTGTGCCCAGATTTGTTGGTACTGTTGCTCTACTTTGGAGCTCCTGTCCTCACCAGGTCTTACTATCTCCCCTTTCTTTCATAAGATTCCCTGCACTCTGCCCAAAGTTTAGCTCTAAGTCTGAGTATCTGCTTTGATACCCTGTAGGGTAGAGCCTTTCAAAGGCCCTCTGTGATAGGCTCCTGTCCTGTTCCCTGATTTGTTGCTCTTCTGATGTCCATATTCTTTGCCTTTCTGAATGGGGATTGAACATCTTAGCCAGAATGCCTCCTTCTTGATTAATTTCTGTAGGTGTACAGATTTTTGTAGGTTTATCCTATATTATATGTCTAGTATCCACTTATAAATGAGTACACACCATGTATGTCTTTCTGCTTCTGGGATACCTCACTCAGGATGACCTTTTCTAGATCCCACCATTTGCAAATGTCATGACTTCATTGTTTTTAATTGCTGCGTAGTATTCCATTGTATAAATGTACCACAATACCTGTATCCATAAATATGTTGGTTGTGTCCAGATTCTGCCTGTTACGAAAAAAAAGTTGCAAAGAACATGGATGAACAAATATCCTTGTTGTGTAATTGAGTATATTTTGGATATAATCCTTGGAGTGATATAGCTGGATCTTGAGGAAACACTATTTCTAATTGTCTGAGAAAGTGCCAGATTGATTTCTGAGTTGGTGAAGATCCTTTCCCAATCTGTGGGCAGTCTTTTTGTTGTAATAACAGTGTACTTTCTTTACAGAAGATTTTCAGTTTCATGAGGTCCCATTAATTGAGTGTTACTCTTAGAACCTGTGCTGTTGGTGTTCTGTTCAGGAAGTTGTGTCCTGTGCCAATGAGTTCAAGGATTTTCCTCACTTTTTCTTCTAACAGGTTTAGTGTATCTGGTTTTATATTGAAGTCTTTGATCAACTTGGACTTTACTTTTGTGCAGGGTGATAAGTATGAACCTATTTGAACTTTTCTACATGTGGACATCCAGTTAGAACAACACCGTTTGTTGAGGATGCTATCTTTTTTTCATTGTATGGTTTTGACCTCTTTATCAAAAATCATATATCCATAAGTGTGTGGATTTAATTCAGGGTCTTCTATTTGATTCCATTGATTTACCATTCTGTTTTTATGCTTGTACCATGCAGTTTTATTACTGTTGCTCAATATTACAGCTTGAGATCAGGGATGGGGATACCTCCAGAAAATCTTTTATTGTAGAGGATTGTTTCAGCAATTCTGAGTATTCAGTTATTCCGTATGGAGTCGAGTAGATTTCTTTCAAGGTCTGTAAAGAATTGTGTTGCTAATTTAATGGGAATTGCATTGAATCTGTAGATTGCTTTTGGTAAGATGGCCATTGTTAATCTTGCCAAGTCATGAGCATGGGAGATCTTTCTATCTTCTGATTTCATCAAATGGCAGAGAAACACTTAAAGAAATGTTCAGCACCCTTAGTCGTCAGAGAAATGCAATTCAAAACGACCTTGAAATTTCACCTTACACCCATCAGAATGGCTAAGATGAATAACTCAAATGACAACACATGCTGGACAGGATGTGGAGAAAGGTCTACTCTACTCCACTTCTGGTGGGAATGTAAATTTTACTACCACTTTGGAAATCAATCTGGCACTTTCTCAGACAATTGGGAATAGCACTTCTTCAAGATCCAGCTGTACCACTCCTAGGCATATATCCAAAAGATACTCAAGTATGCAACAAGAACATTTGCTTAACCATGTTTGTAGCAGCTTTATTTATAATATCCAGGAGCTAGAAACAACCCAGAATCCCCTCAGTCGAGTAATGGATACAGAAATTGTGGTACATATACACAATAGAATATTACTCAGCAATAAAAAAACCAAGGAAATCATAAAATTTGCAGGGAAATGATGGGAACTGGAAAAGATCATCTTAAGTGAGGTATTCCCAAAGCATAAAGACACACAGTGTATATATTCACTCACAAGTGGATATTAGGTATATAGTATAGGATCAACACACTAAAATTTATACACCTAAAGAAACTAATCAAGAAGGAGGACTCTGGCTAAGATGCTCAGTCCCCATTCAGAAAGGCAAAGAGGATGGACATCAGAAGAAGAACAAAGGTGGGAACAGGACAGGAGCCTACCACTGAGGACCTCTGAAAGGCTCTACCCTGCCAGCTCTCAGGTCAGATCCTGAGACTTAAAATCAAACTTTGAGCAGAGTGCAGGGTATCTTATGAAAGAAGGGGGAGCTAGTAAGACTTGGAGAGGGCAGGAGGTCCTTAAGGAGAGCAAGAGAACCAAAATACCTGGGCAAAGGGGTCTTTTCTAAGCTCATACTCCAACCAAGGACCAGTCATGGAGATAACCTCATACCCCTGCACAGAAGTAGCCTATGGCGTTTCAGGTCCAAGTAATGGGACAGTAATGGGAACAGGGACTGTCTGTGACATGAACTGATTGGCCTGCTCTTTTATCACCTCTCCCTAAGGGAGTAACAGCCTTACCATGCCATAGAGGAAGACAATGCAGCCACTCCTGATGAGACCTGATAGACTAGGATCGGAAGGAAGGAGAGGAAGATCTTCCTTATCAGTGGACTTGGGTAGGGCATGTGTGGAGGAGGTTGGGATTGGGAGGGGAGGATCGAGGGAGCTAAGGGGGGGGGTACAAAGTGTAATTAATTTACACAAACACAAAGTGTAAATTAATTAAACTGTAATTAATTTAAAAATTATTTATAACACTGAATTCTATTTCCTATCTCTTGAAAGTAACCTCTGTATCCAATTACTAATTTTCTAACTGCACTGGATACTTTAAATTAAGCACAAATATCTGAATGTGCAAAAGTAGTATCTACAAATGAGAGTAAACCTGAAATATTTGTATTGCTGGTATTGTGTTACCTCATTCAGAATGATTGTTTTCAGATCCACTCATTTACCTGATTGTTTCATAATTGCATTCTTCTTAACTGAGCGATGGTATTCCATTGAATAAATCTGCCATATTTTCATTAATCAGTCATCGGTTGATGAACATTTAAGCTATTTTTAATTTCTGGATCTTATGGATAGAGAAGAAAATGATATAGATGAACAAGTCAGTCTCTATTAGGATATAGAACTCTGTTGAGTCTATGCAATAGAATTGTGTAGAAGGATTATAGAGAATGTCATTTTGTAGCCATTTAAGGAATCTCCAAAATGATTACTAGAGTGGCTGTACCTGTTTGCATTCTCACTAACAGTAAATGAATATTCTATTTTCTTCCTATCTGAACCAGGAATTGTAATAATTTAATATGTAATTTGTTTGTTTGCTTGTTTGATTGGCTGATATTTATTTTAGATATTCTGACTGGGGTTAGACAAAATCTAAAACTAGTTTTAATGTGCATTTCCTTGATGGCTATGGATGTTAAATATTAAAAATCTTAATCAACAGCTTGATTTTTATTTTCTGAGAAATCTTCTGTTCAGTTTTTGTCCCATTTTAAAGTTGTTTTTCTTGATAATTAGTGTTTTGAGTTATTTATATATTCTATGTACTAACACTCTTTCAGTTGAGTAACTGGTAAAGATTACTTCTAATTTTGTATGCTGCTTTTCATTCAGATGAGGGTGTTCTTTGCTGTACTGAAGCCTTTTATTTTCATAGTATTACACGTATCAGTTGCTGGTCTTAACACCTGTGATAATAGATAACCATGCTACAATTCACAGCCTCAAACAAGCTAAGTAACAAGGAGAGCTCAAGGTAGTGATTGGGGATATGAATCTCCCAGGGAATGGACAATAGAATCTACATCAAGTGTAGATTGGGAGCAGTTGGAAACTGGGATAGAAGAGATCAGGTCAGGGGGGGTAGAAGCAGAGAGTACTGGCAGAGGCAACTGGAACTGGTTGGCATTTCAATGATGAGCTAAAAATCGAGTGTAATGGAAACTCTAAAGACTCATTTAGGGTAATACTAGCTAAGATGTGTAGCAATGAGGAATACAGAGGCTAAACTGGCCATCTCCTATAATCAGACAAGACTTCCATTAGAAAGATTTTTGACACAAACCCAGCCAAAAAAACCTAAGACCTACAAATTGTCCTACCTATGAGATGTGCTGGGATAAGGATAGTGTGGAAGTAGCCAAACAATAACTGGTTGAGCTTGAGACTCATGCCATGAGAGATAATCCACCCCTGATACTCCCTGGAGGGCTAGGACTCAGAGAATGGATAGCCTAGAGAACTAAGATAGAATCAAACACTACTGGCAGGAAAGAAAAGAAAAAGACTAAAATAAGTCAATGAAATGATTCCTCATAATATTCTGCTACATTCATAGATAGTGCCTAGCTCAGTTGTTATTACAGAGGTATCATCCAGCAACTGATGAAAACAATTATATATACTCACAGCCAAACAGTAGGCAGATCCCAGGGAAAACTGTGAAAAGGAAGAAAAAGCATTGTATGAATGAGAGGGCTCAAAGAAACCACAAGAAAGTAGCAGGACAACAGCCTACCACAGAGGGAATCTGAAAGACTCTACCTAGCAGTGTATCAAAGCAAATATTAAGACACATAACGAACCCTTTGGCAGAGTGCAGGGAATCATATGAAAGAAGGGGGGTTAGTATGACCTGGAGAGGAAAGGAGCTCCACAAGGACCAAATATATCAGGGCACAGGGTTCTTTTATGAGACTGCTTCTCCAACCAAGGACCATGTATGGATATATCCTAGAACCCCTGCTTGAATGTAGCCAATGATAGCTCAATATCCAAGTGGGTACCCAGTAAGGGGAACAGGGACTATTTCGGACATGAACTCAATGACTGGCTCTTCGATGTCCCTCCCCACCCCAAGGGAGGAGCAGCCTTGCTAGGCCACAGAAGAAGACATTGCAGCCAGTCCTGAAGAGACCTGATAAGCTAGAGTTAGATGGAAGGGGAGGAGGTCCTCCCCTATCAGTGGACTTGGAAAGGGGCAAGGAGAAGATGAGGGAGGGATTGGGGAGATAGTGAAGGAATGCGAGAGGAGGCTACAGATCGGATACAAAATACATAACCTGTGATTAGTATAAAATAAAATAAAAATGTTAAAAAAAGAAACCACAAGAAAACCCAAAGAATCAACCCATTTGGGCTCATATGGGCTCACAGAGATTGCACAGATCTCAGGAAATCCTTCTGCACATTTGTTACAGTTTCTAGTTTGGCCTTATTGTAGGACTCCAAACTTTGGGAGCAGTGGCTGTATTTGTCTCTTTTGCCTGTTTTGGGGAGCCTTTTATTTCTATTAAGTTACCACTTAAGCCTTAATAAGAGGAGAGGTGTCTAGTCTTACTACCACTTGATATGCTGTTATTGGTTGGTATTCATGGGACTCCTGCCTTCCCATGAACAGAAGAGGAGGCTTAGTGGATCTGAGGGAGAGGAGAGATTGGGGAAGAGACTGGGAGGAGAAGAGAGAAGGGAAACTGAATTTAGGATGTAATCTGTAAGAGAAGAAAAAAAAAGTTTTTTTTAAAGACAACAACTTTATGGTACCTTTCTGATAAAATTCTGGAGTGTTTTGAGTCTTTAAAATATTATGACATATACATTTATTTTTTTACTCAAATATTTTAAATATTAAATTATGTTATATGTATAATTCACCTAAACATATATTTCATACCCTAAACTTATTGCCTGGCTCACACTCTCTGTCTGTGTATGAATTTCTCTCTTTAAAGACACACACATATACATCTGTAATATGTAACATTATATAACATTAGATAATATGTACTACATATTATATTATAATATGTAATATTATGTATTGTATAATATTATGTAATGTTATAATATGCAAAAATTTCACTTTAATGGAAACATATGTAGGGAATTATCAGCCTTAATTTGTAAGGTGTCCCCATGACAGTCATCACTTTTAGCAAATGTGCAATCACAGAGTCAGACTTTCCAGAAATGAAAACTGAAGAACATTGAAATTCTCAATATGTATCGGTGGTATGATGTATAAATTTTAGTTTCCCAAATTCTGCAAAGGGAAATCATGAATCTGCCAATTTTCATTTCTTTGTTTATCCTTAAGGTTACTTCCAGCAGGTAATGAAATTTGATTATACAAATAGTAAGTAAGACATTTTGGTTTTATACAATTTCTTAGGCTTGTTGCCAAGTGAAGGAAATTTTTTCTTTAAACCTTTGCTGCCAACATGCTGGTTTTATGAAATTCTGAATCTTCTAATTGCTTTCATATTAATAATTACTCAGATCTTCATTTCTTTGTGCCAATAGACCAGGCAATCCCATATGATTTTGAACAAGAGTGTTATAAAAACAATAACTTTTGTTTCGAATTGTTTTATTTTGCATTTGTTTTGAATTGTATGATTTTGAACATAAGTAATATAAAATTAGTAACTTTTGTTTTAAATTTCTTATTACAGTTGTATAAGTAGTAATTTTAATCCTAAATTACCCAGAATAAGTTCAGGGTGCCCGATGCAAATGTTTTTATTTCCTCAGATGAAGTGATATGATGAGAGTCATTCACAAAACGCCTTTTTCTCCCATTTATTTATTTTGTTCACTTTATATCCTTCCAGACCATTTCCCATTGCCCTCCTAGTCCCAACCTCTCTTTTTTCCCCTTCACTCTCTCCTTTTCCTCAGAAAAGTGGAACACCCTTTCCTATTCAAGCTCATAAAGTTGCATCAGGACTGAACTTGCCTTCTTCCCTTGTTGTCTGTCAAGGTAGTCCCACCAAGAGAAAGTGATCCAAATTCTAGCAAATGAGTCCATATCCAATGCAGGCCCCACTTCCCTTACTACAGTACCCAATTGAAACCTAAGGTGCCCATCTCCTACATCTTTGCAGGGGGCTAGGTCCACTTCGTGCTTGGTACTTAGCTGAAATTTCAGTCTCAGCAAACCCCTCGGAAATGTGATTAGTTATCTCTGTTGTTTATTCTATGTAGCTCCTGTCACCCTTGAGTTCTTTTCTATTTCCTCCCACTATTCCCCAAGAGTCCCTATGCATTGCCCTGTTGTGGGCCAGGTCATAGCTGCATTGGCGGCTATTTGTAATGCTACTCTCAGCACAGGAAGACAGGTTTTTTTTCCATGCCTTCCCTTGGAGACAGGGAAGGATTTGCAAGTCCATTCGCCTTTTATTTAGTGACAGCAGGTGGGAGAGCTTGTTAGAAATCTCAGCCTCACTTCCTTGTAAAAATTAACCCTTTGTGTAAACTGTATAAATAAACAAAGCTGGCTGGCCTTGTGGCTTTTTGGGTAAAGAGCATATTGACGCTATAGGGCTCATTGGAGCCACGAGCAAGTGGCCAGAAGCATCTTGGAACATAATATGTGTAGTGTACATTATTAATTTCAATCCTCACTCCCAACTCAGAACCCCGTTCTGCTCTGCTGGCGGGCTCAGGCATTGCCCAATGATTGTCTATGAGTGTCAGTATCTGTTTTGAGTTGCTGCTGGGTAAAGCCTCTCAGAGGAAAACTCTGACAGTCTCCAGTCTGAAAGCTTAGCAGAATATTGTTCATAGTGTCAGAGGTTGGCACACTCTGACTGGGTGGGTCTTTGGTTGGGCCAGGCACTCATTGGGACTTCCCTTAATCGCTGCTCTATCTGCTCTACCTTTACCCCTGCACATCTTGTAGGCAGGGTAAATTTTGTGAGACCATACAGACTGAAGAAGACATCCTCTAAATATAGTCCTCTAATAAGGGGTGAGGAATAAAATCTCATTCTTTCTGAAACCTTACTAGCTTGTTCAAATCAGCTATTCTGGCTGAAGCTCCTCTCCAAACTGACTGATTCAAATTAGCTTCCCTTGACATCTGACTGAATTGCTCTCCCTGGCGTCACACTGAATCTGGCAAGATGTTTTAATCTTCTGGCTCTATCTCATTCTCTGACTCATTCTGTCTTTGCTGTGTCTAGCTTGTTCTTTCTGCAAACTTTCTATTTCTTTTTTCTTAATTTATATGCTTTACATCCCAATTGTAACCCCCTCCCTCAACTCTTCCTGGTCCCACTCTCCCTCCCTCTACCCCCATCTCTCTACCCTAGTCCTCAAAAAGGGAGAACCCTCCTCCCGTACTATCTGACCGTAGCTTATTAAGTCTCATCAAGACTGCTTGCATCCTCTTCCTCTGTGGCTTAGTGAGGCCACCCCACCAGAGTAAAGTGATCAAACAGCGGGCATAAGAGTCCATTTCAGAGACAGCCCATGCTCCCATTTCTAGATAAGCCACATGGATATTAAGCTGCTGACCCGGGAACCAACCATTGAAAAACAAGACAAAACAAAACAAACAAACAGCCAAATCAAATAAAAACAAAAAGAAAGAAACAAACAAAAAACTTTTTTGCTCTCTCCCTGTGCTGCTCTTACGTAGGCCTTCTTTTCTGTCCTGCTTTCCTGAGAATTGGATGTATCCTTTCTCTGTTTCATTCTGTCAAATCTTTCTTTGATCAAACATCATTTTGTCACAAAATTAGATATCACTTTCATACATGCCTGCTTCCATCTATAAAATAACCCTACATTTATTATTTGGGAATAAAAGTGTCTACTATGGGTGTGTCTGTATTACAGCCATATCAGACTGTAGTTCAGAACATGTCTGCAATCCATCTGGGTCACAGAGACTTATAAGGTCTTTGCATGTGATCCTTTGCTAAAGCAGCCATGTTGCTAAATTAAAATTCCTCTACGCTTTCTTCCTACTCAGTTAAATACTTAACCATTTCCAGTATTTCAATATGAGTTGTTTTATAACTGTTTTTTTATTCTTATTTAATACACTTAAAGGCAATTAAAGTAGATCCAATGGTAAAATCTGGTTATTAAAATAATAGGTTTATATTTTATAATGAGCAAATTGGTATTCTTCTCCCAGCTGTTCCAGGAGAACTTTATAAAATACAAGAATACAATTACAGTTCTTACATGGTTTCTTTTATACCTTGAATTTGCATTAGGACATAGTGGATGCCATGATATATGTTTGATGAATTAACCATGTCAATTTGCCTAATTACTGGCAGATTTTTATGATATTTTAAAGAGACATTTTCATTGATTCCTACTGAACTCAATAACTTATACCTTTCATGTTACATCCAGTGTTCTCTATTGTATGATTTCAAGTGGAACAAATAACTAAATTAAGATTTTATTTCAGTTCATAAATAATATAGTGCCTAGCAACCTGCAGTAGACTGAATAAAAAATATCACAAATTAACAGCACTATGTGGTTGGATCTACATTTACACTAATCAAAGAGACAATATGTCATTAATGACAAAAAAGTATAAATTTGAACAGATGTAACTTATAGAGCAGCAGCAAGCAGATTAAACCCATTTCACTTTGGATAAAATACAAGGGTGAAGAAAAAATGAAGCACGTAGGGACAGTGTCTATCAGTTCTTTCCTAATATATATATTACCTTATTGAATAGAAAGAAAGAAATACCTGTTGGTTAAGATTTTAACAGTTCACAAAACACATGCTGATTATATAAACCAGAATTGTCAGTTGTTCGTAATGACATGAAAAAGATGAGTTAAAGCATGAAAGTATTCATTCAAGGAAACAAAATGATATAGGTAAGATATACAAGTACTTGTGCTTACTGTAGAGGAATTTTGATCTAGCAATATGGCTTCTTTGGCAAGGGATGACATCCTAAGTTATAAGTCTGTGTGATCCAGCACAGACACACACACACCAAAAATAATAATCATAATGAAAAAGACTGTACATTTTGGAACCATAATGTATAAGCATAAGACTAGAAGGGTTAATAAAAAAGCTCAAACAAATTGTTATGCGACCACAAAAGAAAAAAATGAAAGACTTCTAAGAATACCATTGAGTTAGTTTGGTGTTGGCCAACAACTGCTAAGTATGTTACCAACCCTTGAATGTGGTTTGTTTCACCAGTGAGACACCATTGAAGAAAGCTAACTTTTATTTTGTTAATGGTTGTCAATTAGAGATAACTTCTGGGTTAGGAAAGGATACTCATATTTATTTCTCTTCTCAGCAATAGAGCCTCATCTGGTCTGGACCTCTTCAGGCCCTTCGCATACTGCCATAGTCTCAGTGAGTTCATTTGTGCATCAGACCTATTGTATGGCGAATGTGCTATTTCTTTGGTGTTCTCTGTCATCTCTTCTGGTTCTGATGCTCTTTCCACTTCCTCTTCTGAATAGTTCTGTTAGTCCTAAGGGGAGGGAATTGATGAAGATATCCCATTTAGAACAGTATTCAAATGTCTTTCACTCTGTACATTGTCCACTTTGGGATTTCTATAGCTCACTATCTTAAAATAATTTGATAATTATTTGCATTTTGTTCAATTTGGTTATGTTTCTGGAAATATTACTTGAAGAAAATGATTGTGCACATATATACTAACAATAGCTTTAACTGTTAAATAACATTTCAGAATTCCCATAAAAATGTTACATGTTGAAGATGGTGGCAGAAGGAGGACACTGGGTCTGAGGAACAGGACAGCAATATCTGTACAACAATCAAGAAATTGAACTTTTGGCCCTAAAACACCAGCTATCATGTTTCCCGGTGAGAGGAAAGTCCGTGGTGAGGGTTTCAGTGGAGTCCACTCTCAGGTCACCCAGCCAGAACCCGGAAGAGATCCCTGTTCACACAGGCACTTGTTCACCAGACCAGAGCCACACAGCTGCACGTCTTGATCACGTACCCAGGATGAACATTGGGCACCAAAACACCAGAGACAGAGAGTCCCAGTCACGAGAAAAACCCACAGGGAAGGAAGGAAATGGGACTGACCTCAGGTCACCCAGCCTTTCCATGGAAAAGGTTCTGCAGGCCTGCAGATGCATGGTGTTAGCCCTGAGCAGGACTCCAACCAAAAGCACAGACTTGCTGCATGTCTGACTCTCCATCACAGAGAGAACTGTGTGCCCCAGGGCATCAGACTGAGTTTCCCTGTAGGAGAAAAACCCACACGGAAAGGAGGCAAACAGGAAGTGACTTCAGGTCACCCAACCTATCCCTGGAAAAGGTCCCAAAGACCAGTGGGCATGCATGCTGTAAGCCCACAGACCTGCTCCACCCTTGACTCTCCATCACAGTCAGAACTCTGCATCCCAGGGCATCAGAGACTGTGAGCCCCAGTCAGGAACAAAACCCATAGGGAGGGAGACAGCTTAGAGGGCTCAGCTAACCCTGCCCCCACCCCATCACCATACAGAGGAAAGTACTTGGGAAAAGGTCTCAGGATCCTGCCCAGGCACCAGCTTGAAGCCACCACCCGCCAAGGCTATGCACTCTACATGCCACACCAACACCACAGACTGGACCTTTCTGTTGGGAGAAAACCCCATGGTGGGGGAAACATCTGGCCCTACCTCAGGACACCCAACTCCTGAAAAGTTTCTGGCTATCCACTGGCATCTGGCTCTAGCCTCCAGCTGCATGCATGAGAGCAGAGGTCACCTGCCAGTGACTACTGCTTGGGTGCTGGGGCACAGAACCCCAACCTCAGACCTACTGAAGCCTGGGATCCCCAAGATCAACACCCAGATACTACTCCAAGGGGCAGTTATCCCTAATTAAACTGACCAAACCACTGGGTCCCCAGGTTATAGCAGCAGGTCACTAAATTTATAGCAAGAAACCCAGAAACAGGGCAGCTGTCTCCAGGACTTCTCCGGGTGAGAGGAGAGCCACAGTTACCACTCTGAAGGTGAGCTGTTGCAACTCCTGAAGAACAACAGCTATTCAGTAACCATACCCAAAAAGCTGAGGAGGCTTCTTTCAGGAAAATCCATCTACCTGCCAAGGGAATTCTCTCTACCACAGGATTCCAGGAACCACCAGAAACTAACACCCAACACCTAAGATAGCCCAATGGGTAGTGGCCAGCATAAAAGCTCAAACAACAAAAAAAGACAGAGTAATCTGGTATCTCCAGAATCCAGTTATCCAGGAGCAAGCAACCCAGGACACCACAGCATAATTGAAATTCAAGAAGATGAACTAATATCTATGCTTATGAAGAGGCTAATAGAGGAAACAGAATGCATAAAGAAACACAGGAAGATAAAGACAAACAGATTATGGCCATATGTAAAGAAATAGAGGAAGTTGCAGCCAAACAGTCTGTGGCCTTTAAAGAGGAAATACTTAAAACAATGAAAGAAATAAAAGAAACAGAGGAATGTTCAAACAAACGGCTGACTGAATTGAAGGAAAAAGAAGAGAATACAGTCAGACAAGAGAAAGAAATCAACAAAATGGCTCATGATCTGAAGACAGAATTGGAAAAAATTAAAGAAAACACAAATGGAGGAAATTGCGGAGAGAAAGAACTTAGGGAAGGAAACAGGAACTACAGAGGAAAGCATAAACAATAGACTGCCAGAGATGGAAGAAAGAATCTCAGGTGTGGAAGATACAATGGAAGAAATCGATGTATCCGTCAAAGAAAATGTTAAATCAAAAAAATTCCTGACTCAGATCATCCAAGAAATCCAAGACAACATGAAAACATAAAACCTAAGAACAATAAGAATAGAGGGAAAAAGTAGATTCCTTCCTCCATGGCCCAGAAAATATTTTCAACAAATTCAATGAAGAAAATTTCCCCAACTTAATGGAGAGGTCTCTAAGAATAAAAGAGGCTTATAGAACACCTAATTTATTAGACTGGAAAAGAAAATCCTGTTGCCACATAATAATCAAAACAGTAAGTATACAGAACAAAGAAAAAAATGCTAAAAGATGCAAGGTAAAAAGGCCAAGTAACAGATAATGACAAACCCATCAGAATCACACCTGACTTCTCAACAGAGATGATGAAAGCCAGAAGGGCCTAGACAGATATCATGCAGACCCTAAGAGAACACAGATGTCAGCCCAGGCTACTATACCCAGCAAAACTCTCAGTCCTCATAGACAGAGAAAACAAGATACTCAATGACAAAACCAATTTCAACAATACCTACACACAAATCCAACATTACAGAAGATACAGAAGGAAAAATACAACCCAAGAAAAATAACTACTTTCAAGAAAACACAGGAAATAATTAATCTCACTACAGCAAAACAAAATGTAACCAAGCACACAAACCCACAGCCACCATCAAAATGAAAGGATCTAATAGCCACTGGTCATTAATTTCTCTCAACATCAATGGACTCAATTCTCCAATAAAATGACACAGACTAGCAGAATGGGTACATAAACAAGATCCAAAATTCTGTTGTATACTAGAAGCACACCTAAGTCACAAAGATAGACGTTACCTGAGGGTAAAGGGATGGAAGACGGTTTTCCAAGCAAATAGACACAAGAAGCAAGCAGGAGTAGCTATTCTAATAGCTGATAAAATAGAATTTCAACCATAATTAATAAAAAGAGGTGGGGAAGGACACTTCATACTCATCAAGGGAAAATTCCACAAGGAAGACATCACAATCCTGAACATCTATGCCCCAAATACAAGGGCACACACATTTGTAAAAGAAACATTGATAAAGCTTAAACCACACACATATCCCCACACATTAATAGTGGGAGACTTCAACACCCCACTCTCAACAAAGGACAAGTCAACCAAACAGAAATTAAACAAAGAAAAATGACTCTAACAGAGGTCACGAATCAAATGGACCTAACAGACATCTACAGAACCTTACACCAAAACAAAAAAAAGTATTTACCTTCTCAGCACCTCATGGAACCTTCTCCAAAATAGACCATATGGTTGGTCACAAAGTGATGCTCAACAGATACAAGAAGATTGAAATAATCCCTTGCATATTATCTGATCACCATGGGCTAAAGCTGGACCTCAACAACAACAAAAATAGCAAAAAGCATACACACACACATAAAAACTGAACGACTTGCTACTAAATGACAACTGTGTCAGGGAAGAAATTAAAGTCTTCCTAGAATTCAATAAAAAGGAAGACATAACATACCCAAACTTATGGGACAAAATGAAAGCAGTGATAAGAGGAAAGTTCATAACACTAAGTGCCTTCAAGAAGAAATTTGAGACATCTCATTCAAGCAACTTAATGGCTCACCTAAAAGCCCTGGAAAAAAAAGAAGCAGACACACAAAAAAAGGAGTAGATGGCTGGAAATAATCAAACTAAGTGCTGAAATCAATATATTAGAAACAAAACAATTCAAAGAATCAATGAAACAAAGAGATGATTCTTTGAGAAAAATCAGCAAGATAGACAAACCCTTAGCCAAATTAACTAAAAGGCAGAGAGACATTATCCAAATTAACAAAATCAGAAATGAAAAGGGGGACATAAACGACAGACTCCGAGGAAATGCAAACAATTATTAGGACTTATTTCAAATGTCTATATGCCACAAAATTTGAAAATCTAAAGGAAATGGACAATTTTCTTGATTGATTCTACTTAACAAAGCTGACTCATGATCAGATAAATCAATTAAATAGTCCTAAATCCCCTATGGAAATAGAAGCGACCATCAAGAGTCTCCCATCCAAAAAAAAAAAAAAAAAGCCCAGGACCAGATGGTTTCAGCACAGAATTCTGTCAGCCTTTAAAAGAAAAGCTAACTCCATTTCTTGTAAAACTATTCCAAAAATAGAAACAGAAAGAATACTACCAAACTCATCCTATGAAGCCACAGTCACTTTGGTACCTAAACCTCACAAAGACTCAACAAAGAAAGAGAATTTCAGGCCAATTTCCCTTATGAACATTGATGCAGAAATTCTCAACAAAATACTTGCAAACCCTATACAATGGCACATCAAAGATATCATCCACTATGACCAAGTAGGCTTCATCTTAGGTATGCAGGGGTGTTTTAATATATGGACATCCATCAATATGATCCACTATATTAACACCTTGAAGGAAAAAAAAAAACCAAAAACATATGATCATCTCCTTAGATGCAGAAAAAGTATTTAACAAAATCCAAAATCCGTTCATGTTTAAAGTCTTGAAGAGATCAGTGATACAAGGCACACACCCAAAAATGGTAAAGGCAATATACACATGCCTATAACCAACATCGAAGTAAATGGAGAAAAACTTAAAGCAATCCCACTGAAATCAGGGACAAGGCAAGACTGCCTACTCTTTCTCTTTTCTTTTTTTTTACTACTCTATCCATATCTCTTCAATATAATTCTGGAAGTCCTTGCTAGAGAAATAAGACAATTGAATGAGATCAAGTGGATACAAATCAGAAAGGAAGAAGTCAAAGTATCACTATTTGTATATGATATGATAATATACCTGAGCTAACAAAAAATTTTACCAGGGAACTCCTACAGCTGATAAACACCTTCAGCAAAGTGGCTGGATAGAAAAGTAACTAAAAAAATTCAGTAGCCCTCCTGTATACACAAGACAAAAGGGCTGAGAAAGAAATTAGGGAAACAACTAATATGCTTCATAATAGCCACAAAAGACATAAAGTACCTTGGTGTGACCTTAAACAAGGAAGTCAAAGACTTGTATGAAAAAAAAAATTCAAGTCTCTGAAGAAAAAATTAGAAGATATCAGAAGATGGAAAGATCTCCCATACTCATGGCTTGGCAGGAGTAACTTAGCAAAAATGGCCATCTTACCAAAAGCAATGTACATATTCAATGCAATTCCCATCAAATTATCAACACAATTCTTTGCAGACCTTGGAAGAAAAATTTTTAACTTCATATGGAATAACAAGAAAACCAGAATTGCTAAAACTATCCTCTATAATAAAAGATCTTCTGGAGGTATCTCCATCCCAGATCTCAAGCTGTACTATAGAGCAACAGTAATAAAAACTGCTATATCTTTATTACTATGAGCAGTAAAACAATAACAAAACTATGCAAATATCCTTCATGTATTTGATAGAATGTTCTTTCAATGTTGATTCAGAAGTGTGATGTTAGTCTCTTACTGCACAAAATTTTCAGGCTTTTAAAATAATATATTTTAATTTTTGAAAATTTCATAATATAAATCATATGTGATCATATTTACTACAACTACTCCTATATTTATGCTCTTCATCATAACATTCCTCCCCACCTCACACTGTAATTTCTGTAATTAAACTAGAAAACCCATTGAGTTCAGTTTGTGTTGCTCAGCTAGGGTTGGATGTGTTGGTCCACCCTAGAGTTTGGTCATATTACTGGTGAACATGTTATAAATACATTTTTCCAACCTTAGCAGCCATCAAATGCCAATAGCTCCTCAGATAGCATTGATATTAAATCACAACCTTCCCTCCTCCATGCTAAGAATTTTGTATATTTTGAGTTTATTTGGGTTTTGTGTATATTTTCATAATCACTATGAGTTCATATGTTCAATAACACTGTTGCATCCAGAAAACACTGAATGTTTGAAGGTATCCACCACCTCTACTAATTTTGATCTGTTTCCATCTCCTCTTTCATGGACACCAAGATTTATGAGAAAGGGTGTGATATTCATGACTGAATACTCCACAGCCATTGTCTTGGCCAGTTTCAGATTTCTGAGTTTATTTCACTTTAATGGAAGGAGACTATTTTCTAATGAGGTTTGAGTTAAACTAACCAGTATATGTAACAGCAAGAAACTAGATATTGTTTTAATACTGTACCCATTTATCCAAATAATAGTACTAGGTTCTTCCTTAGGGTTAATCCCTGAGAGCCAAGGTTATTTGCTTCATAAGTATTTTGTAAAGTTTTCCTCTTAGTAAGAAATTACTTGTTTTTTTTCCCATAGCATTCATGCCACTAATGGACCAGTAAACATGTCTTCTAACTTGCAGCTATTACAGCTGGAAAATTGCCCTCTTATATTTGATCATCTGTAACTTCATATCTCTCTTTGCTGCTACTTTTCCTTGGGCATTTCCGTGAATTAAATAAAATTTGTTCTAGTATTGACCAAATCTCAAGTACTCTTTCAATTGATAGGTGATTAGAAACCACAAAATTCAATATAGATGTTTCTGTCTATGCTTCATATTCTCCACGTGCATATAATCTTAGAAGAACATTAGAGTAAGGACCTACCAACTAAAGATAATTTCTTCCTATGCAGACATAAAAATTTAGTGCTGATCTTTCTATTCTGTTCACTAAACTGTTGTGCTAACATTTGAGTTTTCCAGAGGATTATAAACATGGCATTTATCTTTTTATCATTTTATTTCACCTAGCAAATCTATCTTCGCACAAATCTTTCCACATATGCTTTTCTGGCTCCAGTAACAGGGCTTTATGGTTTTCATTCTTCTTTCATTTTGAAATGATAGCTTTGCCCATATAATATTGGTTGGTTGAACTTTTTATTGCTTCCTGGGCTACAATTTTTTTTGTTTAGAAATTGTTAATCATATGTTATCAAATAAATGACTAGATATAAATGTCTGTTTTTAGAATTATCTCTTTGTCTTCTAACTTGGAAAACTTTTCTGTAATGTGCCAATTTTATGCTCTTTTGTACTTTTGCATTTTTGAAATCACATGTCAATCTAAAGCATTCATAGCCACGAGACTCTTTCCTACATCATAAAGATCAAACAATCACGGAACTCAGACAAGTGACATAAGTCTCATTCCACTTGCAGTTTCATGTTGAATTAACTTTTTTTTAACTGTCCTGTGAACCATGGTCTTAGACAGATATTACATAAAGCACTCTTAGGCTAAACTCCTCCAGTAATGGCTGCATACCCTCTATTTTTTTTTAGGTCGGGGGAGGTAGGCATTGATATTCACTGCAACCTCTTTAATTTTACATCAGTGTTCTCACTGGCATTTATGAGATAGTTCATTAAATGGTTCCAAATTTATATAGCTGCTTTACAAAGATCCATAGTTATCTTATTCAATCTCTATACTTCCATGAAATTTAAATCCCATAAATCCACATATGTCCCTTTATCTTCTGCTTTGACAACTTGCCTGTGATGTTTCTTTGTTTAATATTTTTATTAATCACTCCTTACTGACATGACATCTTCCAAATCTGATTTGCATAGATCGGGCTACAAGTGCCTTTTTATTTTTGACTTAAAATATTTATAATTTGTTAGGGTACTTTTACTCTCACTTTTATAAATAAAAAAGATTAACAAAGAGAGTTGTGAGTTTTACAATGATAAATAGGTGTATTAGAATGTGTTCATACAATTGAATCTGAATCCTGTGGCTATCCATTTGCCAAGTAAAGGTATTCTTACAAGTATGACTATACAACAAACACAGACATGAGTTTGGCAGATGGTAATACTTTACACTGTTTAGTTATATTTGGCTACCCTTTCTTGAAACCTCTGTCTGCATATTTGTAAGTATGAGCACATATTCATTTTATTATTTTTTATCATGATAATACTTGTTCTTACTCACATCTCATATATTCAAATTCTTCCGGATTCTTATAATGCTTCCTTTCTTCCACTTTCTATAAAATCAAGTTTAGTACACCAATTTTATTTTGTAAATTCACATGTTATCATGATATATGTTCATTTACACACGGTGTAACAAAAGACTACATACAAAAAAAAAAGAAACAAGAAAAAAGCTCAATCTTGAAACTAAAGGCTATATATATAGTTATTTTTTAAAAAATCCTTGACCTGGCTTTATCTCTCCATCCTATTTTGTTTATACTTTATTTTTATTCCTTTATATTATACTTAAACTATCTTCCTCTTAAGATATGTTTACTTATGTATATATCTGATAGTAAATTAATTAAATTGATAGTAATTTTGTGTCCTAAGATAATTTCTGGTCCTAATTATGATGTATATTACTATTTATTTATTTAGTTAGTTAGTTATTTCAGTGAATTCCTATGAAATTAATTTTTAATTAATTTTTTATTACAATTTATTCACTTTGTATCTCAGCTGTGGTCCCTCCTCTCCTCTCAATCCCTCCTTCCCTCCTTCTTCTCCTCCTATCCTCCTCCAATAGTTCACTGATATCTGACCCTAACCTATATGGGTCTCATCAGGACTGGCTGCATTGTCTTCCTCTGTGGCCTGGCAAGGCTGCTCCCCCTCAGGGGGAGGTGATCAGAGAGCTTACCACTACGTTCATGCCAGAGAGAACCCTTGCTCCCCTTCTTAGGGAACCCACTTGGAGACTGATTCAATGGCTATATCTGAGCCAAGGATGTAGGTCCTCTCCATGCATGGTCTTTGATTGGGTTATCAGTCCCTGCAGGTCTCACAGGGCTCAGTTTTTGGCTTTGTAGGTCTCCTCTTGGAGGTCCTGTCCCCTTCATGTCTTTCTATCTCCCCTTTCTTTCATAAAATTCCACACTCTACCCAAAGTTTGTCTATGAGTCTCAGCCTCTGAGAGGTCGTCTGTGGTATGCTGCTATCCTGTTCCTTGCCTTCTCCTGCTTTCAATATCTGTCACATTTGCCCATTTGAATGAAGATTGAGCATCTTTCCTAAGGTCACCCTTATTGTTTACCTTCTTTAGGACTATGGATTTTAGCATAATTATCCAATATTATATGTCTAATAACCACTTATGAGTGAGTATATATCATCCCTCAAGATGATCTTTTTTAATTCTCAGCATTTGTCTACAAATTTCATGGTTTCCTTGTCTTTAATTGCTGAGTAGTATTGAATTGTGTAAAAGTACTGCAATTTCTGCCTACATTCCTCCACTGAGTGACATCTAGGTTGTTTCCATATTCTGGCTATTATGCTGCGAACATAGTTGAACAAATATCCTTGTTGATCATATTTCAGATACATGCCTAAGAGTGGTGTAGCTGGATCATGAGGTAGCACTATTCACAATTTTCTGAGAAAGCACCAGATTGATTTACAAACTGGTTGTACAAGTTTTCATTCTCACCAACAATGGAGGAGGGTTCCCCTTTCTCCACATCCTCTCCAGCATGTGTTGTCATTTGAGTTTTTGATATTAGCTATTCTGATGCGTGTGAGGTTAATCTATTGGTCATTTTGATTTGTATTTCCCTGGACACTAAGGACATTGAGTATTTCTTTTTTAATTTTTTTTTATTTTCTGGTTATATTTATGGTGTCTATTACAATTCATGTATTTATTTCAGTGAATTCCCATGACATTTTTACACATTGATCAATGCTTGATGATTATAAAACTTTTTTCTTGCATTGTTGTCATTTATTTTATGTTTCTATCCTTTACATTTTGGTTTTTAATATACTTTTGTTTTGTTTAGATCTTATATAATTAGTTTGTTTTCTTCCAATATCAAGAGTTAATGTTTTAAACCTAACTATAAAGAAATATATATTTATCACACACTTGCAGTTAGTTCCTAAAATATTTTTTTTTAGTTTTATTTTTGTCTTATTTCTGTGGACTGATATTTAGAATTCCAAAAACCAAGATTCAAAGGAAATTAATCTGCTTTTAATTTATCTGAATCATGAACTAGTTTGAATTTTTTTCATGATTTGTTCCCATTCTAAGGCTCAGGGATAGTAACATTGAGAATATTTTGCTAGTTTCTTCGGAAGAGTGTTATATGCTGATTTTCCATAGGATCCAAGGTCTATTTCAGTCTTCCTTCCAGAAAGCTGATTGGCAAATAAGCATTATTTTAGAGTCAATTATTTGAAATTTAATACAATAAGGTTTGATTATATTTACCTATTCTTCCCCAGCCTCTCCCAGATTCATGTCTCTTTCCCTACTTACTTATCATAGTATCTTAATTCTTGTTCTGCTTTTATTGAATTTAGTCTAGTTTGCACTGCATATGTAGTTTTGTGTGTGGAGTCGTACACTGGTTGGTCTTATCAGTGGTCATATCTTTTAAGAAAACTACCTCACTCTGTTTCAACACATATCATTTGCCAATAGATTTTGACATAGTGATGGGACTGCATACCTATTCCCAAACTTGCTGAAATTTTTGTCTGACCTGGGTGTATGTGTATATCTAGTACACGATAATAACATATCAGGTAAAAGAGGTTTTCAGCTTTAGTCTTAAAGTCTGACATTTATTAGATAATGAATTTGTTCTTAATCTTGCTATGTAAGATGTAATAATGTTTTCCTATGTGTGCAAGTGTGATTGAGTCTATTTTACAGTAAATAACTAAATCAATATGTTGAATGAATGCAAATATGCATAAAACCTTAAATACATTTAGTTTTGCCTTTTTCATAAGTAATGAATTTACTAATTGGAGGCTCATTGAAAGGAGCAGGGACAAAATTAAACTTCAGATGGTATTTTTCAAGGGCTAAAATCTTACAACCTTAGGAAGCCATAATTGGACCTTCAAGTGGTAGAATATTAGAAAATACAACATCATGGTTATAGGAAAGACATAAGAGGAGCCAAAGGGATATATATATGTGGGAAACTCTAGTTTACTCAGTTTCTTTCAGATCATGAAAACAAGTTGAATTTCTCTTACAGGCTTTTAGAGGGTTGGGTGGTAAGTTTCATACTTCATGACCTAGCCTAGGTTGGCATTAGTGTGTGAGGTCAGGAAGGTACTAGTAAACACAAACTAATCATTAAATGCTATACCTAGACTAGAGATCAGGGGTGCCAGGCCTCCTCAAAGTAGCAATTGACAGGAAGAAAACTCAACTCTTTGTAAGGACTTTGAGAATACAGCTTTTTCTCTTATTATGTCTTTCTCTAGAGGTAGATGCAATAATTTGTGGCCCTGTTTCCAGAGAGAGAAATAAAAAACTGGAGGTTCTGTAACACACACACACACACACTGTAACAATAAAAAGGTGAAAATTATATTATTGATTAGAATCAAGTGTATTTTTATTTTTATTTACTAGTTTTTGATATGCATCTTATCATTTAACTAAACCATATATTATTCTTTTCTAAGTGAGGTTTGTGAAATGGTTGTAAAGAGAGAATATCATGAAGTATAAATTCAATTTTACAGCAAGTTTCATGGAGAGTACAAAATAGAGTGACAAGTTTTAATTTTTCAGGAGTAATTAATACCAACTTTCCTAGTTAATCCAAAGCTCCATGTGGAGGATGCAAAAATAGCTTGCTTCATTTAATATGCATAACAGATGCCATTATATTTCTACACATCTGAAGAGTGTTTTCATATTGTTAAGAATTGAGTGCAGTATTTCAACCTGAATTGTTGTAATTTTTTAAAGTCAATAATATAAGCCTACAAAATTAAAATGCAACATTTGTGTCAAATATAAGAAAATCATTGTTTGTTTATTTTAAGGTGCTAACTTAAAAAAGGCTAATGATACTACTGTATAATGAAACAATCTGCCAAGAGGCAAGCCCTAGAATACAAAGTGGCACAATAGTAAGGGTTGCTCAGGGAAAAATGCTTTTCCTCCTGGATGCATTCAACAGAATCCTTTTAACCAGTTTCCTGGCATTTATAAAATTAAGAGGTGGAGTTTTGTTTTGTTTTTCTTTTTCTCTTTTCTTTCCCCTCTCTGTGTTCTTAAATGTCCTGGAGATTACTTACCTCCAGACAGAACTAATTTGCATTTGAAGAGATTTTTTGTCCAAAAAACAAATAAGTATGTGCATTTGACCTCTAAAAATACCATTTCCTAAACAACAACAGCAAAAAAAAAATCTACTACCACTCATGTTGCATTCAATAACACATCATCAATACAGACCTTGTTAAGTTAAATTGATAGCAGTATATACTACTTACATTCTGAAAGAAAAGAAGAATTTTGGCAAACAAACTGAAAATGTATTAAGTTAAGATATAAAGTGGAGGTAGTCAACTGCTTTACTTTATGAAACCATTTCAGTTCTTTAAAGTAGAAAGTGATAACTCTATTTCTGTACAAATAAAACAATAAAACCTCCATTCTTCCTTATTAAATAAAATTTCCAAAGAGCCTTAGTAGGCTACACTTGATCGACAGTGATCTGTGCACCTGGCGATTCTCAATATTTAGATAAACGTGATACTCATAATCATGACAGAAATTATACACAAGGTGCCAGAGATACCATGCATAGATATCATAGCTGCTTTATAAGTGTTTATTTTTGTGCTAAATCCACACAAAGTATATTATACTTATATATGACTAAGTAAAAGCTTAAATATCAGTTTACCAATGGTCCCATAATATTGTTTGATATATTATTTAAAGCCATTGATCTGAATCACTGATTTTGAAGCTTTGTCTAAGATCCAGCACTAGCAGCTATTACCAATGTTCAGGCCCAACTGCTTTCCTACTCAAGCAGAAATGTGTGGTACTTTTTATTAAGAAACACACCAGGATGATCTTTTCTAGTTTCCTACCATTTGCCTGCAAATGTCATGATTTCCTTGTTTTTTTATTTCTGAGTAGTATTCCATTGTATAAATGTACCACAATTTCAATATTCATTTCTCAGTTGAGGGACATCTGTGTTGTTTGCAGATTCTGACTAGTATGAATAAAGCTGTTACGAACATTGATGAGCACATGTCCTTGCATAATTGAGCATAGTTTGGATACCTGCCTAGGGGTGATAGTGCTGGATCTTGAGGTAGCATTATTCTTAATTTTCTGAGAAAGCGCCAGATTGATACCCAACATAGTTGTACAAGTTTACATTCCCACCAGCAATGAAGGAGGGCTCCCATTTCTCCACATCCTCTCCAGCATGTGTTGTCATAGCCATTCTGATGGGTGTAAGATAGTATCTAAGGGTCATTTTGGTTTATATTTCCCTGAAGACTAAGAACGTTAAGCATTTCTTTAAGTGTTTCTCTGTTATTCAACACTACTCTATTGAAAATACTATGTTTAGCTCTGTATAACAATTTTTTTGAATTACTTGATTTGCTGCTTTTTAACTTCTTGAGTTCTTTATATATTAAATATAATCCTGAGTAAGGTATCCCAGAAGCAAAAAAAAAAAAAAATCCCACACATGGTATATACTCATTTATAAGTGGACATTAGACATATAATATATGATAAACATAATAAAACATCTACACCTAAAGAAGCTAAGAGAGAAGGAGGATCCTGGGTAAGATGATCAATCCTCATTCATAAAGGCAAATGGGATGTCCATCAGAAGAGGGAGAAGACAGGAAATAGTACAGGAGCCTACCACAGAGGGCCTCTGAAAGACTACCCAGCAGGGTATTAAAGCAGATGCTGAGACTCATGACCTAACTTCGGGCAGAGTGCAGGGAATCTTATAAAAGAAGGGGGAGACAGAAAGACCTGGAGTAGACAGGAACTCTACTAGTAGAGCAATAGAACCAAAAAATCTGGGCACAGGTTTTTTTTTTCAAAGACTGATACTTCAACAAGGACCATGCATGGAGATAACCTAAAACCCTTGCACATATGTAGCTCATGGCAGCTCAGCCTCCAAATGGGTTCTTTAATAAGTAGAACATGGGCTGTCTCTGATATGAACTCAATGGGTGGTTCTTTGATCACCTCTCCATTAAGTGGGAACAGCCTTACCAGGCCACTGAGGTAGATAGTTCAGCGAGTCACGAAGAGACCTGATAGACTAGGGTGAGATTTAAAGGGAGGGGGTCCTCCCCTATCAGTGGAATGCAGGAGGGGCATGGGAGCAGAAAAGGGATGGAAAGTGGGATTGGGATGGTATGAGGGAGAGGTCTACAGCTGGGATACAAAGTGAATGAATTATTATAAATAAAAAATAAATTAATTTAAAAAAACAGAAAAAAAGAATTACTCCAGGTAATTCTGACACATACTGAGTTGTGCATCATTTGCCCAAACAGCAATAGCTATTACAAGTAATGAGGTCTATATATTATTATCATACTATATCAATATATTAAATAAATATTCAAAAATGTTTAAAATCACGGCTTACCATGTTCCTCCCTTATTCTATTTTTATTTTTTTTTAGTTACTTCAATTTTCAAAAGAAGTTAGGCAAGGAAGCCTGACATCTGGTTTAATATTTTTGAGTGAGAATATAAAGGATTAGGGATTAGTTCCCCTATCTTTAAACTAAAATAATTATAGTAATTCATCTAAAAACTTCATTTTAGTCTATGACCAAATCTAAGTTTCTTAATGTAGCTAATGTAAGTAGAACAATCAGTTACTGTTTCTAAATGGCATTGCCATGTGGCATCTTAGAAGGGATAGAGATAATGAATGCTTCTATGGAAAATATTTTAAGGATTAGAATTAACAAACCCCTTAAGTCCTGTATTATTTTAATGAGATTAAGCCACTCATGCAAGAGTAGATGCCTCTGGACTTCAACATCATTCAAAAGACCCAATCTTCACCACACTGTTATAGTGGGAACTGCCCTAGTTTTCTTTCCAGTTGCTGTGATGAAATTGTATGATAATAAACAACATAAAGGGTTTATTATACCTACAATATCTAGTTAGAGGTTATTATTGTGGGGGAATCAAAGCAGCAGGAACTTGATCCAACTGGTTGCTTTTCATCATATCCACAGTCAAGTACAGAGAGGAAGAAATTAATGTTTTCATGCTAATATTCAGTTCAGTTTCTCCACTTTTGTAAAATTCAAGATTCTTGTTTGGGGAGTGGTGCCACACAGAGTGGGTAGGCCATTCCTCCTTAATTAACATAATTAAGAAAATCCCCTCAGGCATTGGCACAGGCTGATAAGGTCTAGATAGTTTCTTATTGACACTCTCAACATAAGTGGTTCTAGATTGTGACAAGCTGCTAAGTTAGCCATTAAAAAAATAAGAATTTTGGTAGATTCAGGACATAGCACTCACCATGATTTTAACTACCTTGAAATGTAGTTGTTGGGTGGTCCAAGATGTCTGTGACCAAAGCACACCATATCTGAGGTGCACAGGATCTGAAACTCCGAAATTACTCTGTGGAGGGGCAGCTAAAACCAGAACATCCATACTGAGGTTTCCTGAGGGAGAGGAGGCAACCCATGAGCTGAGACAGTTTGGATCCATGTCACACTTGGATGTCTCTGGGAATAGAGAGTAGTGAATATTCAATCCCACTGTCTTTCCCCTTGCTGCAAGCTCAGGTCCCCCTGCTTGACAGAGGCAGTCAGCCTGCATTGGCTTCTGCCTTAAGCAAGAACCTCCCTGCTATGCTGAAGCCTCAGTGGTTGCCCCCAGAATGAGCTTCCATATTCAGGGACTTAACTCAAAGGACTGCTGCTACAGCAGGGCCTCTACTAGTCCAAGTGGGAATCTCTGCACTCAGTTACTGAAAGGGCACAGGCAAGACTCCCAGAGCTACTGCTGCAACAGGACTGATAAAGTCCAAGCAGGAACCTTCATGCTCTGTAACTGACAATGCAGAGGCAGCTACTCAAAGTACAGTCCTCCCTGCCCAGCAGCCAAACAGTGGACATCACAGAGCTGATGGATCTCCTACACTCTCATTTGCTCCTGCAGGCCCAAATCTGAGAATAAAGAAAAGGGGGATTCCCTGTGCTTTTCAATTAGGCTGGCAAGCAAGTGAGTGTACCCTGAAGTGAGTGATCCAGGCTCCCCCTATGCTAACAGCCAGACATCAGATCCCTCCCACCCACACCCCCACTATGGGCAACATATGGATCCTTGGGACAGGATTCTCAACATTGAAGACCATGATCGGTGGGTCTACCAGTATAATCCAGGCAAACATTTCCTTGAGCCCAGACAGATCTGAATACCAGGAGGATGGTTCAACAGGCCTGTAGGCGACTGAGGCATTCAAGGCACCTGCTCATGTGCATTGCAGCAATGAAGAGCACCATGCCCCTGAACCCCTCCTGCATGTAAACTATGCTTACAGGAATCTACACGTTCAAGCACCCTCTCCCTCTTTGCACACTGCCACACACATATCCATACTTCAACATATGTGTCTGTACCTTTGTCCCTTAGCTACAGCTGAAATACCACCATCCACTCTCAAACCAGTGGACCACTCTCATTTTCCTGAAGAATATTCCAGACACCAGAGATAGATAGACAGACTCAGTCTGAAGTACAGAATCCAGAAACAAACAGTGAAGGTTACAGATAAGCAGATGGACAGAGATCAGCATAAGAATACATCCAACAAAATCAGGATATCATGGCTTCACTAGCAAACCCCCCAAATCAATGGATATTTAAATTCATAGGAAACACAGGAAAATTATTTTTAAAGCTATGCTTATCCATTTATTAGAGGCAAGAGGAAACAAACAACACTCTCAAAGTAATACAGGCAAATACAGCTAAACAAATAGAGGCACAAGCAGTGGCATATATAGAAGAAATGAACAAAAAATAGAGGCCATCATGCAAAGACAGGAATCCACATTCAAACTGGTGAAGGAAATGGTGCAAGACGTGAAAACAGAATTAGAATCAATAAAGAAAACACAAACAGAGCAAATCCAGGAGCTGGAGAACTTAGAGAAAAGATCTGGAACCGCAGAGTAAGCATCAGCAATAGAATATAAGAGATGGAAGAGAGAATCTCAGGTGCTTTAGATACACTCGCAGAAATTGATACATCTCTCAAATATAAAGTAAAATTGGAAACGTTTCAAATGCAGAACATCCAAGAAATCAAGGATACCATGAAAAGCTGAAATCTAAGAATAATAGGAATAGATGAAAAATAAGATTCCAGTCTCCACAGACCAGAAAATATTTTCAAGATAATCATAGAAGAAAATTTTCCCAACATAAAGAAACATTAACATACATGAACATCCATTAACATACATGAAGCCTACAGAATACCAAATAGACTAGATCAGAAAAGAAACTCCTCATGTCACATAATAAATAGTCAAAACACTAAATCTACAGAACAAAGAAAAAATATTAAAGGCAGCGAGAGAAAATGGCCAAGTAACATGTAAAGGTAGACCTACCAGAATCATACCAGTTTTCTCAGCAGAAACTATGAAAACCAGAAGGAGCTAGGCACATGTCATGCAGAATCTCACAGACCACAGGGCATGGGAGGAGATTAGGGAGGGAAGGTAAGGCGAGGAGAGGATGAGGGAGGGGGCTATAGCTGGGATACAAAATGAATAAACTTTAATTTATAAAAAAAATAATAAATTTAAAAAAGTGTTAATAATTTAGAAATGAATGTAGATATGGTATATACTCACTTATATAAACCTATAGGATAGGAAGTTCAAGCTGAAATCTACGCACCTAGAGAGGATATACAAGAAGGAGGACCCAGATTGGTATGATCAATGCTTGTTTGAATGAACAAATGGGATGGACA
>CM053742.1:102031343-102052457 GCA_028658305.1 Pachyuromys duprasi
TGAATGTAGAAAAAAAGTCTAACAAGGAGGCTACACATTACTTAATATTTAATATTTAATTCGGATGACTCAGCATGTAGCATATTGCAAAGCATTTAATTTTATTTTTAATCTTCAGGTAAAATTTTGATTGTAGGTGAAGAATGGGTTGGGTTTTTTCCCATTCTCAACATTCTTTTATTTTCCTGAAGTTTTTCTTTCTTCTTTTTTTTTTTTCTGAGCTTAGGGGCTTTACTAAAATTTTCCCTTCTATGTTAGGATGTCTATTGGTGTCACCCTTAGTCACGCTGAGACAAAATGGAGAGGAAAACAATGTAGTTATATTTTTTATTTCAACAATAAAAAAGTAAAATTACCAAAAAAATGTAGTTGTTTATTTTAGGAAGCAATAATCTGTGCCTTCACTGAAGGGCACTGGGTATTAAAATGTATTTATATTTTAATGATGTTAATAAGATAATTTAACATTGTAGTATGTTTGGGATTTTATGATTGTTTATCTTCATTACTTTAAAATGAACAAGGAAGGCAGCCTCATATTTAACTTTAACTATCAATTCTCTGTGTTAAAGAAGAGATGGCTATATTGCTGCCTGCTGAGAAGACCTTAAGTCTTATTAGACAGCTGTTGTTTACCTGAGAAAGTATATCTATTGAAGAATAATTCGGTATTCTTATGTTCCAGAGCCTTTTAGCTGGGTAGGACTACCAATTTCTCATTGACAACTTAAATAGCAAATTCCAGTACCATGAAAGCTAGTCCTGATTGAGGAGAATTCTAAGACTGTGCCAGCTGTATTCTTTCAAGCCCTTGGTGAAAGCTGGCTGTGTCTGCAGCATGTGTTCTAAACTTTAAGTTTTGTAAGGTAAATGCATTAACTTCTATACTTTAGTGAGATTCTTGCATTCTTTCAACTAACTCCAGGCAGATCTATCATGGCTGGCCCTGGGCTTTGTGATAGACAGTGCATGGTTCTTCATGGAGTTTATCATTTATGCCTGGTACTATAAATACCGTCAACTACCCATGGATGAAGTCATAGACCAGAAAGGAGAACTTAGTAGTGTCATATTCTCATGCCATAATAATGTATAACTATATTCTCTGTACTTACCCTTATTCTACAAATAAATGCAGCTTTCAAATCTTATCAAAGAAGGTTGTTTATCTTTTGCAATTGATAGAGGCAATTACCAAAATTTATAATTACATGTTTGGTGATGATGTGTAGTAAAGGTACCGTTATCCAATGCTGGTAGAAATGCACACTTACATAGCCACATTGGAAACTGATGTGTGGTTACTCAAGAAGCTGTTAATAGATATACAAGTTTCATCTACACCATTTTGAGGAATATATTCATAGGATACTTGATCCTACTACAGAAATGCTTGTTCAAACATGTTCATTGCTACTTTATTCATAATAGCCCAAAATTGAAAACAACTTACATGACTATCAAATGATGAATGGATAAGAAATGTGGCCTATTTATACAATAAAATACTACTCAGCTGCTAAAAGAAATGGAATCATGAAACTCTCATGTAAATAGATAGACCTACAAAAAATTATCCTGAGTAAGGTAACTCTGATCCAGAAAGACAAATATAGTACATATTCACTTATTTGTAGATGTTAACTGTTAAATCATTGAGAAGCATGCTATAATTTGTATAACTACAGAAGTTGAGTATAGAATAAAGGATATGAACAACAGATAGGGATATAGAATAGATAGTAATTGATGGACAAAAGGAGATTGGAACAGGACAATTGTCTAAGTTAATGTTAGCTGAGGTTCTACATACAGATCAGCAGGCAACAGGAAGAGAGATACATTGGGCTTGGAGTGAACATTTTAAACCCTAAAGTCCACCCATTGTGAGACATTTTCTTCAACAAAGTCACACCAACACCAATGCCAAACCTCCTGATCCCCGTCATATAGTGCCATACTCTAATGACCAAGAATTTTAATATATAAATATATAAGGGTCATTCCTATTTGATCTGCCACCACGATCAAATGAGGAGGGGGGAAATTAGAGGAGAAGAAGGAAATACGAAGAAAAGCAGCTGAAACCACGAGCCATTTGAGGAGTCTTAGGAAAGCCTACCAAAGTAGTAATTTCCTAAAATATATTCATATATGAAGATTATCTAAATAAAGGTGCCAAATCACAGAAGAAATGTATCCCCAGCTGTGAATCTTTAGTAAAATTAAATGTCAATATCCAGGAATGTGTTACTTCTATTTGAGCTGTAGGCCAAAGAGTACAATGGGAAACCTTTCCCAAAATCCAGGCTATTGCCAAGGCTATTGGTTGCTCTCCATAAAATGACAGTAAAACTCTACTGCTAAAGACAACCTCTATGAAACTCATGGACCAAAGAGTCTGTTACTGCCTACCCAGGTCCATCCTGTCTATCAAATTATGATATTTAAAGATACCCTACCTGCTACAGAAGGAGAAAGGTAGGCACCAACTGAACTACAAACCACTTTATTTAGAAGAGTGACTTGCCTACAAGATATGCTGGTGCAGTATCAGCAGAAAGCTTGTGGGTGCAACCAACCAAAACCTGATTTAATTTAAGGACTACATGAGATGGAACACATTTCAGACACTGATTGGGGTCCTAAAAATTTGAGACTTGATAGGTCAGGGACCTAGAGGATAATTAAACATTACTGTTTTGTTAAAAGAAGAAAGCAAACAAAATTGGTCCTAATGACATTGTGCAGTACTTGTAGAGCAGTGACATGTTCATCAGTCATCAGAGAAATTTTGTAATGCAGAAGATGAGAACAAATATAGTGAGTTCTAGCCAGATAATACACAAGAATGAGAGACCTTACAATACTTGATCCCTAAATGGGATGTCTCCATTAAATCCCTCCCCTCAGGGATCAGGGAACTCTGCTGAAGAGGAAGCAAAAAGAGTTAGAGCCAGAAGTACACCAAGCAAAGAAGCCTTCTGAACACAGCAGGACTAACGAACATATGAATTCATGGCAATATGCATAGTGCCTGCAGATTTTTGTACAACATGTGGTCCTAAACCTGAGAGGAGAGGTAGATGCCAACCCCCACCCTCACCTTCATCTCTAAGCCAGAAATGATCTCCAATTGATAACCAATAGCAAATGGGAAAAAGAAAAAAGAAAAAAAAATGTATCTCTCTGGAAAAACAAACCACACTTAAGGCCAGGCCCCATGCCTAGCAGTACATGACCAACACAAAAGAAACTCAACAGCATCTTTGGGGTTCTTTTCTGTATAATGTTAACTCTGTGATTTTTTTTTTCTTCTTATAGATTGTATATATACTATAGCTTTGAGTTTTTGTGGTTTTGTCGTCATTTTTTTTTTTTGTTTTTTTGTTTCTTTTGTTTTCCTGGATTCCTCTGGGTGAGAATTTGCATGTATATACATCTATATGTGCTGGGTTTCTTGAATTTTTCCTTTGGCTCTTATTCTTCTATTTGTTGTTTTGTCTTATTCAGATGTGTCTGCTTGGTTTTATCTCCTTTTAATTTATTTTTATTTCTTAGATACCTGTTTGTTTTGTATGTAGAGACAGAAAGTTTATGGATTTAGATGGGATGGAAAGGAAATAGGAACTTAGAGAAGTTGGGGGCAAGAAAATGACACTAGAATATATTATATGAAAAAATTATCTATTTTCAATAAATGAAAACATTACAAACAACAAAAATTATAATACTTCATTATTTCTTTGAGAATTTCATGCAATGTATTTTGATCCTATGTACTTCTCCTTTCAAAATTCCTTCCAGATACAAACCATTCCATATCCAGCCTTTTTGTTGTCTCTTCTTCTTTTATTAAAACCCATAAAACTGCTGGGTGTCCTGGTGCAGGCCTTTAATCCCAGCACTCTGGAGTTGTCAAGTGATCCTCAATATAATATGATATATAATGTGACATAAGTATTATATATCATAACTCACAAAAAGAGACTTTTAATGATCTGATCATAAAACATTAAAATGGTGGTTTGGTGAACATTAACTAGCTTGATTAACCCTTTGAATGACAGAAACATTGAAGAAAATCAAATTATTGTTCATTTTAAATAAAGAAGATTTTGAATTTAAAATAAATTTCAAAACTCAAAACAAAATTGAAGTAGGATTAAAACTGAAAAAAAATCTACAACATCAAAATGCAGAGAATGTGATCATGGTGTGCTCATCTCCAATGATACATCTGTAATAGAGCTCCGACATATAGGTTTCATGGGAAAAATAATTGCAGAAGATTGGGTGGGAAGATTATTAAAGCCAAAGATCATGTTGCTAGTTAGTTTCCCCTAGGAATGGCAAGGAAAATGCAACCATGAAATCTCAATAATATGGTTGCCTAAATAGACTAGTATAATGATAACAGGTGGAACAGGGTCCCACCCACAGATGAAGAACTGTGGATGGTCCATGACTGTTAGAATAGAGAGAATCAGTTTCATTCATGAACAAGCTTCTATATAGGATGCCTAATCCTGAGATTTCAGCACTGGGCACAACAATGACAAATGGCCTCAGCAATCTGCATATGCATACGTGTGTGTGTGTGTGTGTGTGTGTGTGTGTGTGTAAATACACATTCAGATGATATGAATTTGAGAGAGGGGACAAAAAAGGACATTTTTGGGTGTAGGGATGTGTGGGAATGATAATGCTAATATATGAAGTTTTCAAAAATTAAGTAAAACCAAATTTAAAAGAAAAATGTCAAGTTTAAGTAAAACATGTATTGAAGAAGACAAGAAATGTATGTATATAAATGTGTGTGTGTGTGTGTGTGTGTGTGTGTGTGTGTGATTCTAGATGTGGAATTTCCATGATTTGGCTTTAAGTTCTTCAGTAAGTCATCAAAACTTTGAGATTTTATATATGCACAGTGTAATTTATTAGCTAATTTAATACACATTATGAATGTTTAAACTGCATTTCTATAAAATACTCTGCCATTAGTTAATATTAATTTCCATATAAATAGCTCATATAGTATATTTTAAAATGTTTCTTTTCATATTACCAAACTAGTCATTTAAAAACTGATACCTTATTTTTTATTTTTTTATTTTTATTAATTACAGTTTATTAACTTTTTATCACCCCTATAGCTCCCTCCCACCTCTCCTCCCAATCCTACCCTCCCTCTCCCTCTCTACCCATGCCTCTCCCCAAGTCCACTGATAAGGGAGGTCTTCCTCTCCTTCTTTGTGATCCTAGTCTATTAAGTCTCATCAGGACTGGCTGCATTGTCTTCCTCCTTGGCCTGGTAAGGTTGCTCCCCCAACCAGGTGAGGTGACCAAAGAGCAGGCCAATTAGTTCATGTCAGAGGCAGTCCCTCTTCTCAATACTATGGAACCCAATTGGACCCTTAACTCCATGGTCAGCATCTGTGCAGGAGTTTTGGGTTATCTCCATGAATGGTCCTCGGTTGGAGTATCAGTCTCAGTAAAGATCCCTGTGCCTAGAATTTTTGGTTCTGTTGCACTCATTGGGGAGCTCCTGTCCACTCCAGGTCTTACTATCTCCCTCCTCTTTCATAAGATTCCCTACACTCTGCCCAAAGTTTGGCTATAAGTCTCAGTATCTGCTTTGATATCCTGCAGGGTAGAACCTTTCAGAGGCCCTCTGTGGCTCCTGTCCTGTTCCCTGTTTTGTTCCTCTTCTGATGTCCATCCTCTTTGCCTTTCTGAATGGGGATTGAGCATCTTAGCCAGAGTCCTCCTTCTTGATTAGGTGGACTCATTAGGTGTACAGATTTTATTATGTTTATCCTATATTTTATGTCTAATATCCACTTATGAGTGAGTATATACCCTGTGTGCCTTTCTGCTTCTGGGATACCTCACTTAGGATGATATTTTCCAATTCCCACCATTTGCTTGCTAATTTCATGATTTCCTTGTTTTTTATTGCTGAGTAATATTCCATTGTGTATATGTACCACACTTTCTGTAAATACCTGCTTTCAGAAGCAAATTTCTAATGAAATTCACTGTGTGAAAACCCAGAACTGATTGTTTTAAAATATTCCATAATTCCAATTTTTATCAATTCAAGTTTTTCTTCCAAGTACTATCAAAGAGTGAAGACTTGTTATCATCATATTTGAAAAAGTACAAACACCACAAAAAGCCCTTGCATACAAATATGGTAGCTCAATATTGTATTTTATAGTTTATTGAATGACATGAAAGGTCAGGCCACGCCTTACATGTTAGAATCTACAAAATTACTGCCATAAATCTGTTGAAGGATACTTAATCCCATTGTTAATCCTGAGAATATAAACTGGAACAACCTGTTTCAAACTGTGATATGACTCAGCCTTTGATTCTAGAACTTTCTATTCACTGTAAACAAATAGCTATGGTATAGCTCATACCTATGACACACCTTTAATCCAAGAGCTATCTGTAAACAGGATTAAACAAAGTTAACCCTAGGACAATAGGCAGTACAAGAAACCAGCTGCATGGAATAAACAGAATGTAGGGGCATTGGCTTGAGGGTATTTGATTATTCATTTTTTCTTCATTTATTTTTATTATAGATACCAATTAAAACCCCACTCTCTCCTCCCAGTCCCACCTCCAAATCACTTTCTCTGTGTCCCCTGCCCTATATCAACTCACTAGATCAAGACAAGTTAGCCCTGCTAGGGAAACAAGATACAGAGGGAGGCAACAGAGTCCAAGTCAGAGACATTCCCCCTCCAATTGTTAGGGGATCCACTTGAGGACTAAGAAGCCCATCAGTTTCAAATGTGTATATGGCCTAGGACTACTCTATGCATTTCTTTTGGTGAGTAGTTCACTCTATAAGCTCCCTTGGGCCCAGGTTATTTGCCCATGTAGATCTTCTTGTGGTGTCCTTGACCCTTCCTGCTGCTTCAATCCTTTCCCCCACTGTTCTACCAGATTCCCTGAGCTCTGCCTGTTTTTTTGATAATTGTGTCTGAATTAATTTCCATCAGCTGCTGGTTTAAGCCTCTCAGGAGACTGAACATGTCCTCTTCTCCTGTGTCCCACCAGGGGAAAGTGACCTAAAAGCTATCAAGAGAGGCTGTATCTGATGCAATCCCTACTTCCCTTAATAGAGTACCTACTTGAAGCCTAAGCTGCCCATCTGGGTTTGTAGGGGACGTAGGCCCAGTTCATGCATTGTCCTTGGTTGATGTTTCAGTCTCAGCAAACCCCTCTGGGTCCTGGTTTGTTAGTTCTATTTGTCCTTTGTGGAGTTCCTGTAACTTTGGGGTCCTTTGCTCTCTTCTCCCACTATTCCCCAAGACTCTGTAGCAGGGTACCTGCTGTGGCTTCTATTTCCTCTCTGAACCCATCCCCAAGGGATCGCAAAGACTTTCTTCTAACAATCTTCCTTCTCTAACTCATCCAAATATCCCAGCCTTCAATAGCAGCAAGTGTTCCCTGTAAACACACAAGTGGAACAAGCCAGGAAAACAAGCCATCACACTCTGAAAATCCACAGAGGAAACAGAAACCAAGGGAAAAAAGTACTGATATAACAAAGGAAAATCCAGAAATCAGGACCTGAACTGATCCCAAATGCCTTGAGTAAAACCAAAATCAATAACAATGGCAATATGTAAATATCTATGCTTTATTCATTCATTAATGTTGGTCTCAGACTTAGAGAAGATTTTCTTTTACATGGATAATGTTTAATGAAAAGTTATAAAACTGATCAAGTGTCTAGAGTAAGTGACTAGTAAATGTAGCTTTTTCTCTAGTGAGTTAAAATATTGTTTATAGAAACATCTTTATTTATTCAACTTTTCAATTCAACTTCATAGAGTGTATCTTGATTATATCCACACCTACTACCCATTCTCACTCCTTAAAACTATTGAATCATTTTATAATTTCCTTTATCAGAAGACTATGACGGGCAAAATTTTTTAAATGGCTTCAAATTTTTAAAAAGTTGTTTGTGAATCCATCTCTGAATAAGATTATTGAATTTCTAAATGAGATTTTTCACTCCACAACTGAATACTTAGAAAGAAAAAAAAAAACTTAATCTTACGTGACCAAGTCACAATTTGTTTCTTGCTTTACAGGAACTCTCATTTGAAGAAAATGTCACATGTTCTTCCCATATGGGTAAGGAAGAATTCAAATTAAACGCTATCAAAATCTGTTTAGAATTTTTGTTTTGTTTGGTTTTTTATACAAGTCTATTACTTGCTTGGTTAGAGTCACACCAAAATACTTTGTTATTTGTGGCTATTGTGAAGGGTGTTGTTTCCCTATTTTCTTATGCATCTTGATTTTCTTTTTTATACAGAAGGGCTTCAGTGTTGTAACTGTCGATTAATATTTACTATTGATATATCTTCTGGTAAAACTGCTGTTAGTCCTAAATAGCTGTATAACCAAATCACCACAGAGAGACTGGGTTTATTTAGTTAACCTAGAACACAATGCTGAATAATAGTTACTGTCTCCTAAACCTCCAAGCACTCATAGTTTCCTAACATTTAGATTTTACCCATTATACTTGCTTTTTGTGAAATCTTAGGTCTGGTTCATTCTCTCCATGCTGTTCCAAGATCTCACCTCCAGCTCTCTCTCCTAGCTCTCTCTCCTCAATTTCTCTCCTACCACTCATTTCCTGCCCTTTTGTTCCTCCCCTCTTTCCTGTCCTCTGGCTCCTCCCATTGCTCAAAACTGTGGCTAGTTGTTTTATTTTGACCTGTTTACACAAAGTTGAGACATGATGCTTAGAATAAGTATCACAATGTAATATCCGGATTGAAACCAGAGAGTGGTGATGGGGGGAGGGGGAGAAATCAACATTTGAATGTACAAGGGTAAAGTGTATACATTTCAAAAGAACATTATACCAGCACTTCAGCTTTTTTTTTTTAATTAATTTTGTATCCAGCCACATTGCTGAAGATGTTTATTACCTGTAGCACTGCCCTGGTAGCATTTTTGAAGTCACTCATGAGTACTATCATCTAATCTGCAAATAGTGATCATTTTACTTTTTCTTTTCCATTTTGTATTGCCTTCATCTCCTTTAGTTTTCTCATTGCTATACCTAGGACTTCACATAATCTGTTAAAGAGCTACGTCAGGCCACAGAAGATGATGCAACCAGCTTTGATGAGATCTGATATGCTAGGGTCAGATAGAAGGGGAAGAGGTCTTCCCCTCTCAGAGGAGTAGGGAAAGAGCATAGGGGGAGAAGAAGGAAGAGGGATGGGACTAGGAGGAGATGAGGGAGGGGCCTACATTGGGGATACAAAGTGAATAAATTATAATAAATAAATATATAAATACAATTAAGTTAAAAAAAGAAAAACAACACCTCTCAAGACTTATATATGAAAAAGAGAGAGAGAAGGAAAGAGTGGGCAGCCTTGCCTTGTCCCTAACATTAGTAGAAATGATTTCAGTTTCTCTGTGTTTACTTTCATGTTGGCGATAAGTTTGCGGTATATTGCCTTTACTATACTTAAGTATGTGCTTTTTATCTCTGATCGCTCCAAGATATTAAACACGAATAGATGTTGGATTTTGTCAAATGTTTTTTTAACATCTAAGGAGATGGTTATGTCTTTTTTTTCAGTTTGTTTATATGGTGGATAACATTGTTGGATTTCTGTATGTTGAACCACCCATGAATGCAGGGGAAAACACAAGAAACTGAAGAAGATATCAGAAGATGGAAAGATCTCTCATGCTTATGGATCAGTAAGGTTAACAGTGAAAATGTCAATCTTACCAAAAGGAATCTACAAATTCAATGCAATTTTAGTCAAAATACCAACACAATTCTTTACATACTTTAAAAGAAAAATTCCCAACTTCATATGGAAAAAAGAAACAAACAAAAATCAAGAGTTGCTAAGAAAAAAAAACCTTCACAATAAAAGATCTTCTGGAGGAATCTCCATCCCTGATCTCAAATTGTACTGTAAAGCAACAGTAATAAAAACGTCATGATACTTGCAAAGAAATAGACTGGATCAATGGAATGAAATTGGAGACACAGAAATAAACCCACATACCTACAGAAACCTGATTTTTAACAAAGGAGCCAAAATGAGACAATGGATAAAACATAGCATCTTCAACACATGGTACTAGCCTATATGGATATCCACATGTACAAAAATGCAAATAGGCTCATATCTATCACCTTTCAGAAAATTAAAGTTCAAGTATATCAAAGACCTTAACATAAAACCAAACACACTAAATCTTTTAGAAGAAAAAGTGGGGAACAGCCTTTAATTGATTTCAGAGTAGACAACATCCTGAACAGAACATCAAGAATTGAGGCTCTAAGTTCAACAATTAGTAAATGGGACCTCACAAAACTAAACATACTTCTGTAAAACAAAAGACACTGGCAACAGAACAAAATGACAGCTTATAAAGTGGGAAAGTTAAGTCATTAACCCTACATCTGACAGAGGGCTAACATCCAGAATAAATAAATAATACAGAAGTTTAACACCAACAAACAATACAATTAAAAATGAGGAGTACCAAGCTAAAGAGAGTATCCTCGACAAACTAATATTGAATGTTCAGGAAACACTTAAAGAAGTGCTCGACATCCTTAGTAATCTGGGAAAAACAAATCAAAATACTCTGAGATTCTATCTTAAACCAATCAGTAATGGCTAAGGTCTAAAATTCAAGTGATGATACATGCTGGAAAGGATGGGGAAAAGAGGGAACCCTTACTCCATTAATGGTGGAAGTGCAATCTTGTACAAACACTTTGGAATCAATGTGGCTCTTTCTCAGAAAATTGGGACTAGTACATTCTCAAGATACAGCAATACCAGTACTGAGCATATACCCGAAAAATATTCCTCCATTCAATAATGGCATTTGCTCAACTATGTTCATAGCAGATTTAGTCATAATAGTCTGAATCTGGAAACAACCTAGATGTCCCTCAAAAGAAGAATGGATATAGAAATTGTGGCACACATACACAATGGAATACTACTCAGCAATTAAAAACAAGGAAATCATGAAATTTGAAAGCAAATGGTGGGACCTAGAAAAGATCATCTTGAGTGAGGTATCCCAGAAACAGAAAGACACACATGGTATATACTCACTTATAAGTGGATATTAGACATATAATATAGGATAACATAAGATAAACATACTAAAATCTGTTCACCTAAAGAAGCTAAACAACAAGGAGGACTCTGGGTAAGATGATCAGTTCTCACTCAGAAAGGCAAACAGGATGGCCAATGGAAGAGGGAGAAAACAGAGAACAAGAAAGGAGCCTACCACAGAGGGGCTCTGAAAGACTTTACCCAGCAGATTATTAAAGCAGATGCTGAGACTCATAACGAAACTTTGGGCAGAGTGTAGGGAATCTTATGAAGGAAGCAGGAGATAGAAAGACCTTGGGGGGATAGGAGCTCTACAAGGAGAGCAACAGAACCGAAAAATTTGGGTCCAGGGGTCTTTACTGAGACTGATACTCCAACCAAGGACCATGCATGGAGAAAAAGTAGAACCCCTGCACAGATGTAGCCTATGGCAACTCAGTCTCCAAGCGGGTTCCTTAGTGATGGGAAAAAGTACTGTCTCTGACATGAACTCAGTGGGTGGCTTTTTGTTCACTTCCCTCTTAAAGGGGGGCAGCCTCACTGGGGCACAGAGGAAGACAATTCAGACAGTCATGATGAGACCTGATAAGCTAGGGCCAGATGGAAGGGGAGAAGGTACTCCCCTGTCAGTGGACTTGGGGAGACACATGAGAGAAGATAGGGAGAGAGAGTAGGATTGGGAGGGGATGAGACAGGGGTTTATAGCTGGGATACAAAGTGAATGAACTGTTATTAATAAAAATAAATTAATTGAAACAAAACAAAACAAAAATGAAAAGTTAATCTTGAGTGAGGTAATACAGACCCAGAAAGACACAAATTGTATATACTCATTAATAAGCATGTATTAACCATATAATATAGATAAACAATTTTTAAAAATGGACCTAAAGAAGCTATATAACAAGGAGTACCTTAAGAAGGATACTTAAATGGCAAATAGGATAGGCACCATAATTTGTGGAAGAGAGGGAAAAGGATGGTGACTACCACAGAGTTCCTCTGATAGTCTCCATCCAACAGGAATGGAGGCAGTGCTGAAACTCACAGCCAATTTTGTCCAGAACATAGGAAGTCTTATGGAAGAAATGGTTTGGGGAATAGAAGAACAGGGAGGGGCAGGAGCTCCACAGAGACCAATGATGCCAAAAATATAAAGGCCCAGGAGACCCTGCAGAGACAGATGCACTAACCAAGTACCATACATGAACAGGAGCTAGAGCACGTGCTCAGATGTAGTTGATTGGCAGTTCAGTCTCCCTGTGGGTACCAGAGTAAGAGCAGTCTCTGGGATGAACTTGGTTTACTGCTCTTTCATCTCTTCCCACTGGCAGTGCAATATTGCCAGGCTACATAGGAAGAGGTCCCATGTAGTACTCATAGGACTTAATAAGCTAGTGTCAGATATCAAGAAATGTGGACTTCTCCAATCAGTGGACTAGGGGAAGGAGATAGGAGGAAAGGATGGAGACTGGGACATGAAAGAGATGAAGGAGGGGATTACAATTGGGATATAAAAGGAATAAATTGTAAAAAAATAAAATAAAAATAGAAAAGAAAAGCAAATAAAACATGTTTAGAGATAACCCTTAGCTGTAATTGTCTGTCCTCTTGATTTTACAATTAGAAATTTCAAACTCCATACTCTCTCTAAACCTAACCCTAACCCCAACCCTAACCCTAACCCTACCCCTAACCCTGTATACAACAGACAAAAGGGATGTGAAAGAAGTTAGGGAAACAACTTCACAATTGCCACAAAAGACATAAAGTACCTTTGTGTGACCCTAACCAAAGAAGTCAAAGAATTGTATAAAAAAAAAAATTCGAGTCTCTGAAGAAAGAATTAGAAGCAGATTTCAGAAGATGGAGAGATCTCCCATGCTCATGGCTTGGCAGGATTAACGTAGTAAAAATGACCATCTTACCAAAAGCAATCTACAGATTCAATGCAATTCCCATCAAATTACCAACACAATTCTTTACAGACCTTGAAAGAAAATTTCTCAACTTCATATGGAATAACAAGAAACCCAGAATTGCTAAAACAATCCTCTACAATAAAAGATCTTTTGGAGGTATCTTCATCCGTGATCTCAAGCTGTACTATTGAGCAACAGTAATAAAACCTGCCTGGTACTGGCATAGAAACAGAATGGTGGATCAATAGAACCGAATAGAAGATCCAGAAATAAACCCACACATTTATGGACACCTGATTTTTTGACAAAGATGCCAAAACCATACAAGGGAAAAATATAGCATCTTCAACAAATGATGCTGGTCTAACTGGATGTCTACATGTAGAAAAATGCAAATAGATCCATAATTACTACCCTGCACAAAACTTAAGTCCAAGTGGATCAAAACCTCAACATAAAACTAGACACATTAAATCAGTTAGAAGAAAAAGTGGGGAAGAGCCTTGAACTCATTGGCTCAGGGAACAACTTCCTGAACAGAACACCAACAGCACAGGCTCTAAGAGCAACAATTAATAAATGGGACCTCATGAAAATGAAAAGCTTCTATGAAGCAAAGAACACTGTCATACAAAGAAAATGACTGCCTACAGATTGGGAAAGAATCTTCACCAACCCTTTATCTGACAGAGGGCTAATACCCAATATATATAAAAAACTACAGACATTGAAAAGCAAGAAATCAAGTAATCCAATTAAAAAATGGGGAACAGAGCTAAACAGAGAACTTGCCATAGAGGAATATCAAATGGCAGAGAAACACTTAAAGAAATGCTCAATGTCATTAGCCATCAGGGAAACGTCAATCAAAACGACCCTGAGATTTCACCTTATACCCATCAGAATGGCCAAAATAAAAAACTCAAGTGATAATACCTGGTTGCGGAGAAAGGGGAACCCCCCTCCAGTGCTGGTGGAAATGTAAACTTGTACAACCACCTTAGAAACCAATCGGGTGGTTCCTCAGACAAGTAGGAATAGTACTTCCTCAAGACCCAGCTCTTAGGCATATATCCAAAAGAGGCTCAAGTACACAATAAGGCCATTTGCTCAACCATGTTTGTAGCAGCTTTATTTATAATAGCCAGAAGCTGGAAACAACCCAGATGACTCTCAGCTGAGGAATGGATACAGAAATTGTGGTACATATACACAATGGAATATTACTCAGCAATGAAAAACAAGGATATCATGAAATTTGCATGTAAATGATGGGAACTGGAAAGGATCATCCTGAGTGACCTATCCCAGAAGCAGAAAGACACACATGGTATAAACTCATTCATATAGACATATAAAATAGGATAAACCTGCTAAAATTTGTACACCTAAAGAAACTAATCAAGAGGGATGACTGTGGCTAAAATACTCAATCCCCAGCCAGAAAGGCAAAGCAGATTGACATCAGAAGAAGAAAACAGGAAACAAGCTAGGAGCCTGTCACAGAGGGCCCCTGAAAGGCTCTGCCCTGCACAATATCAAAGCAGATGCTGAGACTTATGGCCAACTGTTGGGCAGAGTGCATGGAATCTTAAAGATGTGGGAAATAGTAAGATAGGGAGAGGACAGGAACTCCACATGGAGAGCAACAGAACCAAAAAATCCGAGCACAGGGGTCTTTCCTGAGACTGATACTCCAACCAAGTACCATGCATGGAGAAAACCTAAAACCCCTGCAGGGATGTAGCCCATGGCAGTTCAGTATCCAAGTGGGTTTCATAATAATGGAAACAGAGAATGCCTCTGACATGAACTGATTGGCCTACTCTTTGACACCTCACCCTCATGGGGGAGCAGCCTTACCAGGCCACAGGAGAAGACAATGCAGCCACTTCTGATGAGAGCTGATAGACTACTATCAAAAGAAAGAAAAGGAAGAACTCCCCTATCAGTGTACTTGGGGAGTGGCATGTGCAGAGAAGTGGGAGGGAAAGTGGGATTGGGAGGGGAAGAGGGTGGATTTATGGGGGGATACAAAGAGAATAAAGTGTAATTAATGGAAATTAAAAATATTGTAATGGACTAACTCTGAAATTCTGCTAAAATAACATTTTATGTGAAAATTAAAAGAAAAAAATTATGGTGCTACCTAATCACATTCCAGATAATGTAAACATATCCTCATAAGAAAATTTCAAAATCAGCAGGGTTAAGAAAAATTTGCAAAAGACATTTGAAAACCCTGCTATATAACTGAGATTATTAGGCTAAATTATGACAAACCACAAATGAAATTTTAGGAAGATTATATGTTCATTTCTATTCTAATAATACTTAAGTAATTAAATAATTGTTTCAGATAGTATTCCTTTTCAACCTCAAAATAGTCTCTTCTTCCTGTAAAATAGGTGCCTGTGTTCACCATTTAATTTTCTCTCTGGTACTATATGATGTGCATCACTGCTATTGCTCCTTATCACTCAGTGAAACAGAGTGAGTTAACATTTTTTCCCCTAAGTAAAGGGAACTCTTGCACCAAAGATTTTATTTAGTTATAACCAGCTAGTTTTATTTACACATAGTGAACAGCCCATAGAAAGACCTGTAAATAGTGCATTATTCAATGGCTCCTTTCTTTTTCGTTTTGCAGTTACTGTCTATTTATAATTACTTTGCATTTGTAGTTTTCTCTGAAATGATGATATTTTGAAAATTTAGTAATAACTAATATAATGATAGGACATCATTCAGACTGTATAATATTACATTTCCAATGAAATTTCATCCATCCATTACTATGTAAAACAATGTTTTATATATTGTACATGCTAGCAATTTTTCTTTTACTATAAATGAATACTCCCTACATTTTGTAATGTTTCTTTCTGATACAGAGTTTATCATTATTTGAATAGTGGGTTAGAATTCTTTAAAATTTTTATATTAATATTAATGTATTATCTTTATTTAATTCTATGATTAGAAATTAAAACTATTCTTCAGACCATTTCATTTCTTTCCAATCTCTGATATATAAAAACATTTCACTCTTATTGTTAATAGTTAAGTAATCATTAAAACATTTCTACTCTAAAAATACAAGTAATTATTGCCATCTTTGATTACCTAAAATAAGTATATTGCCGATTCCTTTTCTTGTCCTTGAAGACAGCCAAAGTAAGAGGAATTATAAACTGTACAGTTTCTAAAATTTAAAGTGACAGAGAGTGCTTGCTGCTCTTCCAAAGAAACAGAGTTCAGTTATTTAACCTACTTAGGCTACATGTTATGATATGTAACTTCAGCTTTAGGACATCCTTTGCCTTTTTCTGGACTTTATGGACACCTATAGACATGGCCACTTGCCCACACACAGAAATATACACATGTATGGAAATAAATTTAATAAAGAAATGGTTTTTTAAAAAGAAAGCATATAAATAAACCAGAAATGAGTCAATTGGGAGATTACTGACAGAAAATAATAGGGAAGTAAGGGGTGGACCAAGAGTGAAGGCAGTGGACATTTTTAGGACTGTACAGCCAGTTGGCATGCTCTTTTCTAGTCCCAGACTTTCTTGATTGCCTATATTTCTTTGCTACACAGCATTTTAAAGTTAAGCTACCTAAATTTAGTACCATGGCTCAAATAAGTGTCTTTTGCTCTTCTGTCATATGTTATAATTTTCTCCATTAAGTGCATGCTTGTATTTAATAAACAAATCATACAAAATAATAATAATAATAAAAAAACCAATTTAATCTTAAATGTTGGCACTGAACCTAGGGCCTTAATTTCTAAATAATGAGAAGCACTGAGAAGTTCTCTCTTTTCTCCAAAACCTGTATCATTCTATCAACTGACATGGCTTTTTTCAACATTTTTTTTTGGTTTAAGAAACACTGCTTAGAAGGTACACAATAATATTATCACCAATGAACATCCTAAATCAAATTCTCTCCTCAGAACACACTATTCCTTTTTATTACTGTGATAGAGATGATAAAATCTTTTTGTTAGAGCACCACAAATATATATTTTATAGATTTTCTAAAAGTTAGGGTCTCAAATTAACTTAGTTTGCTGTGCTTGCTGTCTCAATGGGGTAAAATTAGGGGTATAAAGTGGTTGCAATCATATCTGAAGCATGAAGCTCTTTTCTAAGTTCACAGATCCTACTGGTAGATTTCACTTTCTTGAAATTATAGCACTAAAGTTTTCACTTATTGGAAGGTAGCAAGTGGGCACTTTTATTGTTGTTGCTGCTGTTGTTAATCTAGACATTTATACAGAGCAATAATTTCTCAATCTTCCTAATGCTCCAACCATATATATATATATGGTTTACATGTTGTGGTTACCTCCAAACATAAAATTATTTTCATTGCTACTTCATAACTATAACTTTCACTACTGTTAAGAATCATAATGTAAACATGTGATATACTGGATATATGATATGTGACTCTGTGAAAGGATAGTTTGACCCCAAAAGGGATGGTGAGCCACAGGCTGAGAACCTTTCTTATAGAATAACATCATCATGACCAAACAGAAATGCTCACTGTCAAATGTGACACACTAGTTCAGAAAAGGACTAAGTATTAAAAGATGACATTCACTCTCCCCCATTGGATAATAGGTCCTTTTCGTTTGTTATGAGAAAATAAGGGCGAGCTATAAAGACTTGAATTTAATAGTCATCCTATTAAATAGCAAATGGGCTCTGCATTGATCTTGGCCTGAAGTTCAGTTTGGTTCAAAAAATTATTTATTTATGATTTTATTCCATGGACTTGGTTTACCCAAAGGAAGTGAATAGCCTAACGTGCAGTGGCATCATGCTGTCTTCTCTCTTGATGATTTCCTTATGAAGGAGAATCCCACAATGAAGACAGACTTTGCTGAAAAAGAAGAATGGTGAGCAGGAGAGTGAATGGAACAGACAACGGAGTCCAGTGCTACTTCCTTATTACAGTTCATCATGAAAGGAAGTCAGGACAGGAAGTCAAACAGGGCAGGAACTTAAAGGCAGAAGGTGATTCAGAGGCCATGGAGGGGTGTTGCTCACTGACCTACTCCTCTGAGCTTACGTAATGTGCAAATTTTGTTTTTCTTTTTGTTCTTCTGTAGAAAATAAACTTTTTTCTTATCCAGTACATTCGAAGCATGGTTTCCACTCATACTCTTCCCAGCTCTGTCCACCTTCCCTCTCCCTCATAGTAACTCCATTTCTTCTTCAGAAAAGAGCAGAACTCAGAGAAACAAAAGCCAACCAAGACAAAACAAGATACAATAAGATAAGGCAAAAGCCCTGGTACTGAGGCTGGACAAGGCAACTCAACAGGAGGGAAAGAGTCTCAAAAGTAGGTAAGAGTCAGAGAGACCATCACTTTCAGTGTTAGGATTTCTAATAAACACTAAGCTAATAGTCATAACATGTCTGCAAAGGACCTTCTGGAAAGCTTTGCAGGCCCTGTGCTTGAGTCTTTAGTCTTTGTCGGCCAATGGAAGCTTGCTCAGTTGACTTGTTGGCTCATGTTTTCCTGGTAGCCTCCTCAGCCCTAAGAGGTCTTATTTTTTCATTTATTTATACTTTATTCACAGATTCCTCTCTCTGCTCCTCCCATTCTCACCGTCACAACCCCTCCCCCATACCTTCCTGTCCCCCTCTGTGTGTGTGTGTGTATGAATACATGTTGGTAATAAGAACAGGGCTGTACTTGAAACCAGATATTCTTAGTCTACTGAATTTCAATTAAAGCCAAGAACAATCAGTCTAATTGTTCTGTATAATTGTCTTTTTTAAATTAATTTATTTATTCACTTTACACGTCAGCATAGCTCCCTCCCTCTTGCACCCCCTGCCTCTACTCCTCAGAAAAGGGGAGCCCCCAACCCCCACACACCAGCTTATCAAGTTGCATGAGGACTGAGTTCATTCTCTTCCCCTGTGGCCTCATAAGGTAGTTCCGTCAGGGAAAAGTGATACAAAATCGGACAATGGAGTCCATGTCAGATACAGCCCCAGCTCCCCTTACGAGTGAACCCACATGAAGCCTGAGCTACCCATTTGTGTAGGAAGTCTAGGTCCAGGGAATGCACGGTGCTTGGTTGGTGCTTCAGACCCCACAGGCCCCTCTGGGCCCTGGTTACTTGGCTCTGTTGGTCTTCTGCTGGAGTTCTTGTCACTTCCACGTCCTTCTATCCTTCTCCCCGCTTTTCCGCTGGACTCCCTGTGCTTCACCACCAATGTGTGGCTGTGTGTGAGCAAGTCTGCGGCTTGTGTCAGTGGAGCTCAATGAAGTCCTTTGTCCAGCCCCTTCACTCAGCAAACCTTTCCCCTAATAGTGTCAGAACAACAACAACAACAAAACAGCAAGAAACCACAGCAACAAAAGAAGCAAAACCAAATGACAGCTGCAAAGCCCTTGAACAAGTGTTTTCCACGCATATCACAGGCACACACGCAGGGCGAATTCCCTTGGTTTCGTTATGTTTTTCAATGGCACTGAAGAGGTCCTCCTTTCAGTGATTACATTTGTTATCAGTGCTGCTAGTAAACACGGCAAGTAGAGCTGTGTCCAGAGCATCAGTGCAGCACCTGCCATCACAGTACAGAATTTAAACCTCGAAACTCTACTCTCCACACTTCTTTTGCTTCGTTCTCCAGGTTCTGCAATTCCTCTGGCTGTAGGTACAACTCTTTGACCCTCCCCCATACAAGCTGGGGAGTGACAGACTGGCTAGATCCCAGGGGAGGACATTGCAGCCAGCCCTGAGGAGACAGGATGAGCTGGGGTTGGATGGAAGGGGAGGAGGTCCTCCCCTGTTGGTGGACTTGGAGGGGGCGGGGAGGAGGGAGATGAGGGAGGGAGTGGGAGGGTAGGAGGGAATGGGGGAGGGGGCTACGCCTGGGATGCAAAGTACCTAACCTGTACAATTGTCTTAAGTGGTAGGGTTAGATCATTATTGCACACATTTACAGGAAATAAAATGAAATTGATCAAAGGAACAGTTCATAGAACATAAAATAATGCAAGCTATTTAAATTTTAACTATGAAATTAATTGTAAAGCCAACGATATATTCATAGAAAAATATAAGGAATACCTGCATTACTGCTTGTGTTTTACTCATTACTTATTTCTTTTAACAAAGGAATGTGAACTTCTTGAGGGAAGAGAATGAACCAAGCTCCATTCTATACTCATAAATGTTAAAACACAAAACTGGTACAAAAACAACAATAGTCTATCAACTGATATTTCTTAAAACATATTTCTCCTACAGATAATTTGTTAGTTTCTAACATTTGTTAGTATTGCACTTATGTTTGGTAGTTATGTTCTTTTGAATCAGAATATAACTATCTAGTGGCATGTAGAAATTTTATTTTATATACACAATGAAGTTTTATTTACAAAAAAAGAAATCTGAAAAAATCTTATTCTAGATATAAATGGACTTAAAATGAATAATTCGTAATCCAAATCCTTGAAAAGTTTAAAATATTATGGTAGAGAAAGTTATAAAAAAAAAAGTTCTGAAAGCCAACAATGTGTCAATCCTGGTTCTGTTGTGGGCTTGTAATGAAGTAGGAAGCTCTGATTGGATTTTCCAGTTAAATACTTATTTAATACAAAATACACTGTTACTTTAGTTAATGAATAAGGTATCCCTTTATGTTTCAAAATCTGAGACAAGGGAACTGTATTTATAAATTAAATGTGGAATATACAGAGTTAAACATTCAATCAATTAGATGAAAATTACCTGACATTACTGTTTTATGATGGCAGGGAGGAACAATGAAGACTTTATATACCAATATACAACTAGAAATATTAAATATAAATTAATCATTTTAGAAACTGAGTGGTATTAAATATTTTGCAATCCAAATATTGATTATTTAAATACTTCATGTTAAGTTATCAAATTGTAAATTTTTAATCTTAACTAACTACAGTTCTTTAAAAACCTGTCAAATAGAAAGATCTTTAGTTCCAAAAGGTCATATTAATTA
>CM053742.1:102052957-102070179 GCA_028658305.1 Pachyuromys duprasi
TAGAGAATTGGTGTTAGGACTTCTTTGAAGGTATGGTAGAATTCTGCACTAAAACCATCAGGCCTCGGTCTTTGTATCGTAGGGAGGCTGTTGATGACTTCTATTTCCTTGGGGGATATAGGTCTATTCAATCTTCCTATCTGATCTTGGCTTAATTTATGTAGGTTAAATCTCTTAAGAAAATTGTCCATTTCTTTTAGATTTTCAAATTTTGTGGCATATAGGCTTTGGTAGTAAGACCTAATGATTGTTTGGATTTCCTCAGTGTCGCTAGTTTCCTCAGTTTCCCTTTTCATTTCTGATTTTGCTGATTTGGACGGTTTTTCTCTGCCTTTTTGTTAGTTTGGCTAGGGGCTTGTCTATCTTGTTGATTTAATCAAAGAACCAGTTCTTGGTTTCATTAATTCTTTGAAGACTTTTCTTCATTTCTAATTGATTGATTTCAGTCCTGAGTTTGAGTGTTTCCAACCATCTGCTTCTCTTGGGTGTATCTGTTTCTTTTTTTTTTCTAGAGCTTTCAGTTGGGCCACTAAGTTGCTTGTATGAGATGTTTCAAATTTCTTCTTGAAGGCACTTAGTGCTATGAACTCTCCTCTTAGCACTGCCTTCATTTTGTCCCATATGTTTGGGAATGTTGTGCTTTCATTTTCATTGAATTCTAGGAAGTCTTTAATTTCCTTCTTAATTTCTTCCCTAACCAAGCAGTCCTTTAGTAACAAGTTGTTCAATTTCCATGTACGTGCAGGCCTTTTGTAATTTCTGTTTTTGTTAAGGTCCAGGTTTAGACTGTGATGGTCAGATAGGATACAAGGGATTATTTCAGTCTTCCTGTGTCTGTTGAGGCTTGCTTTGTGACCAACTATATGGTCTATTTTGGAGAAGGTTCCATGAGGTGCTGAAAACAAGGTATACTCTTCTGATCTAGGATAAAAGGTTCTGTAGACATATATTAGGTCCATTTGATTTAGGGTGTATGTGAGTGCCCTTGTTTCTCTGTTTTGCTTCTAACAGGATGATCTGTACCTTCGTGAAAGTGGAGTGTTGAAGTCTCCCACTATTAGGGTGTTGGGATCAATGTGTGATTTCAATTTTAATAATGTTTGATTTACATATGTAGGTGGTCTTTTATTTGGGGCATACATGTGATGTCCTCTTGTTGGAATTTTCCTTTGATGAGAAGGAAGTGCCCCTCCTCATCTTTCTTGCTTAACTTTGCTTGAAATGCTATCTTATTAGATACTAGGATTGCTACCCCAGCTTGTTTTCTGGGTCCATTTGCTTGGAAAGTGTTTTTCCAGCCCTTTACTCTGAGGTAGTGTTTATCTTTGTTGCATAGGTGTGTTTCTTGGATGCAGCAGAGTGTTGGATCCTGTTTCCGCAGCCATTCTGTTAGTCTGTGTCTTTTTATTGGAGAGTTGAGTCCATTGATGTTGATAGATAATAGTGACCAATGACTGTAATTTCCTTTTATTGTGGAGTTGTTAATCTTACTGTGATTCATTGTTTTTTGTTGTTGTTGTTGTTGTCATTGGGAAATTATCTGTATCCTATATTTTCTGTGGTGTAGTTGTTTCTGTTGGAATGAAATTTTCCTTCTAGTACCTTCTGTAGGGCTGGGTTGCTGTGTATGTATTGCATGAATTTTGTTTTGTCATGGAAAATGTTGTTTTCTTCATCTATGTTGATTGTAAGCTTTGATGGGTATAGTAGTCTTGGTTGGCATCTGTATTCCCTTAAAGACTGCATGTCTTCTGCCCAAGCCCTTCTGGCTTTCATAGTTTCTGATGAGAAATCTGGTGTGAGTCTTATTAGTCTACCTTCATATGTTACTTGACCCATTTCCCTTGCTGCCTTTAATATTTTTTCTTTGTTTTGTAGGTTTAGTGTTTTGACTATGATGTGACGAGAGGTATTTCATTTCTGGTCTAGTCTATTTGGTGTTCTGTAGGCTTCTTGTATGTTCATGGGCATTTCTTTTTTTAAGTTGTGAAAATTTTCTTCTATGATTTTCTTAAAAATATTTTCTGGTACTTGCACCCGGAGTCTTCTTTTTAATCTATTCGAATTATTCTTATGTTTTATCTTTAGATGGCATCCTTAGTTTCTTGGATGTTTTGTGTTTGGGAGTTTTCTGATTTTATTTTTTACTTGAGTGAGGAATCCACTTCAGCCAGTATATCCTGAGCTCCCGAGATTCTCTCTTCCATCTCTTGTATTCTGTTGGTGATGCTTACCTTTGTGGTTCCTGATCTTTTCTCTAAGTTCTCCAGTTCCAGGTACTTCTCCCTTTTTGTCTTCTTTATAGATTCTAAATCTGTTTTCATGCTTTGTACTGTTTCCTTCAACTGATACTGTGTCTCCTATTTTGGTTGTTTCCTCTCTGTTTATCTTTAATTATTCCTCCATGTGGGCAGTTAAATTCTTCTTAATTTCTCTGAGAGCCTTGTTCATTTCCTCTTTTTGTCTCTCTTTTTGTTCCTCCAATATCTGCACAATCATAGATTTAACATATTTTTTCTGTGTTTCTGCTGAATTAAAATCTCCACTGCTTTTGGGTGTTTCTGGTGGGGCCATGGTGTCCTGATTTTTGTTGGGTGAGTTCTTTCGCTAATTTCTGGGCATTTGTTTATATATAATCAAGGAGCTGTTTGTTCTTTAAGGCTGAACTTCAGACTGGAACTGTCAATCTCTAGTGTCAGGAGTATTCTTCAAGAAGATGAGTGAGTTCCAGTGGTTTGTTAGTATGTGTTGTTGTCTCAGTTGAACTCTGTTGTGGGTTCTGTGTTCCTGGCTTCGTGCTCTGCGCTAGAAGCTGTGAGCACTGCAGGCTGTTCACCCCTCTGGTCTGGAGGCTTGGCTCCTCATTCCATGCTAGAGGCTGAGTGTCCTGGTTTGAATTGTCAGCTGGGGACTACACACTCTGCCCTGGGCTTGCTGATAAGGGCTCTCCCCTGGATTCGAAACTTGGCGCCCCCTTCTGGGCCAGGGGCTGTGCACCACGGTCTGAGATGATATTTGGGGCACACACAGTGGGTTTGGAGTGATTTTAGGCTTTGCCGAGCAGTGTGTACCCACTGTATCCAGGCCTGTCTGAAATGGTGCCTGAGGCCTCAGTCTGGCCCTTGGACACACAGGAGCTGAGGTGGTTGCTGGCAGACCTGAGCAGTGTGTGCCTGCCGTGTGCAGGCCTCTCAAAACGGTCCCCTAGGCCCTCTCAGTCTGGTCTGTGTACACACACACACACACACACACACACACACACGGACTGAGGTGGTTTCCCACGGGGGAGATCGGTGTGTGCCTGCAGTATGCCTGCCTGTTGAAACAGAACCAGGGTCCTTTTCAGACTGGCCCGTGGACTCACAAATGGACTGAGGTGGTTGCTGGCAGACCCGAGCAGTGTGTGCCCACAGTGTGCAGGTCAGTCAAAACAGTACCCAGGTCCTCCTCAGTCTGGCCCGGGGACTGTGTGACCCAGTCTGGTATGGTGGCTGCTGCCGCCCAGTGTGGCTGCTCGTTCAGATCAGAGCTGTGAGCTGTTGGTCATCCGGAGTTTTTTTCTGGGGTATAACTGGTTGTCCCTAGGATTTTCCCACTTGATTTCCTCACTGTAGGAGTTCCACTCACCTGGCAATCACAAATGCTGGTGTTTTAGGTCCCAGAGTTGTCTCCTGGTCGCTGCGTTGTTTCTGCTGTCCTACTCCTCAGACACAGTGTCCTCTCGAGGCAGCCATCTTGGATCTCCTTGCTTTCTTGAAATAATTTTCTTAAAGTCAAAAGTATATATATATTTTTCCTCTTCTTTGGCTATTCTTCATTATCATCTTAGCAGTTCAGTATTTCCGGAAGAGTTCAAAGTAAAGCAATTTATTTATATAAAAGTAATTATTGTCATTATTACAATAGAAAATTACATAGTTTTCACTATCAGTTATAGCTAGAAATCCTTTTTTAAATTTTTTGTTTTATATAATAAATTTAGTTTGGCTAAAATAATAATTATTAAGGGTACAACTCCTTCACTAAAATTTAAATGAATTATACTCAGAAATATATTCCATACCCAAGAAAGCTAATATTAAATGAATTAGACTTAAACTCAAGAAGAGATTAAATATGTTTTAGTCCATATTTAGCTAAATAAATAGTAAACTACCTGACACAAATAAATGTTTTGATCAGTGAAGAAGAAAATAAGTCTTTCTAGTTTGACTACCCAGTAGTGGGTTATAGATTTGTTATAAAAGTTAAAGGCCTTTTTGGTCCTATCTCTACACTTGTACTTAAGGATGTGGAGGATGATTCTTTGTTGAAACAAGTTACTAGACCATCTTACAAGATTTCCTTTTTATTGTATGTTTCTTTTGTTCTAATTTTCTCAAAATATTTGGGAAATTTAAGACAATTAAAAGTGTATTGCATCGTTGCAGCCCACATCTCACAGACCAGGGAATCAATGCCAGTTTTATCAACTTGAAAGGTTTTCCACTGTAATAATAAATTAAAAAAAATTACTCAGGTGTTGGTGAAAAAGTTGTCTGCTAATTTTCCACTATGCATTTTGTATTCTAACTAGTGATTTATAATAGATTTTGGTTTTTGGCTACCAATACTTGGTAAATATTGAAATGGTATATATGTGTTTGTGTGTATGTATGTGCTCTGTTCACATGGGGTTGAATGCATATGGAGATCCCAGGTCAATTTTCATTCAATAGCTACACATCTTCTTTTATGAGACAATATCGATGATTTGGATTTGGAATTCATTGATTAGCCTACCCTGCCTGACCAGTGTGCCCCACGAATCCACATATAGCTGCTTGCACAGCACTTGGATTACAAATGTGAATCAACAAACTTTACTTTTATGTGAATTTTGTAAATTGAACAGAGGTTTTCACAAGCAAACATCTTGACAAAGGAGCTATTTCCCGAGAGTGATAATTTATTTTTGATCATTTATCTGTATTGTAGCTCAATGAAATTTAGGCTTTCCAAATTTACATTTCTATTTCTACTCTTATTCTATTAAATGTGTTCATCTTTATATTTTATTAAAATATCACTGCTTTTAACTTTTCTTGAAATTGTGTGTTATCTATTGATATAAAAGCCGGCTCAATAACAGTATCTAATCTATTCTTTTGGATCATTGGAAGAAATTCAGGTTGTTTCATTATTGACAATTGGCCCTAATTAATAGTCTGATAGCCAAATGCTTATAGTTAGATTCTGAGAGGTGTGCTGCTACCATTTAGAGAAATCTTCAGTGTTGTCATTAGACAAGGTGGTGCTATAGCCTTCAAAGCAATCACAGTTAATTTTGTAAGCTGTAGCATCACTATGGCATGCGAAGTACATCTTGGATGAGAATGCAAGCGTCTATGGAGTGGGGTGTTGACACACTTACAATTTAAAACATGATCTAATAACTGTTAATATTCTGAAACAACCTGCTTCTGGGTTACCAAGCAATTTATGATGTCATCTTGTGTCGCCCAGCCAGGTGGCCACGCCTGGGGGCGTGGTTAGTGGTTACCTGACCTTAAAAAGGACAACCCAACACATGGTCACTCTCTTGGTCTCTTTCTCCCTCTCTCTCTCTATTGGGGCGGCCCCCCTTTCCTCCTCTTCTCTCTCTCTCTTCCCTTATTATGGCCTACTCTTCCTGCTCTCCCTCTCCCCATCTCCATCTAATAAACCTCTTTCCTATAAAACCTGTTGTGAGCCTCATCTTATTTATAAATTAGTCCTAACAATAACCACCATTCTTAATTTGCTAGCTTTGAGTATGATTATCTTTCAATGCTGCCAAAGTCAATACCCAATTTTTACATGTTAGTTAATCTTGCTTATGAATCAAACTCAGGTTTTCATCATCTTTCTCAGGTGCTTGTATTGACCCTAAATCAAGCTGTCTCACTCATAAGATTTTATATTTAATCTCCATCAACCCTCAAACCTAAGTTTTCATGCCCTTGAAAAACCATACACTTTTAGGTTGGCCACTTGCTTCAGTATTTCACTGAAGCTCATGATCAATGAAAACTTTGAGTATTATATATCAATCATAAACCAGGAGCTGTTTGCCTCTACTGGATACATGTAGTGCATACTAGATACATTTAGTAGATGCAAGCACTCATGCATATACTATCAGTTATTTAGCACATACTAAAATCTGTTCTTAGGAGAATTTCAACTTTCTTGCAGCTGCTCTAACTTGAGTTCTCTAAGAATCAAATTCTGAGATACACAAAGCTATTTTCAGGCGTTTCTGAGGCAAAAAAAAACCTATGATAGGTGAGTGCAGCAGTATTGTGAAGAGGAAGAGAGAATACAATGGAATAGTTACAGTTTCAGTTGATCCTAAGGTAAATTCTGGACTGTAATGTGGTTTCTTGTTTTGTTTTGTTTTGTTTTGTTTTTTTGTTGCTCCTGCATTGAAGGCTCATGAACAGGCTCGAGTAGTCATCAGATATAAATGAATCCTATGAAAAAGATAGGAACTTCAGTGACAGGACAATTTTTGTTTGAGAACAAAATGCAATAGGGGCTTCTAAGAATACTAAGAATAACCTGAAAGGAAAGAGAATTTCAGAGTATTTGGTGTACTCATTGGGCTTTCTACAGAACAGGATGCCTTTTCATGCTTTGGTGTGAAGCTGGCCAGCATGATGATAAATTTAACACACTGTACAAATACCAATATTATGTTATGAATAATATGAATACACAGCTGTAATTTACAGGATTTTTATCGAATTTTATGTGTATCATTTTTAGTGTAATAGAAAATTTGTAGTAATTCCAATTACTGTTCTCAATAGAACTCATTACCTGGTGATTTGCAATAAAATAGCTATGCTTAAAATCATGTTTCAGTTCCTCCTTAAAAAACTTCTGCCATTTTATATTGTAGTTCCCTATATCAACTTGGCATGCAATACCTATACAAACCATTGGTATGTAATGAATTTCAGAAAAGTAATTATTGAAGTACCAAAGAGATTATATTTGTAAAAGGAAACACTTAGAAAGATTGATAAATTGAATAAACATGAGTTATTAGCTGAACATATAATTAATGATGCAGACTTATTTAATGGAGCAAGGTGGCCTATAATAACTTAAGAACAAGGGAGAAGAGAAAAATAGAAGCTTAAATTAGTATGCAAAAATAATAGAATCCTAAATTGTTTCAAGAAAAATTGTCTTTATTTTTCTCAGTTTAAATAATCACTCTCAAATATTAAATAATTTGAAAAATTCTTGCTATGTCAATATAGTTATTCAAGTGAAAAATTAGCACTTTAAGGGACTTCTAAGCTCACAATGAAATGTTTCTTCTAACAATTTCCTTACTGTTAAATTGGATTCACTTTCAAGTCAGTCTCCATTCGAGCAAAATTTCCACATGTAATTAACTTACACAGAGACTTTCTCCAGCCAAATTAGGCTGTCACTTTACATTAAAAGTAACTTCATGTGCAGAGGGTCAGAGACCCTCACAATTATAACTGCAGATTTCTCTAATGATAACAATACCCTTATATTTAATAGAACTGAGTTTTAATTTTAACTAAGAGCTTGAAAGCCCAGAGATGAGATTGAGAAGTAGAATAGATAAAATAAAACTCCTTTTATTTATAAAACACTATCCTTGAAACAATTCTATATGAATGATTGTTTTCATATTATATAGAATTTTCACTTTTCATTCCTGTGACATGGATAGTTTTCTATACCAACAATCCATGTTATAAATAAATAACATAAGGAAATTGAATATTTTGTGATAGAAAGCAATGCAAAGTTTGAAGCTGGCAATGTAAAAAAGCAAGTTTCTTTAAAAAACGTTTCAGAGGCAGGTTGTTTATTAGTTGTAATGTATATGACTTGGAATTAAAAGATACTGTCAAGGTTGAAGAACTTTTATATTTATAGTCAACAAAAATAACTATTATATCTCTTTCCTCTTTGAGTCACTTATAAATGCTTTCCAAAATAACATATATTTAAAAGAGGGCAAGTAGAACAACAATATTCTGGAAAGTTTGAGGGGCAACAAATATGTACAAATGAGCAAGATAATGTACATATGGGGCATCATTTATAGAAATAAATAAATACAAAAAGAATGCTATATTTCTGGACAAAATAGTCGTGAGTGGTTAGACTACACATTTTACCCAAATGTAGCTGAACTAGAATGATGCCAAATATAAACAATATTCTGTTATCCATGACGCCCTTGTTTACTGCAAAACAAAGCAGGCACACATGATTTTTTATCTGTGTGTCTCTCTGTCTCTCTTTCTCTCTGTCTCTCTCTCTCTCTCTCTCTCTCTGTCTGTTTGTCTATCTATCTATCTATCTATCTATCTATCTATCTATCTATCTATCTATCTATCTATCTGTCAAAAATAGATTGTTCTCTCATAAAATCACCCCACCCACAGTTTTTTTTCCCTCTCCAGAACTCCTATGACCTCCTACCTCCCTCTCCACCAGTTCTCTCCTCCTCAATTTCCTCTTCAGAAAAGAGTGGGTTTCCAAGAGATAAAATCCAAACATAACAAAAGAAAAAAAGAAAAAATAAGCAAGACAAAGAAAAAGCCCTTCTATTGAGACTGGAATAGGCAGCCCAATAGGAGAAAAAGAGACTCACTAGCAGATGAAAGAGTAAGAGATATAACCATTCCCTCTGTTAGGAGTCTCACAAAACACCAAGCTAACAGCCATAATATACACAGATAGGACCTGGTACAGACCCATGCAAGACCTTTGTAAAGCTTTAGTCTCTGTGAGACCATGTGAGTCCTGCTTAGATGATTTGGTAGGCTATGTTCTCCTGGAGTCCTCCATCCATTCTGACTCCTACACTGTTTTCTCCCCGTCTTTTGCAGGGTCTGCCATCTCCAATGGGAGGCAAAGACATATGCCTCTTTATTGAGGAATTTAGAAAACACTTTGCATAGTCAGATATTATATAGCTACTTCAGTGTAGTGACAATACTTTCCAGATCAAGGATAATGGTAGTGCCTAGAAAGAAATTTATTCTGGAAACTTATAAGTACGATTGTTCACATTAGGACAAAATATATTAAAGAGAAAATAGATTAATATATAGAATAATGACATTCATCATTTCAGAGATGGTAGGAATTTTAAATTTATGTTAAATATATCTGAGAGAAAAATAGCATGATATCCTTATTTTTTTATTGCTGAGTAATATTCCATTGTGTAGATATACCACAATTTCTGTATCCATTCCTCAGCTGTGGGGCATCTGGGTTGTTTCCAGCTTCTGGCTACTACAAATAAAGCTGCTACAAACACAGTTGAGCAAATATCCTTATTGTGTACTTGATCCTCTTTTGGATATATGCCTAGCAGTAGTATAGCTGGATCTTGGGGAAGCGCTATCCCTAACTGTCTGAGAAAGCACCAGATTGATTTCCAGAGTGGTTGTACAAGTTTACATTCCCATCAGCAGTGGAGGAGGGTTCCCTTTTCTCCACAACCTATCCAGCATGTGTTGTCACTTGCGTTTTTGATCTTGGCCATTTTGATGGGTATAAGGTGAAATCTCAGGGTCATTTTGATTTGCATCTCTCTGATGGCTAATGATATTGAGCATTTCTTTAAGTGTTTCTCTGCCATTCGATATTCCTTTATGAAAAGTTCTCTGTTTAGCTCTGTTCCCCATCTTTTAATTGGATTACTTGATTTGTTGCTGTTTAACTTTTTGAGTTCTTTATATATACTGAATATTAGTCCTCTGTCAGATATAGGGTTGGTGAAGATCCTTTCCCAGTCTGTAGACTGTCATTTTGTTCTGACAACAGTGTCCTTTGCTTTACAGAAGCTTTTCAGTTTCATGAAGTCCCATTTATTGATTGTTGTTCTGAGAGCCTGTGCTGTTGGTGTTCTGTTCAGGAAGTTGTCTCCTGTGCCAATGAGTTCTAAGCTCTTCCCACTTTTTCTTCTAATGGATTTAATATATCTGGTTTTATATTGAGGTCTTTGATCCACTTGGACTTTAGTTTTGTGCAGGGATGAAATTTGCGGGTAAATGGTGGGAACTGAAAGGATAATTCTGAGTGAGCTATCCCAGAAGCAGAAAGACACACATGGTATATACTCACTCATATAGACATATAATACAGGATAAACCTACTAAAATCTGTACACCTAAAGAAACTAATCAATTGTGAGGACTCCTGCTAAAATGCTCATTCCCTATCCAGAAAAGCAAAGAGGATGGACATCAGAAGAAAGAGAAAACAGGGAACAAGTTAGGAGCCTACCACAGATGGCCTCAGAAAGTCTTTGACCTACAGACTATTAAAGCAGATGCTGAGACTTATGGACAACCCTTGGGCAGACTGCAGGGACTCTTATGAAAGAAGTGAGAATTAGTAAGATCTGGAGAGGACAGGAACTCCACAAGGAGAGCAACAGAACCAAATAATCTGAGCAAAAGGGTCTTTCCTGAGACTGATGGTCCAACCAACTGATGCATGGAGATAACCCAGGACCGCTGCACAGATTTAGCCCATGACAGTTCAGTGTTCAAGTAGGTTCCATAGTAATGGGAACAGGGACTGTTTCTGACATGAGATGATTGGCCTGCTCTTTGATCACCTCCTCCTGAGGGGTGAGTATCCTTACCAAGCCACAAAGGAAGAAAATGAAGCCACTCCTGATGAGACCTAGGAGACTAGGATCAGAAGGAAGGAAAAGAAGACCTCTCCTATCAGTGGACTTGGGGAGATACACGGGTGCAGAAAGAGGAGGAAGGGAGGGATTGGGAAGAGAGGAGGGAGGGAACTACAGGGGTATATAATGTGAATAAAGTATAATTAATAAAGAAATTAATAAAAAAGAAAAATAGCAGGAAGAAAATATCACAAATGGAAAAATGCGACGATGTTTAACAATAGACTAACAAAAAGTTATTCTTTGTTAGGCAAGGATCAAATTATAGTATACTGTTTGGGTTAGTTATAAATTGTGCTAGAAGAGAAACAAAAAATGAATATCTCCTTAACAAAATATGTTGATAAAGTGAGGGAGTGTATGAAAAATGCTAGCAAACTTAGTATGAAAAAACTTAAGAGAAATAACTTTTTGTCATCTAAAAAACAGGTGTTATATAAATGGAGAGGTGGGCACACATGTGTGTTTATAGGCATTTTTGTAATTATTTCTTCCTACAAGCTGCTTTTGGTCATAGTGTTTATTACAAAAATAGAAATCAAAGTGAGATGGTAGAATTATATTTATTTTAAACTTACTACAAATTATTGACTTCATACCAAAACACTTATAACGTTATTAATAAATTCTATCCTTTTACAGACATTTGCACTCATAAGGTCAGAATAAGGATCTCATAGTTTTGGAAGTCCAAAATGGCTGTGACCAGTGCACACCATATCTGAGAGGCATAGGATCAGAAACTCTGCAATTGATGAGTGTGTGTGTGTGTGTGTGTGTGTGTGTGTGTGGTGGTGGGGAATGGTGCATCTGAAGCCAGAACATCTACATTGAGGCTTCCTGTGACAGAGGGCAAGCTGGGCAAATTTGGATCCAGGTCACTTCTGGATATCTCCGGGGCCTGATAGTGGAAAATATTTGACCCCCCTGCACTTCTTCATGCCCCAAGCACAAGCATCCCTGTTAGGTGAGCTAGACAACAGAGGCAGCTGCTGTGCCTATCAGGTCTGCAGCTACAGGTGGTAGGAGCTGCCCCAAGCAGGAGACTCCTTGCTCAGTGACCGAGACAGCATATGGAGCTGTCCCAAGCAGGAGTCTCCCTGCTCTGTCACTGAGACGACAGAGACAGCTGCCCAAAGTACGGGTCTCCCTATCAAGCGGACAAACAACGGACACCACTGAGTTGACAGATCTCCTACAATATCCTTTTCCCCTATTCGCCCAAATCTGAGAGTAGAAAACAGGACAAAACCCTGTGCTTTCTGATTTGGCCTGCTAGCAAGTGAGAGTGCCTTCAAAAGAGTGCTTGCAGAGCACTAGAACAAGAATCCCTCTACTCTAGCAGCCAGACATCGGATCTTTCCCACCCACACCCCATCTATGGGGAACATAGGGTTCCTTGGTATAACATTCTCAACACTGAAGGCCTTGTTCTGTGGGTCTCCCAGTGGAGTCCAGGCAAACAGTTCTTGATGCAATACAGACAGATCTGAATACCTGGAGGTCAGTATGACAAGACTGTGGGTCACTCAGGCAGCCAGGGAACCTGTGCGTGGGTATTGTGACTGCAAACAGTGCCAGTGCCCACACCTGTGTTTATGCTTCATCCTTCCAGGCATCTATAATCTCTAGCAACCTCTCCCTCAAGGCACACTGCCACCAAACGTACTCCCCTGCTTGCATGCATGAACATGCCCACACTTGCCCACATGTGCCTGAGACACCGCCTCCCTTGCTACAGCTGAAACAACAATATCATCTCTGAAAATGGCAGTCCTCTCTCTTCTCCCAGAAGAATACTCCAGACATCAGAGACAGTTAGACCCAGTCTAAAGTACAGACTCCAGGAACAAACAGTGAAGGTTAGCAATAAGCAGATGACTAGAGGTCAGCATTAGAACACATTAAAAAAATCAGGATATCATGGCTTCACCAGCAACACCAAAAATCAAAGGATATTTTAATTCACTGGTAACACAGGAAAATTATCTCAAATCTATGCTCATCCAGTTATTGGAGCCACATAAAAAGAAAACAAGCAAAGCTTTCAAAAAATAGTGAAAACAGAGCCAAACAATAGAAGCATACAGAGAGGAAACAAACAACAACAACAAAAATAGAGGCCATCATGAAAAGACAGAAATCCCCATTTTCACAAATGAAGGAAATGTTGCAAGACATGAAAACAGAATTAGATTCAACAAAGAAAACACAGAGAAAATGTTGGAGCTGTAGAACATGGAAAAATATCAGGAACCACAAAGGTAAGCATTACCAACAGAATATAAGAGATGGAAGACAGAATCTCAGCTGCTGAAGATACAATTGCAGAAATTGATACATCTCTCAAAGAAAAAAGGAAAAAAAATCAGAAAAGTTCCAAACACAAAATATCCAAGAAATCAATGAATCCATGAAAAGACAAAATCTAAGAATAATAGGAATAGATGAAAAGAAAAATTCCAGGCTCCAGAGTCCAGAAAATATTTTCAAGAGAATCAGAGGAGAAAATTTTCTCAACTTAAAGAGGTGTTCATAAACATACAAGATGCCTGCAGAACACCAAATAGAAACTCCTCATGTTATATAATAGTCAAAACACTAAATCTACAGAACAAAGAAAAAATATTAAAAGCAGCAATGGAAAAATGGGCAAGTAATATGTAAACTTAGACCTATCAGAATCATACCAGACTTCTCAACAAAAACTATGAAAGCCAGAAGGGCCTGGGCAGATGTCATGCAGACTCTAGGAGAACACAAATGCCATTGCAGACTAGTATACCTAGCAAAGATTTCAGTCAACACAGATGGAGAAAACAAAATATTCCATGACAAACCTAAACTTAAACAATATCTACACAGCAAAACAGGCCTACAGAAGATACTAGAAGGAAAACTCAAAACTAATAAAATCAACTACACCCAAGGAAACACAGGAGGTAGATAATTTCACAATAAAATTTTGAAAGAAAACAAACATAGAAAATGAGTAACACCACCAAGTCCACAATCAAAGGCACTAACATTCATTGGTCACTATTATCTATCAAAATCAATGGACTCAACTCTCCAATAAAAAGAGAGAGACTACAGAATGGTTACAGAAGCAGCATCCAACATTCTGCTGCATTTAAGAAACACACCTATGGAAAAAAGGTAGACACTACCTCTGAGAAAAGGGCTGTAATTTTTCTTAAACAAAAGTACCTAGAAAACATGCTGGACTATCTACCCTAATATTTAATAAAATAGATTTTCAACCAAAATCAATCAAAAAAGATGAGGAGGTACATTTCATTCTCATCAGAGGAAAAATCTATCTGGTGGACTTCACAACCCTGAACATCTATTCCCTCAAAACAAAAGCACCTGCATTTGTAAATGAAACATTGTTAAAGCTTAAATCACACATAGATCCCAACATCTTATTAGTTAGAGACTTCAACCCTCCTCTCTTACCAAGAGAAAGATCATCTAGACAGAAGCTAAATAGGGAAATAATGACACTTACTGAGGTCCTAAATAAAAAGGATGTAATAGATGTCTACAGAACTTTTCACCCAAACTCATAAGAGTATACTTTCTTTTCAGGACCTCATGAAACTTTCTCCAAAACTGACCATATATTTGGGCACAAAACAAGCCTCAAGACATGTAAGAAGATCGAAATAATCCCTGTATCCTATCAGACTACCATGGCCTAAAACTAGACCTGGGCAACAACAGAAATTTTAAAAAAGCATAAATACACATAGAAACTAAACAACTCTCTACTCAATGATAGCTAGGTCAGGGAAGAAATGAAAAAAAAAATAGAGACTTCTGAAAGTTCAATGAAAATGAAGGCAAAATTTACCCAAACTTATGGGACACAATGAAATCAGTGCTAACAGGAAAGTTCACAGCACTAAGTGATCCAGAATGAAGTTTGAGACATTTAATACCAGCAACTTTAGTGCACACATAAAAGCCCTAGGGAAAAAAAAATGAAGCAGATACACGCAAGACCAACAGAGAGTTGGAAATTATCAAACTCAGAGCTTAAATCAATGAACTAGAAACAACAACAACAACAACCTCCCTCCCCCCCCAAAAAAAAACAATTCAAGATTCAATGAAATAGAGAGCTGTTTTTTTTTTTTTGAGAAAATCAACAAGATAAACAAACCCCTAGAGAAACTAATTAAAAGGCAGAGATAAATCATCTTACCCAGGGACCTCCTTCTTGCTTAGCTTCTTCAGGTATACAGATTTTAGTATGTATATCCTATCTTATGGGTCTAGTATCCACTTATATGTGAGTATATACTGTGTGTGTCTTTCTGCTTCTGGGGTACCTCACTCAGGATGATCTTTTCTAGTTTCCACCATTTGCCTGCAAATTTCATGATCTTTGTTTTTATTGTTGAGTAGTATTCCATTGTGTAAATGTACCACAATTTCTGTATCCATAATTCTGTTGAGGGACATCTGAATTGTTCCCAGGTTCTGGTTATTATGAATAAAGCTGCTCCTATGGGAGGTGTAGCCTAGCTAGGCAACAGAGGAGGACTATGCAGCCAGTCCTGATGACACCTGATAAGCTAGGTTCAGATGGAAGGCGAGGAGGACCTCCCTATTAGTGGACTTAGAGAGGGGCATGGAACAAATGGTGGAGGGAGGGTGGGATTTGGAGGGAATGAAGGAGGGGGTTACAGCTGGGATACAAAGTAAATAAAGTGTTTTTAAAATATAAAAATAAAAAATTAACAAAGTTTCCAAATCAGCAAAATCAGAAATGCAAAGGGGGACATAACTACAGACACTGATGAAATCAAAACTATCATTAGGTCTTACTACACAAGCCTATCTGCCACAAAATTGGAAAATATAAATGAAATGGACAGTTTTCTTGATGGATTCCATTTACCAAAATTAAATCAAGATCAGGTAAATAGACTGAATAGTCCTTTATCCCCAAGAAAATAGAAGTAGTCATCAAAAGTTTCCCTTCCAAAGAATGCCCAGGGCTAGGTGGTTTTAGTACAGAATTATACCAGACATTCAATGAAGAGCTAACTGCAATTCATTTCAAATTATTGATTAATTTTTTTTAGTTAAACAGTGGTTATTCTTAACCCAGCTGTATATCCAAATTACAACACAGAGACTAGGACTTATTTCATTAACTTAGACCACAATGCTAGACAATAATTACTCCATCCTAAAGCTCCAAGCCTGCAAAGCTTTCTTCCATTCAGAATTCCCACATTGTACTTGCTTTTTGTAATATCTCAAGACCAGTCCTTCTTTTCTGGTGTTTCCATGTCCTTTCCCTCAGATCTCTCTTCATCTAACCCTTCTCCCACCAGTTCCTTTTTCCTCCCCTTTGGACCAGGATTTCCCACCCTATTCTTTGCATTGCTTAACATTGGCTCTTTTGCTTTATTGGCAATGCAGAGAACAAATGTTATCATGTTTACATGATCTTGAGACAGATGACACTTAAAAAATCATCATGGTGCAATGTCTGGATTAAAACCAGATAGTGAGGTAGAGAAATCAGCAGTTGAATGAACAACGGTAAATTTTGTACATCCCACAAGAACATTAAACCAACCTTTCCCCTTTTATGTCCAATAAAAGGCTCCTTTGCTTTAAATACAATAATAATTATGTAACAGTTATGAAAACTATTATGTAAGGTTTACATGTGCAATGTCCAGTCCATGTGCATTTGGCAACCAAGGAAAAAATATTTGATAATCTATCCTACTTTAACTAGTTTAGAGTTCTATACCTAAATTAATTTTTATGCTTATTGGTAGTATGTATATAAAAAACATTTTCAGGAGATCCAAGATGGCTGCCAGGAGAGGACACTGTGTCTGAGGAGTAGGACAGCAGAAACAACGCAGCGACCAGGAGACTGAACTCTGGGACCTAAAACGCGAGCATTTGTGATTGCCAGGTGAGTGGAACTCCTACAGTGAGGAAATCAAGTGGGAAAATCCTAAGGACACCCAGTTATTCTACGGAAAAAAACCTCCAGGTGACCGACAGCGCACAGCTCTGATCTGAACGAGCAGCCACACTGGGCGGCAGCAGCCACCATACCAGACTGGGTCACACATTCCCCAGGCCAGACTGAGGAGGACGCGGGTACTGTTTTGACTGACATGCATACTGTGGGCACACGCTGGCTGCTCGGGTCTGCCAGCAACCACCTCAGTCCATTTGTGAGTCCACGGGCCAGTCTGAAAAGGACCCCGGTTCTGATTCAACAGGCAGGCATACTGCAGGCACACACCGATCTCCCCCGTGGGAAACCACCTCAGTCCGTGTGTGTGTGTGTGTGTGTGTGTGTGTGTGTGTGTGTGTACACAGACCGGACTGAGAGGGCCTAGGGGACCGTTTTGACCGGCCTGCACACTGTGGGCACACACTGATCAGGTCCACCAGCAACCACATCAGTCCCTGTGTGTGTCCACAGGCCAGACTGAGAAGG
>CM053742.1:102070679-102085997 GCA_028658305.1 Pachyuromys duprasi
AAAAAAAAAATAGGAACAGTGCACCCTGAAGCTCCAGTTATATCACTCCTGGTCATATACCCGAAAAAGGATCAACCATACAACAAGGACCTTTGCTCAACTATGTTCATAAAAGCCAGAATCTGGAAACAACCTAGATGTCCCACAACTGAAGAATGGATAAAGAATTGTGGTACATTTACACAATGGAGTACTTCTCAGCAATTAAAAACAAGGAAATTATGAACTTGTAGGTAAATGGATAGAACTAGAAAAAATCTTCCTGAGTGAGGTAACCCAGAAACAGAAAGACACACATTGTATATATTTATAAGTGGATATTAGAAATATAATGTTGGATAAACATTCTAAAACCTGTAATCCTAAAGAAGGTAAACAACAAGGAGTACCCTAGGAAGAGGCTGAAACTGCATTCAGAAGGGCAAACAGGGTAGGCATCAGAAGCAGGAGAAGACAAAGAACAAGACAGGAGTCTTTCAAAGGGGACCTCTGAAAGTCTCTACCCATGAGGGTTTCAAAAGAGATACTGAGTTTCATAGCCAAACTTTGGGTAGAGTGCAGGGAACCTTATGGAAGAAGTGAGAGATAGAAAGACCTGGAGGGGACAGGAGCTCCACAAGACAACCAAGAGAAGCAAACAACCTGTGCCCAGGTGTCCTGTAGAGACCGATACTTCAACCAAGGACCATGCATTGAGAGGACTTAGACCTCCTGCTCAGAAGAAGCCAATATGCTGCTCAGTTTCAAGTGGGTTCCCATATTAATGGGATCAAGGACTCACTCTGCCATGAATTCAGTGGCTGGCTCTTTGATTACATCCCTCTGGGGGCTGCTGCCTTCTCAGGCCACAAAGGAATATGACAAGGCCAGTCCTGCTGATATCTGATAGGCTAGGATTAGATAGAAGAGGAGGTGCTCCTCTCTTATCAGTGGACTAGGGGTGGGGCATAGGGAGAAAAGAGTGAGAGTGGGAGGGACTGAGAAGAAAGGGGGGATACAAAGTGAATAAATTGTAATAATAATAAAAAATTAATTAATCAATTACAAATTTCACACATGAGTAAAAACTACTAATTTTAGAAACATTATAAACATATAGCACACTTAAGTATTTGCACTTTGGTTGTTTTCTTCTAGTTTTAGCAGTATTTAATGCTGTAATACACAAAAATCTAATCCTTACCAAAAATTAGGAATTTTCCTCATAAATTCCCCTCTGTTTTATAGTTTGTCCCATAAAGACCAGTTTTTGTCTACACACATTCTGTTTTGAGCCATGTCTAAGTTATGATCTATCTAAAGCGTAAGCTGTTCAAAAGGAAAGAATCATGGGACCTAATTCTAATGTAACTTGGAAATTTTTATATACATTTGTTTAGACCCTGCCAAAATGTCTCTTGCTGCTTCTAAGAGTCACTCTCTCACCTCTCCATTTATCCTTCCAATCAGCTTTGAGTTCTTTCCAAATTAGTACAAAGAAATAAGTATTTAAGATTGTGCCACCTTCAAGATGGTTACCAATCTCCTTAGATTCATGGATATTTCTAAATCTTTCTTTTTCCTTTTATTAAAGATTATTTATTTAGTTTATGTATGTGAATGCTCTATCTGCATGTATACCTTCACACCAGAAGAGGGCATGATATCCCAGTGTAGATGGCTGAAAGTCACCAGCTGGTTGTAGGGAAGTGAACTTAGGACCTCTGGAAGAGAGATAGTGTTCTTTTTTTTTAAATATAAACTTTATTTTTTATACTAATTACAGCTTATTCACGTCTATCCCATCTGTTTCCCTATTCGCACTTACCCTCCCAATCTCACCCTTCTTCCTTCTTCTTCTCCTTCCATGCCCCTCTCCAAGACCACTGATAGGGGAGGTTCTCCTCCCCTTCCATCTGACCCTAGCTTATCAGGTCTCATCAAGACTGGCTGCATTCTTGTCCTCTGTGGCCTAGCAAGGCTACTCCTCCCTGATGGGGATGGGATCAAAAAGCTAGCCACTGAATTCTTGCCAGAGACAATCCCTGTTCCCCTTACTAGAGACCCAGGAAACAGGACTTTAGCCTACCACAGAGGGCCTCTGAAAGATTCTACTCATTAGTGTATCAAAGTAGATGCTGAGACTCATAAGCAAACTTTGGGCAGAGTTCAGGGAATCTTATGAAAGAAGATCTGGAGAGGACAGGAGCTCTATAAGGAGAGCAACAGAACCAAAAAATGTGGGCAGAGGAGTCTTTTCTGAGACTGATAATCCATCTGAGGACCATTCATGGATATAACCTTGAACCCCTGTTCAGATGTAGCCTATGGCAAATAAGTATCCAAGTAAGACATTGCTCTTAATCATTGAGCTATCTCTCCAGCTGCTAAATCTGTCTTTTTCAATATTTCACATGATTAGAGGATCAAACCTATGACTTCATGTATGCTAGGCAAGTTACTCAACCAAAACCCAATATGTTCAGAACATTTCCATTTCGGCTTGCAGTCACTAGAAAGTATTAATGAGACAGTTTAGTATATTTTGTGCTAAGTCCCTTTGTATTTTATACTGCATTACACCTCAGAGTCAGGCTAAGCAAATGTCAAGTGCTCAGTAACCACATATGGTAGGTGGCCACTGTACAAGGCAACAGAGATCCAACTCCTTCCTCCATCTGATGCATTATCACAATCTTCTCCTAAAAGCCGTCAAAGAAGTATCTAGCTCCTGGATACTCATGTGAAACCAGCTGGAATTATCAGAATTACTTGGGGCTTGTAATAAATTCTGATATTCAGGCTCTAGCCAAGCCCTATTTAAATCTGAATCAGCATTTTGTATTATGCCTATTCAATTGGTTTGCCTACGAAACCTTAAGAAGTCTGTTTCACCTATTCTGGCACACATCCAATTCACACCCAAGAGACCTATTGGAGCCTTAAATGTTTCTAAATTACTACAAAAATATTTATTAATCTTCTATTGAATATTATGCTTAAGTACAGAATTATACTAAACACTTTATATGAATTATGACATTTAAAGAACACTGCTCTATCACATAGGGTCTAATTTTGGCTCCTTTTATGGTTTTGATTGTTTTGTGGAAAATAGAACTTCTCATAAAAATATAATTGTTTATCTTTTGTCTTTTATTGTGGCAAATTGTTTTATTTGGAGCACACCTTCTAATCCCTTCTAAACATTTAGGAGGCACAGGCAAGCTTATCTCTGTGAGTAAGAGGCCAGCCTGGAACTCAGGACAGCCATGACTACAAAGAGGAAACACTGTCCAAAAAAAATCTAAAATAATTTGAATTTACATTATAAAGATTCTACAGTGTTCTCATATCAACTTTTCCAAGATATCCCTATTTGCTAACATTTACATAACTTGGGTGTTAGTCAAAAAGCAAGACATTTATGTAGAATAACACTATTAACCATAACTATAAATCATAGGCATGCTGATTTTTTAAGCTCTTACATGAATTTCCTTGGACCATTCTAGTATCTATTTCAGGACACTATATTGTATTCAGCTCCTACATCTCCAGAGTCTCTCTCTCTCTCTCTCTCTCTCTCTCTCTCTCTCTCTCTTTGTCTCTCTCTCTTTGTCTCTCTCTCTCTTTCTCCCTCTCATTTTATTGAAGTTTTTCACATATAATATATCCTGATTATGGTTTATCCTCTCTCTACTCTTCTGAGTTCCTCCCCACCTCCCTTCTTATGTGTATCTGCCCACTGTCTGTTTCTCATAGAAAACAAACAGACTTCTAAAGGAATATAGTGATAATAATATAATATAGAATAGATAAAACAAAATGTAACACATCAAATTTAGACAAAAACAGAAGAAAAGAGTCCATGAAAAAGCACAAGAAAGGGAGACCTACTCCTTTGCACATTCAGAAATCCATTTAGAAGGTGACTTGGAATCTATAATATGTAACAGAGAACCTGGTACATACCCGTGCAGGCCCTGTACATGCTGCTTCAGTCTCTGTGAGTTCATATGAGCTTTCCTCAATTGATTTAGAGGACCTTGACTTCTTGGTGTCCTCCATCTCCTCTGACACTTACACTCTTTCTACCTTCTCTTTCATAGGGTTTCCCGAGGGGAATGTTTTGATGGAGATATCCCATTTAGTGTTGAGTGTTCCAAGTTCTCTCTTGCTTTCATACAATATATGGTGGTGGGTCTCTGTATTTGTTCATCTTTGCTTCAAGCAGTGTCAGGTATGGGTTCCATCTCATGGAATGGATCTTAAGTTAAATCAGGAATTCCTCCCACAAGCTTTGTGCCACCATTGCCCTAACATGTCGTGGAAGCAGGACACCATTGTACACAAAGGGTTTTTGGATGGAATGGTGTCTGTTTCTATTTTGAGAATTTGTGGGGTACCTTCCTGAAACAAAGACACTTAGTTCACATAGGGGTGAAGGCTCTATAAAGACATCAGCTCAAAATCTCCATCTTCAATGTGTTGTATAGGTGTTGTCTACAGCAATGGAGATTTGTCATCAGTTTGTGAAGAGAAACGTGTATTCTTGGCCTGGTTTATTTGGTAATTCTTATAGGACCCTTTGGCCAACATTTCAATTAGATATCACCCAATCCTGGTACTGGACACTTCATTTTGTGACAATAGATGTCCAGTTGGGACTCTGGCTCATCCATTATTTGGTAATTTCATTTACATTGCCTTCATATATGTATATATTTTAGTAAATTCTACTGCATTAGGTGTCCACAGTATCTGTCAAATGACCATTAATTTTAGCTCTCCCTTCCACTATTTCCACATTCTTTACTCCCCTCTCCTTCCCAACATGATCCTCCTGTTCCAGAACCTCCACTAATCCTCCATAACTATTGATTCTATTTCTATTGCCTAGAAAGATCTACGCATTTTCTGTAGTTCCTTACTCTAAGTCTATACCGAATGTCCGTTATTCTACACACTGTAGCTTGATTATCATTGACTTGACAACTTATGTCTACTTATAAGTAAGTACATGAGATATAATTCTTTCTGAGCCTGAATACTTCACTCAGAATAATTTTTCCTAGTTGATTGATTTACCTGAGATTCTTATGGTTTTGTTTTTAATGGCTGGCTAGTATTACATTATGTAAACGTACCACTTTCTTTATCCATCCTTCATTTAAGGTACGTATGGGTTGTTTCCAAATTCTGGCTACTATGACCTAAACAGCAATGAACATATTTAAACAAGTGTCTTTGTGGTAGGATAAAGCATCCTTTGGGTAGATGTCTAAAAGTGGTATAGCTGGATCAGTTCCCATAATACTAAGGAACTGCCACAGTGGTTTCTACAGTACAAGCATGCACTCCCACCAACAATGAATTACTTACTCCACATCTTTGCTAGAATGAGCTGTCATTTTTTTATCTTAGTTATTCTGACAGGTGTAAAATGAAATCTCAAGAGATTTTTGACTTGCATTCCCCTGAGTGCTAAGGATGTTGAACATTTCTTTGTTTCTCAAACATTTGTGTTGCCTCAATTGAAAATCCTCTTTTTAGATCTGTTCACCAATTGGGTTATTTGTTTTCTTATAAACCACTTTGAGATGTTTACGTATTTTGGATATTAGCCCTCTATCAGGTAGGCTGCCACTTTTTCTGAGTGATAGTGTCCTTTGTCTTACAGAAGCTTTTCAGTTTCATGAGGTCACATTTATTAATTGTTGATCTTAGTGCCTGTGCTATCAGTGTTCTCTTTAGAAAAGCCATCTCCTGTGCCAATGAGTGCAAGAACACTGAGTTCAAGAACATTCCCCACTTTTTCTTCTATCAGGTTCAGTGTGTCTGGTTTTAGGTTGAGGTCTTTTTTCCATTTGCTTTGGTGTAATATTCCTGTGGAATATATACAATTTACGCTCGTTCATTTAAATGCTGATTTCTCTACTCCACTATCTGGTTTCAATCTAGATATTGCATTGTATCAACTTTGTATAAACATGCAACCATTGCTCTCTGTATTGCCAATAAAACAGCCAGCCAATGCTCAGCAATGGAGAAAATAGGGTGGGACATCTTAGTCCAGAGGGGAGGAGAAAGAAGTGAGTGGGAAGAGGGTTTGGAGAAGAAAGATCTGAGAGAACAGGGCCTGGAAATACCAGAAGAGACAAAGGGACCTAAGATATGACTAAAAGTGAAGTATAATGTGGGAAATCTGAATGGGAGGAAGTTATGTGGGCTTGGAGGTTTAGGATGGAATAATTATTGGCCAGCATAGTTCCCTAGATTAAGTAAATAAATCCTAGTCTCTTTGTGGTGATTTGGATATACAGCTGGTCTAGGAATAACAGCTGTTTAACTAAAAGATAAATCAATAATAAAAATTAATAATCATCAACAAATGGTGTACCAAAGTGCGGTAGAATTTACAGTCATCTTGCAAGACCTTACACAGAAAATAAAACTACAGATCAGTTTTTCGTTCCTTTGCTTAAGAATAAAGCAAAGACAGTTCCTAAACCATGAGTTCACAGATTCCTGATTAGATAAATCCTCTGCAGAGCAGCAAGGCCTCCAGCAGGTTCCAGAAAAACAAAAATTGGTGCATAAAACCCCAGAGAGGCAGTTTTTTGTTTTGTTTTGTTTTTTGGAAAAGAAAAAAAAACCGTAGCTCTTTAAACAAGGACGCTTTCTCACAGCCAGACTTTGCTAGCCAAGGCAGAAAGCAAAATCCATTTAAGAAGGGGTTCTTGCTGGTCTGAAGAGCAAATATGTTTGGACCCAATAACTTTCCAGAGTGAGGAAGGGGTCAGGATCCAGTCAGGGAGGTAGAAAAAATACCTTTCCTTGGAAGCAGGAGCCAGAGACAGAATGAGAAGATTTAAACATTTAAATTGGTAAGGTCTAGAAGAAAAGCTGGGAGGCTGTTTAAAGTGCTCTCTCAGGACAAAAGCTTACCTAAAGGAAAAAGGTCAGTTTAATAGCTCCAAACTAAGTGTTCTTCCAAGTCAGGCAGGTGCTCAGCCTATTGGAGGAGGAGTAGGGTTCTGGTAAAAATAATTTTAAGTTACTGGTGGGAGGCAAAACTACATCTCTTTTCTGTGAGCTGATAAACAGGAGTGTTGTAAGATAGAGCACAACACAAAAGAACACATACCGGAAACAGAACTTATGATCAGGTAAATTGTTTAATAATCACACTTTTATGCTATACACAAATTTTAAGTAAACAAAGCAGACAGGATGGGAGAGACAATAAGACAGACTTCTCAGAGCTTGACTGATAATTTCTTCTACGGTTTTAAGACAGAAATAAAGGAAAATTTAGAAATTACGACTTTGGTTACATTCATAGCCCTCAATTTAACTTTAATCATTAAATTAGCCTTTTATGTCTTCCCAAAGGTAAAGGCTTTAGAAAAGATAATGGAACAACACAAAGAACAACTAGAACAAAATAAAGAAAAAAATAATATTTGGAAGTGAGACATAAAACAAGCGATTCAAAAGATTATTGAACAAAACAAACAACAGAGAGATAGGTGTGAAATATGGGTAGCAGACCTTAAGAAAAGAGTTTACTAAGTAAAGAGAATGCTCAGGCAGAAGCAAAAGATAAAAATAAAACCAATCAAAGGTGGTTAGAAAACAAATGTTAGTTTATCTAGTCAGTATACAACAGAGACCAGCAGATGATGACCATCCACAGGATTGTCATGAAACTGAATGCAACCCCGTGGAAGTGCTAGATCTAAGGAAATCTAATGAAAGTGTCACTAATTCTGGAATGCATTCACCATTTGTAAAATAAATGCTGATTTCCTGGTCAATCAAAAGTAGAGTAATCCCAAAAGACTGGGAAGATATGGCAAAGGCAATATTAGAACCTGGGCCATGTTTACAGTGGCTTTCAGGGTGGAGAGAAGAGGCTGGAGAGATAGCATACAAAAACAGAGCCAAAGGTATTTGTGTTTCTAAGCTACTTGGTGATGGACAATATGCTGATACAGAGATACAAATTTTATAAAATGAAGAAGCCTGAGCATTATGTCTACTAGCAGACTTTAATGCCTGGAACAATGTTGAAGAAATAAGAAAAAGACTCAAACCATTCTGTCAGGTCATACAACATTCAAATGAAATATATACTATCGTTCTGCAAATACTGACCTCAGCTGTGGATAGTATGTCAGATCCAGTACCTATAAAGGCACTAATAGAATCTTTAGCTTTTGAACATGCTAATACTGCATTCAAAGAGGAAATAACTTTATTAAGAGCAAGATCAGCAAGATGAGTGGATTAGAAATACAGACATCAGACCTCACTCACCCAGATGACCTTAATAGGAGAAGCTACCTCTAAAAAAGATTTTGGGAGATGGCTTAATTGTGAAGAGTGAGGTTACTACAAAGGAAATTACAAAAAAAAAATCAAAATGGGAGCCTATGCTTCCTAGAATATGCAAAACATGTGGCAAGGGTCGACACTGGCCTACTGAATATAGAGAAGTAAGAGATAAATGGAATAATCCTTTATCAAAAAATGCCCAAGGAGGCCTCTCGCAGGCTCCAATACAGAACAGGGATACTCTTGCACTAGAAAATTAAACATCATTGCTCTGGGAATAAACATTGAAAAGTCAGAGAGCGTGATCAGGGCAAATTCTATAGATAAATCAGAATATCAGAAAGGGAACAAAAAACAAATATGTTGGCAAATATCTATAAATGATCAAAGTCCAACATTGAAGATAATTTTAAATAATATTGAAATTGAAGCCATGGTGGATACTGGATCTGATTTTACAGTTATCACTCATAAATCCTCGCCCCCAGATTGGCCACTTCAAGAGGTGGATATCCAATTCCAAGGAGTTGGAACTTCATTTAAAGTAAAACAAAGTGTCAGGTGGCTTAAATGTACAGGACCAGAAGGTCAAATAGGAAAATTAAGGTCTCCATTTTTAAAAGTTTGGAGAACAGAAATACATGAACCATGCCATAGATTCATATTCAGAATAGCAGTGAGCTTTTGTCTAAAATTCTGGAGAGCATGATCCTAATGTTACACATTTGTTAAAGATGGTTAATGTTTGGAGATGCATTTGCGAATTGGGGCTGATGGTGTTTCAGAACGTATACCCATTGGAATTCAACATTTAGACTTTATGACATGAAACCTGTTACAGATATCACCTATAATCCTACAGGTCAAACAATTATGAAAACATCTAACAGTAATTTTTAAATGATGGTCATAAAACAGAAGGTAAATGTATTACCTCCCCCAAAAGATTAAATAATGATTTATCAATTAAAATGTTCAAATGAGATAAGTAGCACACCTCCCTGAAAAGTCATCACTCCAAGGAACTAAGCCATAGGTCAACAATTCCAGGAATAATAAAACCATAAAATTCCCTACCAAGGAATAGCCTGGAGGCAACCACAATAATGGGAAGGTATATCAACTCAGGGCGGGGCATCTGTGATGCGCAGCCCACTAACATAACATTCCTGAGGGCTATAGCTACCTCACTCAATGTTAGTTATGTTAGTTACCCAATCACATTGCAACAAGCTTGCCCTTGCTGAATATCATCCACTTCTGTGACTGCTAAGTTGGGAATTCGAGGTCCTTGCTCAAATAAAAACCCTGCCATGTAGCTGCTCAGGGGTATCCTCTGTGATCTACTGCATTGATGATGATGGAGAGATCGGGCTTAAGCCAGAATAAAGCTCTTTGCTTTTGCATATGTGGTCTAGCTCCTTGTGGTCTTTGGGGACCTTAAGATCCGGGCACAACAATTGGGGGCTTGTCTTGGATCCCCAAGACCCACTATGACCCTTCGCACATGGGGTCTTATCAACAAAGGCTGGTAAGAGAGTGCTCTGTTCATGTCTGTCCCTGTCTGTCTGTGTCTCAGATACTGGTCTTTGTTTTGTGTTTCTTGGTGTCTATGTTCTTGTATTTGGTGTCTAAATTTTTGGTTTTAGTTTCCTATTGCAAAAGGAGTTGGAACTGGCTCTTGGGATTGGTGGACCAGCTATAAATCCCGTGACACGAGTTACAGAATACATTCTTGAAACCTCTTTGGGAGAACCTCAGTTCTCATTGGTTTTCGTTTGGTGGAGAGCCTGGAAGATCTCAAATGGTTGTTTGGTTTGGTTTGGTTTGGTTTGGTTCTGGATCCAGCGATCAGTACCACCGCAATTCTCTGGTCGTTTAAGGTTCCCCTGGGAACATTTATGTGTGTTATGTGAATGTCCTTGTCCTTGTTGTTGTTTCATGGTGGGTCTTCTTGATCTGATTTAACCATGGGTAAAACTTATGTTTGATTCTAGGCCAGCAGAGTTGTGGGTCATTATGGCTCAAGCACAAGCCGCAGGTCTTTGGCAGGGTGGCTTGAGTGATGGTCCATATGCTGCACTTCTCTAGCCTTTAGCTATGGGTGAAAAGGCAGGCAGGCTAGCAACAATAGCCATAGGTGTACAAACATTGCCTCTGGGAAGAAAAATGGTAGTGGTGCCCACTTCTCTTCCAGTAGGGGTTAACTTAAGAGGGCAAAGGTGAGGAAACATGCCAAGGGATGGCAGCAGCATGTGGCTCCCTGTGCAACACTGTTAGCAAGTAACAAACTCCTTCTGTAGATTCAACAGATAACAAAGTACTTGAAATTACGGCTAAATGAAATAAGAAAGGTGTTTTCTTTTTTTCTGTTTTAAATATATGTATGTCCATTACATGTTCAGACTGATCTTAAATGGTTAATATGTTCTGTATGCCTTGCTTATAGATTAACAGTTATTGGACATGTTTAAAGTTTAAATGCAAACTTTTGTTTAATGTATATATATATATGTTCAACATCTATAGAAACACAGATGTTTTTAGGTAGTAACCATGTGACTTGCCATGTTATGTGACTCTGCCATTTTGAAATTGCAATGTGGAACGTTATAGGGCCAAAAAAATTTATAGAACCTCTTAGTCATAATAAATTCTGTTAATCATCCTATCTCCTTTTAGACTAAGAAGACAAGTCTCATTTTAAATTGCTATTGATTTTAGAGATTGAATTCTTTATACTGGTAAAATTTGGTTTTGACTTTTAAAATTAGGGTTATGCTTTGTGACTTCACTCCTTAAAGGGTACTTTATTTTGATACTGCAAAAAAAGATTTCTTTTTAAAATGTCTTTAAGGCTATAAAACATTTTAAAGTTCATCAGGTATTTTATAACAATATCTTTACAGATTTTACACACACACACACACACACACACACACACACATATATATATATATATATATATATATATATATATACACATATATATAATTCAGGATTGTTGCAACAATAACATCAGTGACAACTAATAGCTATGTTTTAAATTGCCAGCCACAGCCTTTAACAACACATGGCTAGCTGCCATGCTAGTTCAAGGGTAAAGAGGTTGGAGCCATGGTTTTGCTGCCATCTTTGTTGAGGGCTTCCAGCTGTGTTCAGTTCTTTCTTTGGTGCTAAGTGAAACTTGTGTCCTTTAAGCTTTTCAATGTTCAGTGTTAATAATGCAATATGGTAGGGTTAGCAAGATTTGCCAGTCCCTCTATAAACTGTGTCTAATTGAAAGTTTTGTTTTGATTTTAGTTCAGAAATATGTTTAAAATTATACTAATGACTGCAGTTGGTTACAAGATTGAGTTGTACCTAGTGTTTTGTTTATGTTTCCAAGATTAAACCTAGGATGGGTAACCATAAAGTTTGGATATATATATACATATATATGCATATTTATATAATATATTTGCACATATATATTTAAAATAGATATGGTCCTAAAAACTTGACTACAGAATGTTCCAGAATTAGATATTATAACCTTCTGTGTTACAGGATGCAGTTTAAAGCAGAAACTATTCAGATATGCTGGACCTCAAGTTTGTCAGAGATCTAATGAATATGGCATCTAATGTACATAGGTTTTATTATGACAGACAGTCCCAAAATACTGGTAGTAGCTCCCCAAGTTCTCTGAGAAGATTTGAGTATGACAGATGACTTAAACTCTGGGTAATGATACGCTAATCACTAGACAAGACTTCCCCAAGTGGCCCACCACTAGGGCCTAGCCTAAACTGTGGATGAAGCTGTGGATACCTGTTGAGTCATTGTTTCACATTGCTGAAAGCAAGGTGATGTCACTCTCTCATGTTATTTTTCCCACAGAAACAGTCTCCCATCTGTCCCTGATGGCCAGACTGTCTCTGCTCATGATGCCATGAGAAGACAGTAGCCAGGGACAACTGCCTAGGTGATGTACTGCCTAGTTGTCTCTGTCATTTTGATTGTTACATTTATTTATGTTATAATTTATCCTTCTTCTCAGGTCTCTGGTCACATTGATAACTAAGCTAAGCTCATGGTAGCTTTGCAGCTACGGAGCAGACAATTGGATCCACTGTTAGTTCATTGGTCAATTTATTAGCTGGTTTGAACTACTAGGTACTAAATATCTTATTAAGAAAGGCAAAGAGGTTTATCTTGCTCACAGGCTTCATATTAATTGCTTATGTCTTAATGTAAACAATTAGATAGAAAGATGTAAAGTTAATGTAAGGACTGAAGATATGAAACTTTAAATTTTGAGTATCTAAAAAAAGTTGAGGCTCTAGGAAGATTTTTCAAAGTTGGTAAATGGAAGGAATATTGGAGGGTCTAAATCAGTATTTTAAGGTTGGTAAATGGAAATTGTAAAGTGTTTGCTGGTCTAAGTAAGTGTTTTAAGGTATGTGAATGCAAATTGTAATGTTATAAGAAAGTAATTTAAAGCATATTAAAAATGGGAGATATTTCAGATTTCTCTTCCCTCTGCTTTTGTTGTGCTTATGTTGCTATAAGACTTCAAAGGTTCAAAGTTTTGACATTGATCAATAGAGTTCTAATAAGCTGATAGAGCACAGACTGCTTATTATTCAGGCCTAAGTTTGATATTTTAATTCCTCTTTGGTTGTCTTCTGGAGATAGACTTAAAAGTGCTTCTCACCATGATAAACACATCTCTGTCTAATGTGTATATCTCTCACCCAAAAGCCATAACTTTTACTAGGTCTTAAAGGCATAAGACTACTCCTACTGTCTTGCAAACATCTGTTATCTGCTCTTTCTAAAGTATGGATCTCGGTACAATGGTGATACTAATATACTTCCTTTCTAACGAAAAATTCATGAGATACAGAAAATCAAAAATGTCAGAAAACCTGCATCTGCTATAGCTCAGTCGGACCCCAGATGATTTTTTTTCTTAGTCTTGGGATTCCTCACTTTTTCCACTTACTAGACAAATGTTAACTTTTGTCTCTGAATTTGTCTCAGCAAATTTTCATCTGGCTGACAGAATCCACTCAGGGATCATCTATGGACTGCAAACTGAAATATGGACTTGCTAAAAGCTGAAGTAAACCAGTTCAGCCTAAGTGATGGCTCCCTGTCTCTTCAAGTGGATCACTAATTAGATGGTGCCCTGTTGCCTAGCTTTTGACAAGCCTTTCAGCCTTTCTGGGTCCCCAATATCTCTGCCCCAATGTCAACCTAAAGAAACTACAGAATAAGAGAAATTTCTAGACCTTTATCTTACCTAACAGGCTGAAATGCTGTCAAAATGGGTGCCCTGGTATAAGGAATGAATTTCTAAAATGTCAATTGCCTTACTAGAAAATTGGGTCTTAGATCTGGCTCTTCTAGTCATGCTTTGTGTCCCTTGCATGATTATGCCTAGCATTAAAAAATATTCTCAATACCAGCCCTTTAAACCATCTCAAAGTTTTGAGATTGAATCCTGTTCGAGGGGGAAATGAAAGGATCATGCCTGACCCCCTTCCCTGAAAGTCATCATTCCCAGGGGCTAGGCCATAGATCGAAAATTCCAAGAGTAAAAACCATAAAATTCCCTACCCAAGAAATAGCCTGTAGGCAACCACAAGAATGGGAAGGTATCTTATCTCAGAGTGGGGCATCTGTGCTGGACAGACCACCAACCTAACATTCTTGGGGTCTATAGATTGCTCACTCAATGATAGTTATATTAGTTATCCAATCACCTTGCAACAAGCTTGCCCTTGCTGAATATCATCCAGTCCTGTAACTGCAAAAGTGGTAATTCTGGGTTCTTTCCAAGCCACTCAAAAGCCCTGCTCAGGGCTCTCTTCTCTGATCCACTGCATTGATGGACAATGGAGAGACCTAACTTAAGCTGGAATATAGGTCTTTGCTCTTGTATATGCAGTCTGGCTCATGGTGGTCTTTTGGGACCTTAAGATCTGCACACAACAGAAGATGACTTCAAATGTGGCAAACCAGCCACCCTGTTAAAGAAAATACTCTCACTTCATGACAGACAGAATTCGGCCGCAAAAATGGGAAAGCTTAAATACAGGAGAAGTCAACTGCTGAACTCTGCTAAGATAGGATAACCAAGTCCTAAATAGTTCCTGCTTCATATATTTGTCTGTCAAATAGACTGAAACTTAAGGGTGAAGATGATTCTTCAATGTATAGAGTTTTGGGTGACCTTGAGGCACCAAACTGTTATTTTTCTAATTTTTAGAAGCTGCTAACATGCACTTCCTATTTCCTCAAGTAAATAATTTTATTCCTTCTCAAGTCCCTGGCGGGACTTGATAGTTATAACTCCACAATTAAACTTAAGTTGTTTAGAATTTAATAATTTTTTTTATTTTTACTTTTTAATTTATTTATTTTTATATAAATCACAGGTTAGGTACTTTGCATCCCAGGCATAGCCCCCTTCGTCATTCCCTCCCACCCTCCCCATCCCTCCCTCATATCCTCCCCGCCCCCTCCAAGTCCACCAATGGTGAAGGACCTCCTCCCCTTCCATCCAACCCCAGCTCATCTTGTCTACTCAGGGCTGACTACAATGTCCTCCCCTGGGATCTAGCCAGTCTGTCACTGCCCGGCTTGTATGGGGGAGGGTCAAAGAGTCAGCCATCAAGTTCATGACTGAAACAGTCCCTGTTCCCTTACTAGGGTCTTCAGTTCAACAGTGAGCTTTCATGGGCCACATCTGAGCGGGGGTTCTAGGCCATATCCATACATGGTCATTGGTGGGAGAAACTTTCTCATATAAGACCCCTGTGTCCTGCTCAGTTTGGTCTTTGTGGAGCTCTTGTATATCCTCTCTAGGTATGTAAATTTCATCATGACCCTCCTACCCTAAAGGTCTATATAAGTGAGTATATACCATATGTTTCTTTCTGCTTTTGGGATACCTCACTTAGGATGATAGTTTCCAGGTCCAACCATTTGCCTGCAAATTTCATG
>CM053742.1:102086497-102112794 GCA_028658305.1 Pachyuromys duprasi
TTTTTTTAATATGACGCTTTCAGGAATTATTTCTATAATTAATTGTAGAATTTTTAAAATGAGTCATTTGAAAATAAATGGCATTTAAAAATTACCTCACTTAGAAAGACAAATGGGATGGACATTGGAGGTAGGAGAAAACAAGTAGCAGGACAATAGCCTACCACAGAGGGAATCTGAAAGACTCTATCTAGCAGTATATCAAAGCAAATATTAAGACACATAACCAACCCTTTGGCAGAGTGCAGGGAATCATATGAAAGAAGGGGAAGTTAGTATCATCTGGAGAGGACAGGAGCTCCACAAGGACCAAATGTATCTGGGCACAGGGGTCTTTTATAAGACTGTTTCTCCAACCAAGGACCATGTATGGATATAACCTAGAACCACTGCTTGAATGTAGCAAATGGTAGCTCAATATCCAAGTGGGTATTCTAGTAAGGGAAATAGAGACTATTTCAGACATGAACTCAGTGGCTGGCTCTTCGACACCCTCCCTGCCACAAGGGAGGAGCAGCCTTCCTAGGCCACAGAAGAGGACACTGCAGCCAGTCCTGAAAGGACCTGACAAGCTAGAATTAGATGGAAGGGGAGGAGTTCCTCCTCTATCAATGGACTTGGAAAGGGGCAGGGAGGACATGAGGGAGGGATGGGGGGAGAATGTGGGAGGGGGCTATGTCTGGGATACAAAGTACATAACCTGTGATTAATATAAAATAAAATAAAATTGTTAATAAAAAAGAAGATGAGATGAAAGTAAGAGAGTAAGATGTGGAGGTCAGCAGGTAGATGTGAAAACGGAAGAGGTCTTCAGGAAAGCAGTGAGAACCCAGAATGCCAGGTGAAGCATGATTGGGCTTTTGGTCAATGTTTCAAAAAGATATTAAAAATAAAGAAAAGAAAAGTCAAAAAATTACATAGTTGAAGGCTAATATCCAGTACATATAAATAACTCAAGAAGTTAAAAAGAAACAAATCAAGTAATCCAATTAAAAAATGGGGTATGGAGTTCAACAGAGAATTCTCTGTAGAGGATTATAGAATGGCAGAAAAACACTTAAATGCTCAACATCCTTATCCATCAGGGAGATGCAAATCAAAACAACCATGAGATTTCACCTTACATCTGTCAGAATGGCTAAGATCAAAAACTCAAGTGACAACACATGGTTGAGAGGTTGTGGAGAAAGGGGAACCCTCCTCCACTGCTGGTGGGAATGCAAACTTGTACAACCACTTTGGAAATCAATCTGGCGCTTTCTCAGACAATTAGGAATAGTGCTCCCTCAAGATCCAGCTATACTCCTAGGCATACATCCAAAAGAGGCTCAAGTACACAAGGACATATAAACTCAACCATGTTCGTAGTAGCTTCATTTGTAATAGCTAGAACCTGGAAACAACCCAGATCCCCCTCAGCTGAGGAATGGATACAGAAATTGTGGTACTTTTACACAATGGAACACTACTCAGCAATTAAAAATGAGGAAATCATGACATTTGCAGGCAAATGGTGGGTCCTAGAAACGATCATTGTGAGTGAGGTATCCCAAAAGCAGAAAGACACACATGGTATATACTCACTGATATAGACCTATAAGATAGGATAAACATACTGAAATCTATATACCTAAAGAAGATAAATAAGAAAGAGGACCCGGGGTAAGATGATAAATCCTCACTTAGAAAAACAAATGGGATGGACATTGGATGTAGGAGAAAACAAGTAACAGAACGGGAGACTACCACAGAGGACCTCTGAAAGACTCTACCTAGTAGTGTATCAAAGCAGATATTAAGACTCATAACCAAACCTTAGGCAGAGTACAGGGAATCATATGAAAGAAGGGGGAGTTATTAAGACCTAGAGAGGACAGGAGCGCCACAAGGTCTAAATATATCTGGGCACAGGGGTCTTTTATGAGACTGTTTCTCCAACCAAAGACCATGAATAGATATAACCTAGAACCTTCGCTCAGATATATCCCATGGTAGGTGTTTATTCAAGTGGGTACCCTAGTAAGGGGAACAGGGACTATTTCAGAAATGAACTCGATGGTTGGCTCTTCGACACCCCCCTTCCCTGAGGGAGCAGCAGCCTTGCTAGGCCACAGGATAGGACATTGCAGCCCGTCCTGAAGAGACCTGATAAGCTAGGGTCAGATGGAAGGAGAGAAGATCCTCCCCTATCAGTGGACTTGGAAAGGGGCAGGAAGGAAATGAGGGAGGGATGGTGGGACTGGGAGGGAAAGTGGGAGGGGGCTAGGGCTGTGATACAAAGTTAATAACCTGTAATTATTATTAAAAATAAAAATTATAAAAAATACCTAGTTGATAAATAGTTTAACTGTTGGTAGTAGTGGCTAAGTAGGAAATTACAGTCTTGTAGAAAAGCTAATATAGCGATTTGCTCCAGGAACAGACCATAATTCTGTAAGTTTCAGTGAGTTGAATGTGAAACACAATCCAGGCCACAGCAGCACATATACATGTCACTGAAGAAAGTCCCATCCTTTCAAGTTATAAGTGCTGTAAATTCCACTCTTCCAGCCCTCATATGTCTAAAAGGGCATTACTCTGTCGATGTCTAAAATGAAAGAGAATTCAAATTTCAAAACTAAAAAGAAATGTGCGGACGAGTATTTTGTCATGTATTTCTGCACATTAAATATGTGCCTGGTGTCAGTGGAGGTCATTTGATATCTTTGTACTGGATTTACAGATGTGTATTAAACCTTGGGAATTGAGGTTTTTGGAATTGAATCCATATTCTCTAGAAGAACAGCTAGTGCTCTTAATTGTTGGGACATCTCCAGCCTCAAAGAATTCACATGTTGGAATGCATGCAGGTATTTCTTATCTCTGGAGTAATGAAGTTTCTGACATTAACAGAGAACTTGGGCTGTGAAGTCAATCTTGACTTGAAATCTGAATTCTGCCAGTTATGACAGAACTCTTCTTAACTTTTATGACCTTACTTTTATTCATTTTTATGAGGGGAAAATGTGTATATCAACCCTATGAATCTGTTGCAAGCCAAAAATCTCTTGGCATCACAGTTGGCACATGGTTAAGTACTCCATCATGTCCTCTATTATTATCACATGTGCTGCCTGAAGAATTTTTTTTAAGCAAACAAAAACAAAAGTCCATAGATGTGAATGAGATGAGGAAGATTCTTTTGAAATAAATGAATTAAAACATTCATTCATTCATTCAATACTTGTTTAAGACCATGTGCCTTGAAGTCACTGACTTAAACTTATGTAAACAATAAACTCTGTGATTATGGAAAGTGTGATGCATTAAAAAAATAAGTAGGGGTAGCCCTTAATTTAGCTAATGGATTCACCCAGAAGTTTGTGGTTTTCTCTTCTGGTAGCTCTGAGAACTGAGGTCAGAACCTGGTGTTTAAGATTTTCTGGAGGATTGTGAGGTGCGGGTTAACTGGTATACTCTTCCATTATTCTCTTCAGAGTCCTTCCCTCTAACTCTTTATGGTTCTCTTTCTGTTTCCAAATTGTTCTGAAGCCTCTCTCTCAGTTCTTTGAATACAGGGCATGTGCATAATTTTCCAGCAACTGCTGTCTGACAGTCAGTAGATAAGGCTTATTTTCTTCCCTCATCCTTGTTTTTCTTTCTGATCCTAGGTTCAATCTCTAAATTCCACTCACATCCTAGTCCTTACTTTTATCTTAATTTTTTATCTTAAATTCCCCCACATTTTTAAATAAAAAATTACTTATTCTTCTCTCATATAATAACATCAGAACTTCAATTTTTCCTCTCTTCTCTCCTCTTAGCTCCTCTTCCCCTGCCCCCTCACCCCATTCTCCCCAAGATTCAATGAAACGTGGCATACCAAGTCATAGTAAGACTAGGCACAACCCTTATATCAGGGCTGGGCAAGGCAACCCAGTGGGAGAAAAGTGGCCCCAAAAGTAATCAAAAGAAATCCTTCCAAGCCAGGTGAGGTGGCACAAACCTGTAATTCCAGGACTCAGGAAGGGACAGGTAGGCAGATCTCTGTGAGTTCAAGGCCAGCCGGGTTTACAAAGTGAGTCCAGGAGAGCCAAGTCTACACAGAGAGACCTTGTTTCAAAAACAACAGCAACAACAACAAAAAATCTGCACATAAATGAAAAGAAAAATTGAAAAAAAAACAGACCCATATCACTCATGAATTTTGATGCAAAAATCTTTTAGAAAATATGAACAAACTGAATGGAGAAATGAAAAAAAAGTGTTAGACACTATTACCCACACCTCATAAGAGATATCTACATTGTTTCCAGGTTCTGGCTATCGTGAATGAAGTTGCTATGAACATGGTTAAGCAAATGTCTGTGTTGTATAGTTGAGCATATTTTGGTTTTATGCGTAGGAGTGGAATAGCTAGATCTTGAAGTAGAACTATTTATAATTTTCTGAGAAAGTGCCAGATTGATTTCTGAAGTGGCTGTATAAGTTTACATCACCACTGATTTACAAAGAAGTTAACAGAGATTCAGGATCTAACTATCACCCTAGGACAAGCAGGAAAAGTTTACTTTAGCCTGTGGAGGCCCCCCAGTGACCTGTCCCTGAGCAGGAGCTAATATCAGATCAAAGAGACCCTATTTTACCATTCATTGCAGTTTTGACTATGAGCAGCCTTTTACAGTCCTGGATGCAGGAAAAAGGGGACAAGTTAAAGTTTTCTCCCTTAGCAGCAGTGTAGCCAGTCTCTAGTTCTGGACAAGGAATCTTGTGCTCCCTCCCCAATTTGTTTTCCTTTCAATCACCTTTGGTGATTGGTTGCTGATTGGCTACCTGAGCCATCAGCTAGGTGACCCAAGAGATAAAGGAACAGGGGAACTCCATATCTTGTTTCAGATCCTACCCTGTCCTGGAACCTTGCCAAAGCAGAGAGAGACTTTGGAAATCAGCCCCCAGAATACTTTAACAATTTGATCTTAGTGAAAAGAAAGAAATGCCTCCTCATTTATAACTTCTTTTCCATGCAGTTTTATTTTGATGACCCAAGTCACGGATTATCTCTCTTTTACTAATATATTGTGTCCCTTTTAGAAGCGCTCTTTGTCCCCACACAGATGATATCTCAATCTGAATAATCTCTATGACACTTTCAGGATGTTTCGAATATTTTGCATACAATTTATTAGATTGTTACTAAGGCTTTTTGTCTACTTTCATGTCTCAGATGTGTATCAGGAAGGTAGTTTATATTACATTAAATACGTGAAAACGTAGTGTTGAGATTCTCATTTCAATTTAGCAGAATACCTTTCTGCTCCACATATGTACCAATATTTATCTCACTTTATATAGCTATATAACTCCCTTTTCTCCACATTAATTAGAAGTTTTTTTAATTTGGGAATGAGAAAAGGAGAAAATAGTGGGGAAAATTCCTTCAAATATTAGAGCCTTTAAGATGGCAGAAACATTAACATTTTACTCTTTTGCAAGCACACCAGCCTGGTGTACGTGACAACAGCACTGAAGATTGCATTTGGCAGCAGTTTATTTTCAGAACTTATACCCTACCCAAAATTAAATTTAACCATTATTTTCATTCCAAATATTTTTTTCTTTTAAATTTCAATTAAGTTTTAGATTTTTGTTTCCAGGTCTTCCCCACCCCTCCTAAGCAGTCATTAAGATTACTCATGTTAAATGTCTCTGAAGCCACATCAACTTTACTCTCCCTTGCCTTGTTGCTTTCTTTACATTCTGGTTGGGTTTATTTTCTATTTCTCTTCTCACTTTTCCTTTTTCCCCATCCTCCTCTCCCATTTTCCTCTTGATTCTCCTAAGTTAAAAAGAATCTCTTAGGAATACTCTTCTAATATGTCAAGAAAGGAAAAACTCTCAAGATTAAAAATAAGGTTTGTGTAATTATTTACAAATTTTTGTCAGGGTAATGACAGTTATGAGCTCACATATAATATAAATGACGTCCTTGCATATTTGAGTATTTATACTCTTCTATCATATATTATATATTCACGGAAATATTATATAGATATAATTATATATCCATACATAAAAGTGCTGACTATTCTTATTGTAGGATGGATTACTTGAAGCCAAGAAAGATATCAGAAATGTACAAACAGCAAATTTGTACAGTTATTTTTAATTCTATACACATTATTGCTGAAAAGTATGAAGTACTTATAGCCATGCAATGGATTTTCATGAAATAACCTATGTAATTTATCTCTCTCCACCAAAGCCTCTTTGTGTGTGTGTGTGTGTGTGTGTGTGTGTGTGTGTGTGTGTGTGTGAGAGAGAGAGAGAGAGAGAGAGAGAGAGAGAGAGGAATAAAAATGAGTTTATAGAAATAAAACTCTGAATTTCTTCTCAGTTGATTTTTTAAAAGGGGTAGAAGTACCATATAAGAATAGTATTTCTATTTTAACAACCAGTGCTAAGAAACTGAATAGTCACATGCGGAAGAATTAAGTGTGATCCTAATTTTAATCCATATAAAAAATTTAACTAGAAGTAGATCACAGCTAAGAAGACATAGGAGTGAATATTTGTGGCCTTGGATTTTGGAACCCTTAAATACATAAGCTGTTAGGATCCAAGAATTGCTGAGGAAAGACCCCAGACTAAGGTAGTATGCAAGAACAAGGACAGTTTATTCTGCAGAAGTTACTAGCATGTTGGGATCACAAATAGGGCAAAATGTTGACCCAGAAGTGAGTTCATAGGCTCAATGTATAGACAGGGGCTTTGTGTGGTAACTCTTTTTTTTTAAAATTTATTTATTTTTATCTCAATCACAGGTTAGGTACTTTGAATCCCAGGCGTAGCCCCCTCCCTCAGTCCCTCCTACCTTCCCACTCCCTCCCTCATCTCCCTCCTCCCCGCCCCCTCCAAGTCCACCAACAGGGGAGGACCTCCTTCCCTTCCATCCAACCCCAGCTTATCCTGACTCCTCAGGGCTGGCTGCAATGTCCTTCCCTGGAATCTAGCCAGTCTGTCACTCCCCAGCTTGTATGGGGGAGGGTTAAAGAGTCAGCCATCAAGATCATGACTGAAACAGTCCTTGTTTCCCTGAATAGGGTCTTCAGTCCTACACCGAGCTATCATGGGCCCCATCTGTGCGGGGGTTCCAGGCCCCATCCACACATGGTCCTTGATTGTAGAAACCGTCTTTGTGGAGCTCTTGTTCTCCCCAAGTCTCAACAACCTCCCCCAGATCTATCGTTACTTCTTGCCCGGTCAGAAATGTCATATGGGTTGAAGGGGATTTGGGATTGGTTGACAGTTTAGATATTTTCTGTAGTTATTGGGGACTTTGTTGACTCACTGATGTTTGGTTTTACTCATGTGTTGACCTTTAATTTAATTGGTTAGAGCCAGCTGTGCTTTACTTTGGGAACAGCAAGTCCATGTATTCATAAACATAGCTTTTTGTCAGCTTGACCTATAAACTGATTGGTTGTCCTCAGGTTGTGGCTTTTCTAGGAATGTTGTCTGAACTCTGAGAAACAGAAACTCAGACCTAGCCAGACAAAGTGGAGAAAAGAAGCCTGTCATGGAATCAGATTAGCCAAAAATATAGACACAGAATCTTCCCCAGTTGATTTAATTGGGGAAGGTGAAGAATCCCAAGACCAAGATAAAATTTCAGTTTTCACCAACAGGTAGTTCTACCTATCTGAAGTTCATTTGATTTATGGCAGATAGATCCCAAGTTTTTTTTTAACTTACTAGAACATTTTAAAGTTTATAAAAAGGCAAATTGTGTTGGAAAACAATTTTAAAATCTGATTAATGTTAAAGTTTTAAAACAGTCTTAATGCAACAATACCTTTAATCATTTTATAGATATTTAATTTTCACTTATATATTTTAAAACATATTAAGACCCTCTCATCTTTGTATTTTGGATGTTCTAACCTTAAAACATCTTTTAGACTCTTAAATATTTTCTTAGTTCTTTAGAATTTATATAATAAACTATATTTTTCTGAGAAGGCAGTTGAAGCCTTGGTTTTTATTGTTAAACTGATCTTTAAACTCATCAGAGACCTGAGAAGGATAAATATTATCTGAATAAACAAGAAGTGCATTGCAAGCCACATCCAAAATTATAGAAATGACAGATTATTTTGGACACCTGGACAGTCACCCAAGATACCTCAATAATATTAGAACATCATCTTTAGCCATCTGGCTCAAAATATCTTGACAGGCTTTTGTAAAGCAGGAAATACAAAGGAATTGCTTACCTTGCCCTTGCAAAGTATAGCAGTCAAATTTGCTGGATCCATTTTATCCGTTATTCTGTCTGCAATAAAAACAATGGAATTTTCTTGCCCAGTTGCCTACTTTGCCATACATAAAGCCACCTCTTAAAGGAAAAAAAAACAATTGATGGTTATCATCTTATTTGCAGTCGAAAGGGGGTGCTGCCAGGAAATGACATGTCTCACAGTCAAGAGATTTTTAAATTAATAAAACATATTTAAATGCCATTTTCTGTAGATCTCTGAGATTTTTAAAGACCATCTATGTATCTCTAGTGTATCTGAACTTTTCATTTCTAGTTATATGATGACTAATTTATTTAGAAAATGATTGTGATTAGCTTAACTAGTTTGCTCATGAAACAATTGGAAATCTTCTTGTTTCAACAATCTTTAACAGTTCATAATAAAATGTTGACCATTGAACTGAAGTTCCTTCAGCATTAAGATCTCTAAATACAGAGTTTGGGAACTTCCCTGACTTACACGTGCCACATTGGCATAGAACACAATAGTTCCCTGTATGATCCAGTTTACAAAGAAAAAACAGTTATCTCTTAAAATTTCCAGTAAAATCAAAAAGGTTAAACAGATATATCTTTAATTCTGTCTTTGTTAGCATGGATAGACCTGATGAGCCAGTGAATTTTACTTTACAAAGAAATAATTTGATCAATCTATTACAGACTTTTTTCATTTTTTATTTCAGTGGGGATACATTTCATATAATGGCTAATGATGACTTGAACTTATTGTCAGTATAATCTTGGGCTGACATGGGGTTGTAGTCATCTTCCTCTCTTTAAAGAGTATAAGCTAACATTTTGCATTGAAGAATAACAGCTTTTTAAATGAAGAAAACCAAGCAAAATTAACCTAATATGGTAAAAATTTCAATTTTACAGCTTTTTTTTTTCAAAATAGTATTTGCAGGTATGAGAAACCAAAGCAAATGTCCTCTGGTATTCTACAACTTTTTACACACTCTGGCCTTCTATAACTTTCTATATACTCTGGCATTCTACAACATTCTATATATCTTTAGCTTAGACTTTTCCTATTTCTAGTCCTCTAGTTTAACCAGACATTTTGCTTTTGAAAAGCTTTTCTTTCTTTTTCTTCTCTTTACCATCCCAGTCTCCTGCTTTTTATCTTATGTTTTAGACAACATAAAAAACTTTCATCAAAATCCTCCTCATGGTTTCTTTACTATGTCATTTCATGGGTCCTTACCATCCCTACATAATCTGTTGTAAAAACTGCAGTTTTCATAATTAGCTCAAACAGCATGGCTTGGTTTCATTTGATAAAATTAATAAAAATAAGTATGTTATTAACAAGCAATCCTAGGCTACTCTGTAAAAACAGTTATTTGACCTCCCTTAAAGGGTAGAGAAACTGTTCCAAGTTCTTTGTTAGACTGCCCACAGTCAAATATTAATTTTTATAAACCTGGTTTTTAAGACAGGACAGAAATTATGTAAAATCTTATACCAATTTAGAAGTTCTTTTGAAGACCTATTTCTTTAGTTAGCTCATGACATTTGTTGTTCAGAATGGCTCCAACCCTAAGTTACAAGTTTAAATTAACTTTCTGTTACAGATATTACAGAGTTTTAACATACACATTAATCACCAATCTACAACCAAGACATATAGAACATAATAAACTTACACATTGAAAACAGACAGACAAACATTTTCTCGCCTTTTTAGATGTAATTTCAAGGGAGGAGCATTTTGCTATCTGTTGAATCCAATTCACACGACAACAGGGACTTTGTAGCAAAATTAGCCATTAGCTTTCTTACTAGAGAAGATGAGAAGCTGCTGGTGGCCCTTTACGAGTAGCCTGCATAGGCAGCCCCTGTCATGTTGCCTGCTCAACCCAGGCAGGAGACTCCCAGTTGCAGGTGTAGGGCTCCAAGGACAGATTATCAGTTTTTGATGTACCAAGTGAGATGCTTTTCTCTGATAAGAGAAGCTGAAAAGCTGGTATTCTCTGAAACATTTTGAAATAAACTAAACAAAGTGTAGGGGTAAACAGACAGCCAGAAGATGAAATTTGACACATGATTACTAGCAGTTAATCCAGAAAAGTTCACAAAAAGTCAATGACAAGCATAACGCAAATGACAGACATAAGAGGACATTTCTGGGAGACAAAAATAAAACACCAAACCAGTGTCTCCTAACCTTGTTTTCTGTGCACACGAGGCAAAAACATCTGATGCCAGTTCAAAAACTCGGTGAGAATCATCTGATTCTCCCAAAACATGACTCCAGTAAGAACTGGCCGGTCCTCTCAAAGGTAAGAAGGCAAGGGAGTAAATATTTGTGACTTTGGGTTATGCAACCTTCTTATATGCAATAATACATTGAACTCGTTTAGAAGAAAAAGTGGGCAAGAGCCTGGAACTCATTTGTACAGGAGACAACTTCTTGAACAGAACACCAACAGCACTGGCTCTAAGAGCAACAATCAATAAATGGGACCTCTTGAAAATGAAAAGCTTCTGTAAAACTAAGGACACTGTCATCAAACAAAACAACTGCCTACAGATTGGGCAAGAATATTCATCAACCCTTTATCTGACAGAGGGCTAATATCCAGCAAACATAAAGAACTACAGAAGTTGAAAAGCAACAGGTCAAGCAATCCAATTAAGAATTGGGGAACAGAGCTAAACACAGAACTCTCCATAGAGGAATATCGAATGGCAGAGAAAACTTAAAGAAATGCTCAACGACATTAGCCATCAGGGAAATGCAAATCAAAAGAACCCTGATATTTCATCTTACACCCATCAGAATGGCTAAAATAAAAAACTCAAGTGGTAACATATGCTGGAGAGGTTGTGGAGAAAGGGGAACCCTCCTCCACTGCTGGTGGAAATGTAAACTTGTACAACCACTCTGGAAATCAATCTGGCACTTCCTCAGACAAGATCCTTCCTCAACATCCAGCTATAACACTCCTAGGCATATATCCAAAATAGGCTCAAGTACACAATAAGGCCACTTGCTCAACCATGTTTATAGCAGCTTTATTTGTAATAGCCAGAACCTAGAAACAACCCAGATGTCCCTCAACGGAGGAATGGATACAGAAAATGTGCTACTTTTACACAATGGAATACTATTCAGCAATTAAAACAAGGAGACCATGAAATTTGCAGGTAAAGGGTGGGAACTGGATAGGGTCATCCTGAGTGAGCTACCCCAGAAGCAGAAAGACACACACGGTATATACTCACTCATATAGACATATAAAATAGGATAAACCTACTAAAATCTGTACACATAAAGAAACTAATCAAGAGGGAGGACTCTGGCTAAAATACTCAATCCCCAGCCAGAAAGGCAAAGCAGATTGACATCAGAAGAAGAAAACAAGAAACAAGCTAGGAGCCTGTCACAGAAGGCCCTTGAAAGGCTCTGCCCTGCACAATATCAAAGCAGATGCTGAGACTTATGGCCAACTGTTTGGCAGAGTGCATGGAATCTTATGAAAGATATGGAAATAGTAAGATAGGGAGAGGACAGGAACTCCACAAGGAGAGCAACAGAACCAAAAAACCTGAGCACAAAGGTCTTTCCTGAAACTGATACTCCAACCAAGTACCATGCATGGTGAAAACCTATAACCCCTGCACAGATGTAGCCCATGGTGGTTCAGTATCCAAGTGAGTTCCATAATAATGGGAACAGGGAATGCCTCTGACATGAACTGATTGGCCTGCTCTTTGAAACCTCACCCTGATATGGGAGCAGCCTTATCAGACCACAGAGGAAGATAATGCAACCACTCCTGATGAGAGCTGATAGACTAGGATCAGAAGGAAGGAAAGGAAGACCTCCACTATCAGTGGACTTGGGGAGGGGCATGTGTGGAGAAGGGGGAGGGAAGGTGGGTTTGGGATGGGAGGAGAGAGGGGTTTATGGGGGGATACAAAGTGAATAAAATGTAATAAAAAAGAAAAGGTAGAAAATTTGAAATTTTAAAAATCCTTTAAAAAATCCTCCCCGATCCCTCTCCCTTAGTCTATTTATAGGGGAAGTCCTCCTCCACTACTGTCTGTTCCTAACCTAACAGGTCCCATCAAGACTTCCTGGATCCTCTTCCTCTGTGGGATGACTAGATCACTCCACCAGGGAGAAGTGATAAAGGAGTAGGCAACAGAGTTCATGTCTGAGACTGTCACTTCTCCACTTACTAGGGAACCCATATGGATACTGAGCTGTCTATGTGCTACATCTGAGCAGAGGGTCTAGGTCCTCTCTATGCATGGACTTAGGTTGATACATCAGTCTCTGTAATCTCCCTTGGGCCCAACTTTTTTTGGATTTGTTGTTCTCCTTGTGGAGTTCCTTCCAATCCAGGTCCTTCTATATCTCCTTTCTTCCATAATGTTCCATGTGTTCTCTCCAAAGTTTGTCTGTGGATCACTACATGTGCTTGTATCCCCTGCCTGGTGGAGGTTTCTTAGAGCATGTCTGTTGTAGGTCCCCATGTGTTCTTTCTCTTCTATTGCTTCTGGTGTTTATCTTGATTTCCCTTTAGAATAAGAATGAAGCATCTTCCCTAGGATTCTCCTTTTTTAGCTTCGGTGGGTCTATAGATTTTAGTATGTTTAGCCTATATTACATGGCTTATATCCACTTTAAGTCAGTATATACCATACATGTCTTTCTGATTCTGGGTTACCTCACTCAGGATGATCTTTTGTAGTTGCATCTATTTGCCTGAAAGTTTTATGATTTTCTACTTTTTATTAGCTGAGTAGTAGTCCATTGTGGAAATGTACAATGATTTCTGTATCCATTCTTCATGTGAGGGGCATCTAGCCATATAATATAGTATAAACATACTAAAATCAATAGTCCTAAAGAAGCTAAACAACAAGGAGGACCTTAGAGAAGAGTCTTAATCCTCATTCAGAATGACAAACAGGATAGACATCAGAAGTAGGAGAAGACAGGGAACAGGACAGGAGCCTTTCACAGGGGACTTCTGAAAGACTATGCATCAGGTTACTGAAGCAGATGCTGAGACTCAGCCAATTTTTGGGTACATTGCAAGCAATCTTAATGTAAGAAAGGGGAGATTGAAAGACATGGTGGGGTCAGGCTCCAAAAGGAGATCAACAGAGATTAAAAAAAAAAAAAAAAGAAAAAGAAAAAAAAAAAAAAACCTTGGTCCTGGGGTTCCTTTAGAGACTGAGAAATCAACCAAGGACTATGAATGCAGAGGACTTGACACCCTGCTCAGATGTAGCCCCTGAGCATCTCATTCTCCATGTGTTTTCCCTAGAAAGGGGAGCAGGAGTTGTCTCTGACATGTACGCAGTGGCCGGCTCTTTGATCACATCCCCTAGTGGAGTGGCCTTACTAGGCCACAGAGAAAGAAGATCCAGTCAGTCCTGATGAGACCTGATAGGCAAGGGTCAGATAGTATGGTAGGAGGACCTCCTTTATCAGTGATGGAGGGGAGAAACAGAGGGGGAGGGAAGAGGGACGACATGAGATGAGGGAGGAGGCTACAGCTGGCATACAAAGTGAGTAAATTAGATCAAAGATATTAATAAAGGCCAGAAACTTTAAAATTGTTAGAAGAAATGTGGGAAACCACTTCAAGATACAGTCATAGGCAAAGGCTTCCTGAATAAGATTCTAGTAGTTCAGGAAATAAGAATAACACTTGACAAATAGGAACTCATGAAATTTTTAAAAATTTTCTACAGAACAAAGGAAATAGGTAAGACACAGCTTAAGAATGGAAGAAAATTTTGCCATCTGTACATACAACAGAAGATTAATAACTAGAATATAGAAAGAACTAAAACAATTTTGAAGATCAAGAAAAAAAGCCCAGGCAACACCATCGTAGAGGAAGTGGAAAGAGTGTATGAGACAAAGGGAGAATTCCAAGAAAACCAAGCCTTCTAAATTAACATGGTTACAGCTCATATGAACTCACAGAGACTGAAGAGCAAGCACAGTGACAGCACTAACTCACACCAGTCCTCTGTTTATATATTATAGCTTCCAGTTTATTTTTTTATGGAGTCCCTGAATGTACAAATGAGTGGGTCTCTGATTTTTGTGCCTACACCTTGGCTCTGTTCCTTCTGTTGGTATGTCTTGTCCAACTTTATATAGAGAAAAATATTAATGACAATCTCATAGACAGTCTTTGGAGGCTTCTGGAGGAACGAGTTAAAATTCTTTAAACCAAAAAAAATCAAAACCCAAAGACCATGGAGACCACTTTTTGATGATCAAGTACTTTTGGGCAGAGGTCTGTCCTGGAGTTTTATTTATACACTAGATGTCACTCAATTGGGCGAGGGGGAGGACTAACTTTCCCTCTCTCAGAATCTGTCAATTACTAATAGTTCATTGGTTAGTGGTAGTATCTCATGCCTACTTCCTCCCCTCAAAATGGGAATTTTGTATGGATTGAACTTATATATGCTGTCAGAGTTTTTATAAATTCATAGGTTCGTCAACCCTGTCGTGTTTGGTATAGGCTGCTTTCTTTAAGTTATCCATAACTCTGACTCTAACAAACTTTGTACTCTTTCTCTGCATAAAATTAGATCAGAGGAGAGGTTTGGGGACTCTGGGAGGAATTGGGGGAGGGGAAGGAATATGATAAACTACATTAAATGAAATTCTCAAAGAATAAATAAAATTTTCTTTAAAATTATGATAGTGATCACAAGGAAATTATTCAAATTATTCAAATACAGAAGATATAGTACACTTTATCTAAGACTTAGATAACATTAAGAATGTAAGTGAAGAGTTTGTGTCTTTTAGAGAGGAAATACTTAAATCACTGAAAGAAATAAAGGAACTTTTATTATTCTTTACAGCTGAATAAACTTCACTGTACATATATGTCATACTTTTTAGCCATTAATCTGCTGATGGTCATCTAGATTGTTCCTATGATTTGGCTACTGTGAATAAACATCACTCTTCAGGCATCACTGTGGCACATTGATTAAAATTCTTTGGGGTATATTCCCAAGAGTGGTATAGCTAGATCACATGGCAGGTTTTTAATTTGTTTGGTTGCTTGTTTTTTAGCAAATACAGGAATATCTCTTGGCTTCAGAAAAATTTCTCTGTAAAATGAAGAGATACAACAGAAAATTCCATTTGTTTTTACATATACTTGGAGTGTAACACTGTGGGGTGGAACAGGCCTGAGCTGGAAAGACAAACTGTGTTTGCTGTGTCATGTCCTTTAGAGCTTAGAAGATTAAGATGCCGAAGACTGCCGAAGTTTTGGCAAGGAATCATAAGAAAGAAGGAGGAGTTAATATGATCTGGAGAGGATAGGAGCTCCACAAGGACCAAACATATGTGGGCACATGGGTCCTATATGAGACTGTTTCTCCAACCAAGGACCATGTATGGATATAACCTAGAACCCCTGCTTTAATGTAGCAAATGGTAGCTCAATATCTAAGTGGGTACCCTAGTAATGGGAACAGGGACTATTTCAGACATGAACTCAATGGCTGGCTCTTCAATGACCCCCCCACCCCGAGGGAGGAGCAGCCTTGCTAGGCCACAGAAAAGAACATTGCAGCCACTCCTGAAGAGACCTAATAAGCCAGAGTTAGATGGAAGGGGAGGAGGTCCTCCCCTATCAGTGGATTTGGAAAAGGGCAGGGAGATGAGGGAGGGAGGGTGGGATTGGGAGGGAATGAAGGAGCTGGATTCACCTGGGATACAGAGTTAATAAAATGTAACCACTTGCAATAGATTTCTGTTGGCATATTTGTATCTTTATTAATCCTTTAAAAAAGCACCCCATAACTTGAAATGTAATTAAATACCAGAAAACAAGAAAATAGCTGTCAAATGTTCACATTATTAAAATGTGTTTATTGGGGAAAAAATTTTTAAAAAAATGATCCCGAAGACTGACACTGAGCTTTACACTGCTGAAGCTTGGTTTTGCTTTGATTTGACTGTTACTTTGTCTTTGTTATTCCCTTTTGGAGTAAGAAAGTATTTAGCTTGGATTTTTTTTCTTTTAATTTTACAAGGGCCCATGCCTGAGAGACTATGAACTTTTAAAAAGATTTTGGAAATTTAAAGAATGGATATTTTAGAGACCTTGGGTATTTTAAAGACGTTGATGTTAAAATATTTGAGTTTTTAAAGACTGTGGGACTTTTAAAGTTTGAAATATGTTTTATAATGTGATAAATGAAATTACTATGACATCTGTGGAACAATATGAAAAGAAAGGTTATGGTTTAACAGTGCTGTGTTTGTATGTCAAGTTGACAAGGAGTCAATTGTGGTGGCTGGTTTTATGTCAATTTGACACAAACTTGAGTCCATTTGGAAAAGAGAATCTCAAATGAGGAAATGTCCCCCTACCACACTGGCCTCTGAAAAAACCTGTTGTACATTTTCTTAATAAGTGACTACTGTGGGAGGGGCCAGCACACTGTGGTCAGTATCAGCTCTGAAAGCAGGCTGTGAAAGTCATAGAGAGAAAGCCAGTAAAAATCATATTTTAATATCTTTGTATCAGATCCTGCCTCTAGATTCCTGTCTTGAGTTCTAGCCTTGACTTCTCTGGATGATGCACTACAAGCTATAAGATGAAATAAAACCTTTCCTTCACAAACTACATTTGGTCTTGGTGTTTTACCACAGCAATAAAACCCTAACTAATATTGTTAGCAATGGTATTTGGCAATATTTATACAAGATAAACCCAAGAGTAAAATACTTCTAGAAGGCTGATGCAGCAATTGATCCTATCCATAGTATTTCCTTGTCCTTAGCTGTAAGCTCATAGGAAACTTTCCCTTTTATGTAACACTTGATCCTGGATGCTGTTTTACCTTTATCTATGTATTCAGATTAATCCCTTGTAACTTCTATTTTTAAACCTCAGAAAGTGCTGAGATAATCTGTTGGGGTATGATACTTTATTTTAGATTTTTGTGAGGGTTTTAGAGATACAAAACCAGATGACACAAGAGCATTTACTGTTCGGGAAATAGGAAACTGTTTGGAAAAAAATTACCAATTTTTTTTTCAGCTCATGATATGAAGTCATCTTTTATCCTGAGAATGTTTTTTCTTTCTTTTTTTTTTTTAAATCAGTCTCTTTCTTATTCAATCCAATCTCTGAGGAAAGGTGCTAATTTTCTCGTAAAGGAAGGTTATTGTTTCTCCCAGTGTCTGAGGCTGGGGTAGAGATACCTTAAGACTTGGTGATTGTGGTTAGTGAGAAAGCAGGAAGGGCCCACCAATGGCTTGGACAAAATTGTTCTCTATTTTCTTAGGATGTCATGTCAAACCCTAACAGTTTCCAAAAATTTTACACATTTCAAAAGCAGATACTGAGGATACAAAATGTCCTGTTTATCTACCTACATACCTCTCTGTCTATCCACTATTCATAGTGTTACTAGATACGAATTTGCAAATACAAAATCTCAAAAACAGTTTCTGACATTAAGGACCTCACATCATGAGAAAAACATATTAGCATGACAATTTGCATGATATGCTTTTAAAGCACCACGTTATAACAGTTTTCTTCTTTGTCAATTAAATAAGAGGTATATTTGAAAAGCAAATAATTCTGCTTTGGTCAAATTCTTCCTAGTATTCTCTAACGACAACACTGTAGTGAGAAAGATTTCTGGCCAAAGTTTGTTAGAAATGCTGCCAAGTTTTGATATCAGCCAAAGTTTCTTTGATATCCTTCCAACTTCCCTGACCACTGGCTCTGAAATCTTTACTGCTTTCAGAGGGTCTCATGTTTTACAGCTCTGCTCTTACAGCACCTTTTACCAATCTACCTAACACAGAAGTTCCTGATTATAGTTTTTATTTAATATTTTCTTGGGTAAAAGTTTATCACTCTTAGTTTTTTTCAGGAGGTGCTAGATTTGGAAAGACTAACTGTCTGGATTTGGGTCCTGATGCAGGAAACAGAGTGTATCCCATTTTACCTCAGGTCAGTTTCACTGTAAGTTCACAAAGGCAGTGTTTATCTTCTGTGTACTAAACCTTCATAAGAGTGACCTACCAACTTCTTTTCATCTTGGTCTATTTTTTTTTTGAGACAACTTCCATGACAACTGTGTTTATTTTGCTTTCTTCCACATTATTCATGTTTCATTCTCTGTTATAGGTACAAGAACTTTAAAAAGAGATCTGGACTAGTTACTAGTGACAACTTTGACCTAGGTTTGAGCAATTCACCAATCATAGCTTAAATCATCTCAGAACTCACTTTTCATAGTGACTCCCAAACTTTTCTACATCATGATGATACAAAGAAAAACTAGTATTTGTACATTTTGCTGGATAAATTGTATTAGACAGCTGGTATGAAGATCCAGGCTACCCAGATTCCTATCTGATTATTTTTAGGGCTAAAAGATTCATTATCTTATTAAATAGCTATATTGAATTTCTAGCCACCTGGTGACAAAGACAACACACCGACAGAGAGGATCCAAGCCTTTCCTTTTTTATTTTAGGAACTTCTGGTATTAAGGATGTATTTCTCTGTGTATTTCTCTGACCTACAAATACCACCAAATTGTTTCAGATGTATACTGGAAAATAGAGAAGTACTTTTAATTCCTTCCATCCCTTAAGATATTTCTTTTAGTTTTTTCCCCATATGCTATAGTCATCTAATACATTCTTAGTTTTCTTATATTAAATTTTTAAAATTTATTTTATTACAGTTTATTCACTTTGTATCCTAGCCCTCTCTCTCACACCCTCTCAATACCACCCTCCCTCATCTTCTCCCATGCCCCTCTCCAAGTCCACTGATAAGGGAAGTCTTCTTCCCCTTCCCTCTGACCCTAGCTTATCAGGTCTCATCAGGACTGCTGCATTGTCTTCCTCTGTGGCCTGACAAGGCTGCACCACCCTCAATGGGAGGTGATCAAAGATCCAGCCACTGAGTTCATGTCAGAGACAGCCCCTGTTCCCCATACTAGGGAACCCACTTGGAGACTAAACTGCCATGGGCAACATCTGAGTAAGGGGTTCTAGGTTATTGCCATGCATGGTCCTGGGTTGTACTATCAGTCTCAAAAAAAAAGACTCCTAGGCTCTGGATTTTTGGCCTTGTGGCCCTCCTTGTTGACCTTCTGTCCCCTCCAGGTTTTTCACTCCCCCCTTCTTTCATAAGACTCTCTGCACTCTGCCCAAAAATTGGCTATGAGTCTCAGCATCTGCTTTACCTGCTTAACCTGCTGGGCAGAGTCTCTAATGAGCATTATTTAACATTTGTTGGAAGGTTAAATCTACTAGTGACAAAATCCCTCAGTTGTCACTTGCCTGAGAAAATCTCAATCTCTTTCATTCAGTAGGAAATTTCAGCCCCATATCAATTTTTACATGGGTATTTTATGGGTATTTTGTTCTCTTTCTCTTTTAAATGTTTTACTTTATCCTCTTTTTGCTCACATGACATATGATGAAATATATGTTATAGTCATCATTTTTTTTCTAAACTAAAGTGACCGGCTATGCCAACCTTGGGTACATGAAAGGCAACAAGAACAGCAAAACTTCTATTAACACCTGAATATATATATTCTAGCTATGTACTGGACTCAACTATGAATGGACTTTAATTAGGAGTAAGCTAAAGTGCTTATAGAAGGGAACAAAAAAGAAAATGTAAATAGAGAACTGACATGTGAAAAAGTGGAAGAATTGTAGTTCAGGGTTCACTTTGGTCCAACTTGTTTTGTAACAAACTGAGGACCAAATTTCTGAATATAAAAGCAAAAATAGTTAACTATATAGAAATGATTAACTATATAGAAATAATATATATCTATGTATATATAAACATCCATATCAAGCTGGCTTTCTACTTGATATGATGCCTAAGATGATATAAAACTCTTGATCAAACTCCTGGTCTGCATCTACACTTAAATGCTAAAACACTATTTTAGGTATGTGAAATCACACCTATGTGATATATATTCAGTGCTGGAGAGATGGCTAAGTGATTCAGACCAATGGATGATTTTACAGAAGATTCCAGTTAAAATTTCTGCAACTACATGATGACTTACAATCACATATAACCCCAGTTCCAAGGACACTGACACACTCTAACCTCCACAGGCACCAGCCACACATGTGGAGGACAGACACACATGAAAGCAAAGCATGACTACACATAAAAATTATATATCTATGCATATATATCCAGCCATAAAGAAGAATGAACTAAGTAATTTGTGGGAAAATAATGTTTTATAATATGTGTGGTACTTAGATTATATAAGTAAAAATACACACACACTAAATCATATATATGTATATATGTAATAGGTGTATCTATATACATATATAGATATATGTATTACATATACAATATTACATATATAGATATATGTATATATTGATATACACATATATATGTGTATATATACATGTATATACACACATATACACACATATATACACATATACATATATATGTATTGGCATATATATGTTAAATAGAAGTAAAAATAAATTTGTTTAGGGGAACAAAAGAAACAAGAGGGGAAGGATTAAGAAAAGGCAGGTAAAGATGAAATAAAACGGGAAAATGCACTCAATATACAATGATGCTCATCAAAAGAATGTAATAAGCTGAGCATGGTGGTGCATGCTTTTAATCCCACCATTCAGGACTCAGAGGGAGGTGGATTGTTTTGAGTTCGAGGCCAGGGGGGTCAACAAGGCGAGTACAGGACAGTCAAGGCTACAGAGAGAAAACGTTCTGAAACTGATACTCCAGCCAATGACCACTCATGGAGATGGCCTGGAAACCCTGCACAGAGGTAGCCTATGGCAGTTCAGTATCCAAGTGGCCTCCATAGTAATGGGGACAGGGACTGTCCCTGACATGAACTGATTTGCTTGCTTTTTGATCACCTCCCCCTGAGGGGGGGGGGGCAGCCTTACCAGGCCATAAAAGAAGACAGTGCAGCCACTCCTGATAGACTAGGATCAGAGGGAAGAAGAGGAGGAACTCCCTTTTCAGTGGACTGGGAGAGGGACACAGGTGGGGAAGACGGAGGGTGGGTTTGGGAGGGGAAGAGGGAGGGAGATACAGGGTAGATACAAAGTGAAAATAGTGTAATTAATAAAAATAAAAAAGAAAAAGAAAGAAAAAAACCAAAACAAACAAAAACAAAAAAAGAATGGCAATAAAATACAACCCCCCCCCTACAAAAACAGAAACATGAGCATAGATACATCATTAATCATTTCAGAAAGAACACTTGGTGGTCAGTACATAGTAAAAACTAAATATTAAGAGAAAATTAATCTCACTGAATTAAAAAAAAACATTTTAATGAGCTATTTCTTTATATTCACCAGGTTGGCAAGATTTAGTCTGCTAACCCTAAGTATTGGTAAAAATGAGGAAAAGTAGGGACTGTGAATAGGTGGAAGATATCTATTCCAAGTATGTGTATAGATAAAATATGCAGTGAACTTAACTGTCCCATTTTAGAGAAATGGATAAATAAGAGACTGTTCATTTATTTAATATAATACTCAGAAGAAATTAAGTGAATGGAGTAGATCATTGTGCTCCAATATAGGAAAACCTTAAAACATAATGTTGCATGAAAACTATTAAAAGCTATGTAAGATTTGAAAACATCATCTCAGAATTTTAAGCATGAAAGCAATAGAATACAACATTATATATATATATATACATATATATACATATATATATGTATATATATATACATATATATATATATATGTATATATATCTCAAGACAGTGTTTCTCTGTGTAACAACCCTGGCTATCTTGGAACTCACTCTGTAGATCAGACTGGCCTCAAACTCACAGTGATCCACCTGCCTCTACCTCCCAAGTGCTGGGATTAAAGGTATTCACCATCACTGCCCAGCAGCAGATTTTTGACTTTCAGTATGTTTTAAATGTTTCACAAATAAAAGTTAAAAATATAACAGAAAATAATCTCTATACTTACCATGGCATGATTAGTAGAACAATACTAAAACTTATCATTAATGAAGGCAAGCTTTTTCTGTCTGGCTTATTCACTGACCATAGTAGATTATTGAAGGCACCATGGACAGGATATATGACCATAACCCTCAAATTCTTTTGTGATCTGTGTAATTTGTGTGTGCCTACCTGGTCTTGTATTATTTTCCTCAAGACTAGAAATCCAACATGCTCTTACTTTGCCTCAAGCTTCAACAGTTGATACTCAAACTTGAAGTATGAATTTCCTCACAAAAGACTGTAATGTATTTCCTAAATAGGATACCACTAGAATTTATTTCAAGGATTAAGGAAATTAGTATCAAATATGGAGTACTGGTCTTACTGTTATTGAACCAGTAAGTACTTTCCTATAAACCCTCTTGTTGTCCCTATGACCTTCAGTCTGGAAAAGCCTACTCTCTGCCCCTAATCACAAGAAATGTGTGAAAATGATTCCAAGTATTTGGCAATAACAGAGCATGGGAATTGCTCACTGTATTTTATATTTTGACAAGGTTGAAACTGATGTTCAAGCTTTTTTTTTTAAATTTATTTATTTTTATCTTAATCACAGGTTAGGTACTTTGAATCCCAGGCGTAGCCCCCTCCCCCATTCCCTCCTACCCTCCCACTCCCTCCCTCATCTCCTTCTTCCCCGCCCCCTCCAAGTCCACCAACAGGGGAGATGTTCAAGCTTTTAATGCTATAATGATACCAAGACTGCAAATAACTTCTTTTCTTGGAGATGGTAATACAAGTCATGCCATTTATTCTATGACATAATCTTTTTTCTTGATGTGTATAAGTGTTTTTTCTCTCTCATTTATTTATTGTATACACTTTACATCCTTGTAAGTCCTTTGCTCTTCCCCTCCCAGACTCACCTTCTCTCCTCCTCCCTGCCCACTCCTTTTTCCATCCAACCTGGCTCCTCAAGTCACATCAGGACTGACCATGTCCTCTTCCCCTGTGGCCTGCCAAGGGAGTCTAGCCAGGGGAAAGTGATGTAAAAGTTAGCAAGTGACTCTGTGTCTGTTGTAGGTCCCACTCCCCTTATTAGAGTACCCACTTGAAGCCTAAGCTGCCCATCTGCTACAATTTTGTAGGGGGCCTAGGTCCAGTTCATGCATGGTCATTGGTTGATGCTTCAGTCTTAGCAAAACCCTCTCTGCCCTGGTTTGTTGGCTCTGTTTTTGTTTGTTTGTTTGTTTGTTTTTTCCTTGTATGCCTCTGGTCATTTCAGGTCCTTTTCTCTTTCCCCCCACTATTACCCAAGATTCCCCTACACATTGTCCAATGTTTGGCTGAGAGTCTCAGCATCTGTTTTGAGGCATTGTTACATAGAGCCTCCCAGATGACAACTCTCACAGGCTCCGGTCTGTAAATTTAGCAGTCTTAGTGGCTGACACTCTCTGAAAGAGTAGGTCTTTGGTTGGGCCATGTATCAGTTGTGGATTTCCTCTGTCTCTGCTCTATCTTTAGTCCTGTATATCTGTTAGGCAGGGTAAATTTGGGGTTGAAGTTTTGTGTGTGGATTGGACCCATCTTTCTGCATCATACAAGAAACACAGCCCATGATATGACAAAATCTTAGCCAGCCCCCTCTCACTTTTGCTCTCTCCCATTTTTAAATATTCCACATTCCTAGCACATTTTGTGACAAGTCTCACCATTTTTCTGACCATGTTCCTTTTCTCCCAGGACAGCAGTAGCTTCCTCCACAACATAAACACACTATCAAACAGTCTGAAGTGGAAGAAGAAAAGGGCTAGATCATTCTGCTGGGGCATTTTAAATTGTTTTTCATTCTGATATTAAAAACTGCTTTAACAAGTCCTTGAAATACATAGGCATAAATTACTGGTAATGCCTGTCCTAGCTGATTCCTTTCATTTGACCATGACTGTATAATATCAATGGTATTACAATTTAGATGGGATTCCTCCTCTCCCATCTTGGTTTAATGAAGGAGCTTTATGTTAGTGCTGCCTAAGGGCTGGATGAGTATCAATATAACTCATATTCTCACTTTTGTTTCCTCCATAAAATGACACCCTCTCCCATGTCCTAAAACCTCATTATCTAGGCAGTCAGATTCTCACAGAGCAGGTCTTATTTTAAAAAAAAAAGTTTTGCAGTATCCATCAGTTCTGCAACACTGCAATGCCAAACAGCAATCATTTCTGGAATTGGAGGATGCCCCCGATGTATCTGAATATTCTATGATTTTGTTTTGACTTACTATAGTGTTAAATCATAAAACAAGAATTATATAGCTCTGTGTTTTCTAACACCTGAATCTCAGATTTTTTTTCCACTGTTCATTTCCCAGAGATTCAAATTATTTGAATTTTATTCTGATTACAAGGTAATAGTTCTTACCTCTTTATCCATTCAGTTCTTTCTTCTCAGCTTCAAGAATAGTATTCCAGGTTTTTTTTTTTTTTACATAGCCCTTTTAATTTTCAAATTTTTAGTTACATCAGAGATTAAGTGATATTTCTCTTGAATTTTAATTCTTCTTCTGATTTCTTTATCTTCTCACTCATAACCATCTGGGCATTAATGGCTACTCCTGGTCATTATAGCAATGGATATCTTGTTGCAGTAACAAGATACTGTCTTTCCTTTGCAAAACAGAACAAGAAGAATTTTACAGATAACTATTCTAATACAGCAATTTCAGGACAACCTATATGCATGCTTTGATTTAAGATTTAGAAGTATTTAGTATAAAAACAATTGATGATTTCATGGGGTAAGGTGACCAACTTATGGTTGTTTCCTTACAGCTCATTTAGTAATACTGAAGTTATTAGTAATCTTTATAAAGTGGAGTAGTGGAAAGCAGACTCTAGAAGATTAAAGAGTGAGAAGACAAAACAAAAGACAAGTCTTCTGATAAAAATGACTGGGAATGAAATAAGGGAGATACAGTAGGGGGATGAGCAGTTAAAAGAGTTGGCAGCTGAGGACATAGTCGAAGAAATAAATGCCTGTCTCAGAAAAATATAAACTCTGAGAAGTTCCTGACACAAAATATCCAAGAAATCAAGGATACCATGAAAAGACAAAATACAAGAATAAAAGAAATAGATGGTTCAGCGAGGGAGATCCAAGAAGGCTACCACGAGAGGACACTGTGCCTGAGGACTAGGTCAGCAGAAACAACACAGCGACTAGGAGACTAAACTCTGGGACCTAAAACGCCAGCATTTGAGATTGCCAGGTGAGCGGAACTCCTACAGTGAGAAAATCAAGTGGGAAAACCCTAGGGACACCAAGTTATTCCCCGGAAAAATCTATGGGTGACCAGCTGCGCACAGCTCTGATCTGAGCGAGTAGCTGTCCAGGGCGCCAGCAGCCGCCATACTAAACTGGACCACAAAGTCTCTGTGGCAGACTGAGGACAACCCGGGCACCATTTTGTCTGACCTGCACACTGCAGGCACACACTGCTCGAATCCGCCAGCAAAAACCTCAGTCCCTGTGTGAGTCCGCAGGCCAGTCTGGAAAGGATGCGGGTTCTGCTTCAACCACCTGGTGTACTGCAGGCACACTCTGATCACACCTGGAACCACCTCAGACTGAGAGGGAAGGGGGAACCGTTTTGACCAGACTGCACACTGCAGTCCCACACTGCTAGGGTGCCAGCAACCACCTTGGTCCATGTGTGTGTCCACAGGCAAGAGAAGGCCTCGGGCATCACTTCAAACAGGCCTACATATACTGGGTGCACACCACTCGGCAACGCCTACAACCAAACTAGACCCACTGTGTGTGCCCCAAATATCATCTCAGATCATGGTTCACAGACCCTGGCACAGAAGGGCGTGCCAAGTCTCCAGTCCAGGGGAGAGCCCTTAGCAGCAAGCCCAGGGCAGAGCACAAAGACCCCAGCTGATATCTCAAAAGACTGAGGAGCTAAACCTCCAGACCAGAGGGTTGACCAGCCTGCAGTGCT
>CM053742.1:102113294-102140388 GCA_028658305.1 Pachyuromys duprasi
AGAAATAGCTCCAACCTTTTACTAATGAACTTGCTGTTTATAATGAAGGCAAAAATCTTAGGGCATACTAAGTTTTGGTTAAAGTATGTACAAGTAAGTCTCCTTGGTCATGTAGCTGTTGTAGTAATATGAGCCTATTTGAATTTGATTCATTTAACTTCTTGGAAGCATGTTACCCTTTGATTTTGGACAGTTTAGATCCTGTTCTTCTAAAATACTTTACCCACTAATGTTTCTATCAATTCTAACACTTCACCTACTGTGGGCATTGTAATTTAATTTTTCCTAGTATATTTGACTCATTAAAAAAATACTTTAGTTGCAGGGTCCAGTAGCCCACAACTGTAATCCCAGTACTTGGAGGCGGGGGCGCAGATGCAAGTAGATTTCTGTGAGTTTGAGGCCAGCCTGGTCTAAAAAGCAAGTCCAGGACACCCAAGGCTACACAGAGAAACCTCGTCTTGAAAATTAAAATGAAAAACATGTGTTTGGACCCATAAGTTTATAAATAAAGTTATCCATTATCCGAGAAAGTGGATTCCCAGATGCCTTAGATTTGGGGAAACTCATTTCTTTTTATTGTTTACATAATATGTATCTCCATAAATATTTATTATTTTGTGGCAAAACATCACAACTTACTTTATTCTAGGGTTTTTAAAATGTACAGAATATTATCATTATCTAGATTCACCCTAAATGCAAGCAACACCAAGAGCTTCTTTCTCTATCTTAATATAATTTAAATATTTTTAGTATAACTGAAATATTCTGACATACTCTCCTATTTAAGTGTTACTATTGATCAACTTTTCGTCATTCCACCCTCTCTTTGTCTCTGCCTCTGACAACTGCAATTCTACTTTCAAATTCCATGAGAAAAAAGTTATTAGGAATGATATCATGCAGTATTTGTTTTTGGGTTAGGTTTACATTACTTAAAATTATGTCTTCCATTTCCATCTATTATCAAAATGATAGAACTTATTCATTCTTTTGTCTGAATTGTATTTCATTTTGTGTATATACTGTATTCTCCTTACTCATTTACCCTGTGATCCAAATTTTAGTTGATTCAACTACTGGGAATTATGCTACAGTAAACAAGTGATAGTAAGTAACTCTTTGATATACTGATTTCATATAGTTTTCATTACCTGCTAATGGGATTCCTGAACCACACAATCATTACATTTAATTTTAATATTTGAAATTTAAATACAATTTTATAATTTCCACTTTTTGTTTCTTTACTCCAACCCCTCCCATTTACTCCCTGGCTCTTTCTCGTGGGCTCTGGCCTCTCTTTAACTGTTATATATATATATATATTCTTAAATATATAAATATAATAGCACCGGAGTATAATGTTGTGTGTAAGCAATTTCTTACATGTGTAACATTTCAGGGATGACAGTTGTTCTAGTTTTAGTTTTTAGGAACTTTGTATTTTTTGAGATTTTTAAGATATTGTTACTATATGATTAATTCCTCATGCCTTATTTTTATTTTTTAGGTAAATCCATGAATCCCTGGAAGTTCTTCATATTGTTAGTGTATGACCTCTTCCCATTGAAACATTATGCATTTATTCCAGTCTTCACAGTCAGGATTTATTTGTCTCTGTCCTTCTAAAATTTCTTAAGTAGTCTCTTTTCTTTGAGACTGTAGTTACTTCAAGTATTTCAATATTAGGTGATACCCTGTGTCTAGGTTGGCTGCAAAGTTACTGATGGCATACTGCCAATATATTGGTACTAGAGGGTACCCTGATGGAACCAGCTGCAGGTAATATGGTGCACAAGGGAGAGAATAGAAATTAAGAACTTACAGGTTAAAAGTCAGAGACAAAAGAGAGTCCAAGATGGGGGTCTCAGGAGGACACTGTGACTGAGGAGTAGGACAGCAGTGTCGGCACTACGACCAGGAGACTGATATCTGGGACCAAAAACACCAGCGTTTGTGATTGCCATGTGAGCAGAATTCGTATGGTGAGGAAATCAAATGGGAAAGTCCTAGAGACACCCAGTTAATCCCTGGAAAAACTCTGAGCAACCGGCTGCACAGAGCCCAGATCTGAACACTCAGCTTCCCTTGGTGCCACCAGCCACCAGGACTGGGACACACACAGTCTCCCTGCCAGGCTGAGGCACCCTAGAGACCATTCCAGTCCTGATCAGCTGCGCACATCAGCTAACCCTGATCTGACCTGTGCAGCTTCCTACCACCCCACCAGCCGCCCGCCACTCTGCCAGATGCCATCTTTGACAGGGGCTCAGAGTTCCCAGTCCAGACTGATACCAGTCCAGACCTGGGAGAAATGGTGGGCACACATCCACTAGCTCTGTTGGGAACGTACAGCCTCTCATGGCCCGCCAGTCACCACATCTGACTGGGACACATAGTTTCCGGTCGAGACTGAGGCACCTCAGATACCAGGGCAGACCTGGGAGAAATGGTGGGCACACACATCTGCTAGACATGAGCAAAACACGCGCCTCCCAAGGTGCCAGTGCAACAAGCCGCCACCCCGGAGAAGGACACAAAGTAACTGGTCCACACTAAGGTGTTCCCTGATTCCATCCCAGACTGGGGTGCACAGCCCCTAGCTCAGAAAGAGGCGACCACAGCACCACCCACTGACCTCTGAGTCCAGCCTGTGGAACCCACCACCGTATGAAGAACAAAGGGAATCCAGGAAACCTGCTTAGGCGCTTGCCCTCAGTCTGTGCTTGTTAAACATGCTAGCTCCCTCATTCCTTCCTGAGCTTACTCCCAAACCACATAGCTCAACCTTATATACTCCCCTAGCACTCCCCTTTAAGACACCTTCCCAGCACTCGAGTGCAAGCACACACACACACACACACACACACTTATTCCCCCTCCCCAACAACGAAACTATGCCAGCTACATTTCCTCCCAAAGGGACAACTGAGGAAAACACACACACTATCAAACCACTGGAAATCCCTGATCTTCTTGAAGAATAATCCAGACACCAGAGACTGACAGTTCCAGTCTGAAGATCAGCCATAAAGCACAAACAGCTCCTTGATTATATATAAACAACTGCCCAGAAGTTGACCTAAGAACTCACCCAACAAAATCAGGATACCATGGCCCCACCAGAAACTCCCAAAAGCAACGGAGATTTTAATTCAGCGGAGACACAGGAAAATTATGTTAAAGCAATGATTATGCAGATATTAGAGGAACAAAAAGAGGGACAAAAAGAGGAAATGAACCAGGCCCTCAAAGAAATTCAGAAAAGTTTAACTGCCAACATAGAGGCACAATTATAGATATACAGAGAGGAAACAAACAAAAAAATAGGAGTCAGAGTCAATCAGATCAAGGAAAGGATACAAAGCATGAAAACAGAATTAGAATCTATAAAGAAGAAACAAATGGAGACGAATCTGAAACTGGAGAACTTAGAGAAAAAATCAGGAACCACAAAGGTAAGCATCACCAATAGAATATAAGAGAAGGAAGAGAGAATCTCAGGAGTTGAAGATACACTGGCTGAAATGGATTCCTCACTCAAGGAAAAAATAAAATCGGAAAAGTCCCACACAAAACATCCAAGAAATCAAGGATGCCATGAAACGACGAAACCTAAGAATAATTGGAATAGATGAAAAAGAAGACTCCAGCCTCCAAGGAATGCAAAATATTTTTAAGAAAATCATAGAAGAAAATTTTCCCAACTTAAAAAAAGGAATTGTCCATAAACATACAAGAAGCCTATAGAACACCAAATAGACTAGACCAGAAAAAAAATACCTCTCCTCACATCATAGTCAAAACACTAAACCTACAAAAAAAAAAAAAAAAGAAAAAATATTAAAGGCCGCAAGGGAAAAGGGTCACGTAATATATGAAGGTACATATATCAGAATCACACCAGAATTCTTATCAGAAATTATGAAAGCCAGAAGGGCCCATGCAGAAGTCGTGCAGTCTTTAAGGGAACACAGATGCCAACCAATACTACTATAACCAGGAAAGCGTTCAATCAACATAGATGGAGAAAACAAAATTTAAGCAATATCTGTACAGCAACCCAACCCTACAGAAGGTACTAGAAGGAAAACTTCAGTCCAATGAAAACAACAACACCAAAGAAAATATAGGATACAGATAATTTCCCAACCAACTCCACAACAAAAGGAAAAAGCAGTCATTGGTCACTAGTATCTATCAACATCAATGGACTCAACTGTCCAATAAAAAGACACAGACAAACAGAATGGTTGCAGAAATGGGATCCAACATACTGCTGCATCCAAGAAACACACCTATGCAACAAAGATAAACACTACCTCAGAGTAAAGGGCTGGAAAAATATTTTCCAAGCCAATGGACCCAGAAAACAAGCTGCGGTAGCAACCCTAGTAGCTAATCAAATAAACTTTCAACCAAAGTTAATCAAGAAAGATGAGGAGGGGCACTTCCTTCTCATCAAAAAAAAACTCCAACAGGAAGACATCACAGTTTTGAACATTTATGCCCCAAATGCAAGACCACCTACATATGTAAATCAAACATTATTAAACCTGAAATCACACATTGATCCCAAAACCCTAATAGTGGGAGACTTCAACACTCCACTCTCACCAAGGGACAGATCATCCCTTCAGAAGCAAAACAGAGAAACGAGGGCATTCAAAGAGACCCTAAGTCAAATGGACCTAATAGATGTCTACAGAACTTTTCACCCTAGATCCAGGTCCCACCATTTGCCTACAAATTTCATGATTTCCTCTTTTTTAATTGCTGAGTAGTATTCCATTGTGTAAAAATACCATAATTTCTGTATCCATTCCTCAACTGAGGGACATCTGGGTTATTTCCAGGTTCTGGCTATTACAAATAAAGAAGCTATGAACATAGTTGAACAAATGTCCTTGTTGTGTACTTGAACATCTTTTGGATATATGCCTAAGAGTGGTATAGCTGGGTCTTGAGGAATCACTATTTATTACAATAATATACTTTGTGCATTTAACATTTTATTTACTCTTTGAGAATTTAATATATTGTTCAATATATTTTGATCATATTCATCGCACCTACATCCACTTTTCCAACAACCTCTCCATATCTCCCTCTCAACTTGCTGTCCTCTTTTTAGTTTTGTTTTTTTTATATAACCCACTTAGTTTAATTAGTGCTGCCTATAAACTTGTGGGTATAGAGATGTCAAGGCTGTTCTTGGTTAAATACATTTGGAATTAACTAAAATCAGTCCAGTGAGGGATTTTCTTGATTGAATCATTTGAGGTGAGAACACCCTCTCTAAATCTGGGCAACACCTTCTGGTGGCAGTCTATATAAAAGGACATGGAAGAATAAAGGTTTTCATGCTTGCTGGAAACATCCCCTATCCTGATGTGGTATTCCTTCCCTGGTATTGGAGCCTGCTTCTTCAGGATTCTAATACACACCAAAGACTATCTCAGATATCCAACTCATGGACTGAACAACTATTGGATGCTTGAATTTTCCATAAGGAGACAACCATTTTTTGACCACACCCTGTAAACTTCTCCATTATATATGGAATACACACACACACACAGCATTTCTCAAAAAATTGCCTACTGAAAAAAGGAGCTGGAGAAGCATGATAAACCTTGGCTTCGTTTTGATGAAAAGACTTTAAGGCTTAGGGAAATTGCAATGCTGAAGTGGATATTCTATGTAAAACCTAATACTCCATGATGCAAAGACCGAGAAGACATGCCCTCACAAATCCTATTAAGACACAAAATGGTCAGAGGAGTACCATAATATTTGAAGAGCTTTATTGTTATCGTTTTCCTTTTGTCAGTTTGGAGATGCTGCTGCTCAGCCAGGTAAATTAAATGGGATAAGTTCAGTTGTCCTGCAGTTTTGATAGTTTAGCAAGAGTCAGATGACATCAATGAATTGCCAAATACAAGATGATTCTAGTTATCATAATGGGAAACACAGATTAGATGAGGTTTATGGTGGCATGACTCATATAGACTTTTGGTACTGTCTAATAAGTAATGATGCTTCCAAAAATGAAATACAAAAGAAGCCTGTTTCATTTTTGTTTGATCTGAATAAGAAAAAAAAACTCAAACAAATGAAATAAAGGCTACATTGAATTTTAGCAAGAGGGACTCTCAGCCTGTGAAATAATTTCCAGACTTCAGTCAGTTTGCCGACTCAGAACACATTGAGTGAAGGTATAGTCAGGTCCCCCTGAAGAAGAACCTTGCAAAATACTGAGCAATTTTACTGTTAGCCATTCTCCCACCCTTCCCTAGAGGGATCTATGGTCTTTCACATGGGAAACTGCATACTATGGTAGAGGAAAAATTAGACTTTCTGGGATCTATTGGATATAGATTCAGAATTAACACTGATTCCAGCAGACCCCAAAAAGTATTATGGCCCTCCATATTTAATAGGGACTGATGAAGGTCAGGCAATTAATGAAGATTTGGCTGAAGTCTGATTCGTAGTTTTAGTCCAGTGTGTCCCCAAACTTACCCTGTAGTTATTATTCCCAATTGATATTGTATAATTGGGATATACATGTATATCCCATATATATGCACATAAATATATATCAACTATACATATGTATGCATATATATATTTTTTTTTACTTCATTGGTTCCCTGATCTGTGGAGTGAGGGCTATTATGGTTGGGGATGCTAAATGGAAAACACTTGATTTGTTTCTACCACATAAAATAGTGAACAAAGACAATACAACACTCCAGGAAGAATTGCAAAATTTAGTTCCATCATCAAGGACTTGAAAGATGTAGGGTGGTAGTTCATATCTCCCTTTAACTCCTCTATCTGGTCTGAGCATAAGACATATGGACCATGGAAAATGATCATTGACTATTGAAAAATTAATGAAACAGTGATGTCACTACTTGTGCCAGGTAAGGTTTTCTTGAGCAGATTAATACATGCAGTTATTGGTCTAGCAGATGAATTTTTTTCTCAGCATTTTGTCCACTAAAAAGAATTTGCTTTCAGCAACAACATTATACCTTTACAGTTTTACTTCAAAGCTATATTAACTCTTTAGCTCTGTGTAATAACTTATTTGGGGGGCATCTCAATTATCAGTCTCTTCCACAAAATATCACATTGGTCCACTACTATTTTGATGACATCATGATGATTGGACCAAGTGAGAGAGAGGTAGTAACCACTTTGGACTTACTATAAAGGCATGTTTGTATCACATGATAGGAAATAAATCCAATCACGAAAATTCAAGTAGTTTCTGCCTCAGTGAAAATTTGACAGTCCAGTGGTATGGGGCATGCAGAGATCCCCCTTCTAAAATAAAGAATAAGTTATATACATGGCCCTACGACCAAGAAAGAAGCACAATGTTTAGTGGATCGATTAGATTATGGAGACAATACATTCCTTATTAGTATATGTTACTCTGGCCCATATACCAAGTGACTCAGAAAGTTGTTAGCTATGTGTGGGGCCTGGAAGAAGACAGGGGTCTTCAACAGTTTCAGGCTGCTGTGCAGGCTGCTCTACCACTTGGACTATATGATCCAGCAGACCTAATGATACTTGAGGTATCAGTGGCAGATAGAGATGCTGTTTGGATCCTTTGATAGTCCCTGTAGATGAATCAAAGGAAAGACTGATGGGAAAATATTAAAAGCAGCAAGGAAAAAAGACCAGTTAACATATAAAGGCATACCTATCAGAATCAATCAGACTTTTCAACAGAGACTGTAGAAGTCAGAAGGGCCTGGGCAGATAATGCAGAAACATAGAGATGCCAACCCAGAATAGTGTATCCAGCAAAATTTCAATCAACATACAGCGAAAAAACAAAATATTACATGATATAACTAAATTAACATATATATATATATGCAGTTATCCATCCCTACAGACAATACGAGAAGGAAAACTTCAACACAAGAGCAACTACACCCAAGAAAAAGCAGGATAAACACACCATCATATCAAAAAGCAAAAGAAAATAAACACTCAACCACCTCCAACTTCACAATAAAAGAAACAAACAATGATTGGTCACTGATATCTATTAACATCAATGGTCTGAACTTTCCAATAAAAAGGCACAAAATAACAGATTAATTGCAGAAACAGGTTCCAATATACTGTTGCATTCAAGAAACACATCTCTGCAACAAAGACAGATACTACCTCAGAGTAAAGTGCTAGGAAGAGGTTTTCTAAGACAAAGGACACAAGAAGCAAGATGGCATAGCCATCCTAAAGTCTAATAAAATACAAGTTCAAACAAAATTAAGAAAAGAGATGAAGAGGGATACTTCACTATCATCAAAGGAAAATCCACCAGGAGGACATCACAATCCTGAACATCTTTGAAACAAACACAAGGGCTCCTGCATTTGTCAAAGAAACACTACTAAAGCTTAAATCATACATTGATCCCAACAACTTAAGAGTGTGAGACTTCAATACCACATTCTCACCAAGGGACAGATCATTGAAACAAAAGTTAAACACAGAAAAAATGACACTTATAACAAATAGACCTTCTAGATGTCTACAGAACCTTTCACTCAAACACAAAAGAGTAAACCTTCTTCTCAGCACCTCACGGAACCTTCTGCAAAATTGACCGAATAGTCAGGCACAAAGCAAGCCTCAACAAATACAAGGAGATTGATATAATCTATTGTATCCTTACAGGCCAACATAGTCTAAAACTAGACCTCCACAATAACAGAAATAACAAAAGCCTACATACACATGGAACCTGGACCACTCACTGCCCAATGACACCTGGGTTAGGGAGGAAATAATGAATGAAACTAAAGACTTCCAAGAAGTGAATGAAAAAGAAGGTAAAACTTACCTAAATTATGAGACACAATGAAAGCAGTGCCAAGAGGAAAGTTTATAGCACTAAGCACCTTCATAAAGAAATTTGAGGCATCTCATAGAAGCAACTTAATCTCACAAAATAAATAACTAGAAAAAGAAGCAAATATACCCAAGAGGAGATGGCTCTAAATAATCAAATTCAGGGCTAAAATCAATACATAGAAACAAAGAGAACATTTTTTAAAAAGTTAATGACAGTAAGAGCTAGATCTTTGAAAAGATAAATAAAGATAGACAAACTCCTGGCTAAAGTAACTAAAAGGCAGATAGGCACTGTCCAAATCAACAAAATCAGAAATGAAAAGGAGGACATAACAACAGACATTGAAGAAATCTAAACATTCTTTAGGTCCTACTTCAAAAGACTATACGCAAAAAAAAATTGAAAATGTAAATGAAAGAGACAATTTTCTTGATAAATTCCATTTACCAAAGCTGAATCAATATCAGGTAAATAAATTACATAGTCCTGTATCACGTAGGGGAATAGAAGCTGTTGTCAAAAGTCTCCCATTAAAAACAAAAACAAAAACAAAAACAACCAGGACAAAATGGTTTCGGCACAGAATTCTACCACACCTTCAAAGAAGAGCTAAAACCAATACTTTCAAATTATCAACAAAATAAAAGCAGAAGGAACATTACCAACATCACTCTATGAGACCACAGTTACCTTTATACCTAAATCTCAACAAAATATGAGAACTTCAGACTAATCTCAGTTTTGAACATTAATGTAAAAATACTGAATAAAATACTTGTAAACCAAACCCAAGAACACATTAAAGATATCCTCAACCATGACCAAGAATGCTTCATCCCAGGCCTGCATGGGTGGTTCAACATACAAAAACCCATCAATGTAATCTACCACATAAACAAAATGAAAGAAAACAAGCACATGATCATCACCAGAGATACCATAAATGCATCTGAAAAATTCAATACCCATTCATGTTTAAAGTTTTGGAGATATCAGGGATATAAGACACATACCTAAAACATAGTAAAGACAATACACAGCAAGTATATTACAAATATCACACTAATTACGGAAAAACTGAAATCAGTCCCACCGAAATCAGGGACAAGGCAAGGCTGCCCACTCTCTCCTTTCCTTTTCAACATAGTTCTTAAAGTCCTAGCTAGAGACAACTAAAGGACATCAAGGGGATACAAATTGGAAAGGAAGTATTCAAAGTATCACTATTCATATATGATATTATAGCATACATGAGTGACCCCATATATTCTACCAGAGAACTCCTTCAGCTGACATACACGTTCAGCAAAGTGACCTGATGTAAAATTAACTAAAAATTATCTGAAGCTCTCGTGATTACAAAAGAGAAACTGGCTGAGAAAGAACTTTAGGGAAACAACACCCTTCACAATAACCACAAATAGCAAAAAGTAGCTTGGTGTAACTCTAGACAAGCAAGTGAAAGACCAGTAAGAAAAAAAATTCATGTCTCTGAAGAAAGAAATTAAAGAAGGTATCAGAAGATGTGAAGATATCCCATGCTCATGGGTACGTAGGATTTAAGTAGTGAAAAGACTATCCTAGCAAAAGCAATCTACAGATTCAAAGCAATTACCATCAAAATACCAACAAAAATTTTTGCAGACTTTTAAAAAACAATTCTCAATTTCATGTTGAAAAACAAAACAAAATAAACAAAACAAAAAAAGAATAGCTAAAGCAATCCTGTACACACACGTACACGCGCGCGCACTCACACACACACACACACACACACACACACACACACAAAAGATCTTCTGGAGGTATCTTCATCCCAGATCTCTAATTGTACTATTGAAGAACAGTAATAAAAATGCATGGTATTGGCATTGAAACAGACTGGTGGATCAATGGAATCAAATCGAAGATCCAGAATAAAAGCACACACCTATGTGAACTTAATTATTGACAAAGATCCAAAAACAAACAATGGCAAAAAGACAGTATTTCAATCAATGGTGCTTGTCTAACTGGATGTGTACATGTAGAAAAATGCAAATAGACCCATATTTATTACCCAGCACAAAGTTAAAATCCAAGTGGATCAAAGACCTCAACATAAATCCAGACACAGTAAATCTGTTAGAAGAAAAAGTGAGGGAAAGCTTGGAATACATTGGCTCAGGATACAACTTTCTGGACAGAACACCAACAGCACAGTCTCTAAGTTCAACAATTAATAAATGAAACCTCATGAAACTGAAAATCTTCTGTAAAACAAAGGACACTGTCATCAGAAGAAAATGACAGCCTATAGACTGGGAAAAGATTTTCACTAACTCTAAATCAAACAGAGAGCTAATATCCAGAATATATTAAAAACTCAAGAAGTTAAACACCAACAAACCAAGTAATCCAATTACAAAATGGGGCACAGGGCTAAACAGACAATTCTCAACAGAGGAATATTGAATGGTAGAGAAACAGTTAAAAAATAATGCTCAACATCCTTAGTCATTCTGAAAATGCAAATTAGAATGACCCTGAGATTTCACCTCACATCCATCAGAATGTCTAAGATAAAAAACTCAAGGGATTATGAATGTTGGAGATGTTATAGAGAAAAGGGAACCCTCCTCCATTGACGGTGGGAATGTAATCTTTTAAGACGACTTTAACAATCAATATGGTGCCATGTCAGAAAATTAGGAATAGTGCTACCTCAAGATCCAGCAATACCAGTTCTAGGCATATACCCAGAATATGCCCCACCATTCAGTAAGGGCATTTGCTTAACTATGTTCATAGCAGCTTGATTTAGAATAGCCAGAATCTGGAAACAACCTAGATGTCCCTCAATAGAAGACTGGATACAGAAAGTGCAGTATTTACACATTTGAAGAATACTCATATATTTAAAACAAGGAAATCATGAAATATGCCAGCAGGGAACTAAAAAATACAGTCCTGAGTGAGGTAACCCAGAATCAGAAAGATATATATGGTATATACTCACTTATAAGTGTGTAAGTACTATGTACCTTCTCTTCAGCCAGTTTTGCTGTGTTTACTATTTCCCCTTCTGAGATTTAAGCCTCCTTCCTTGAGTCCTTATTGTTACTTATCTTCTTTGGGTCTGTGAATTGTAGTTTGTCTGTACTGTATTATATGGCTAAAATCTGCTTATAAATGAATACATATTATGTGTGTCTTTGTGCATTTGGGTTAATTGACTCAGTATGCTCTTTTCTAGTTCCATCATTTGCCAGCAAATTTCATGCTTTCCTTGCTTTTAATACCTGATTTCTATTCCATTCTGTAAATGTAGCACAATTACTTTATCCATTTTTTGGTGGAAAGACACCTAGATTGTTTCCAGATTCTGGCTATGACACATATATCTGCTATGAATATATTTGGCCAATGTCCTTGTTTTATGGTAGAGCATCTTTCGGATATATGTACAGAAATGTGTATGGAGGTAGATCTATTTGAGAGATAACCAGATTGATTTCCAGAGAGGTTGTACAAGTTTGCAATCCCACCTGCAATATAAGAGTGTTGCCCTTTCTCCACATCTACTCTAGCGTATGTTGTCAATTGAATTTTTGATCTTGGCAATTCTGACAGCTGTAAGATGGAATCTCAGAGTTGTTATCATTTGCATTTTCCTGATTATTAATGACTTTGAGCATTTCCTTAAGTGCTTCTTGGCCATTCAAGTTTCCTCTGCTGAGAATTCACTGTTTAGCTCTGTACACAATATTTAATTGGATTATTTGGTTTCTTGGTGATTAATTTCTTGAGTACTCTGTGTATGTTTGATATTAGCCTTTTGTCAGTTGTATTAATGATGAAGATCTTTTTTTTTTCAATCTGTAGACTGCCCTTTTCTTCTATTGATAGTGTCCTTTGCCTTACAGAAGCTTTTCAGTTTCAAGCGTCCCAATTATTAATTGTAGATTTTAGAGATTCAGCTACTTGTATTCTGTTAAGGAAGTTGTCTTCTATGCCAATGAGTTCAATAATTTTCCACATTTTCTTTTCTAGAAGATTTAGTGTATCCGGTTTTATGTCAAGGCATTGGATCTGCTTTAATTTGAGTTTTGTGCAGGGTGATTAATATGGATCTACTTACATCCTACTTCATGTAGACATCCAGTTAGACCAGCATCATTTCTTGAAGCTGCTCCCACCCCACCCCCCCCCATTGCATGGAATTGACTTCTTTGTCAAAAAGTCATATAGCTTTAGGTATGTGGGTTTATTTCTGAGTCTTCCAGTCTATTCCATTTATCAACTTGTCTGTTTTTATGCCCAAACCATACAGTTTTTATTACTATTGCTCTATAGTATAGCTAGAAGTCAGGGGTGGAGGCACCCACAGAATTTCTTTTATTTTATAGAAATATTTTATCTATTTCTTTTTTCATATAAAGTTTAGAATTGTTCTTTTGGGCTCTATAAAGATTTGTGTTGGAGTTTTGGTGGGGAGTGCATTGAATCTGTAGATTTCTTTTAGTAACATGGTCATTTTTACTGTTAATCATACTGATCCATGAGCATGGGACATCTATCCATCCTCTGAATACCTTCTTTAATTTCTTTCTTCAGCGACTTGAAGTTCTTCTCATACAGGGTTTTGACTTTCTTGGTTAAAGTTGCACCAAGATACTTTGTATTATTTATGGCTTTTGTGAAGGGTACAGTTCCCATAATTTCTTTCTCAGCCCATTTGTCATTTGCAAACTGGAGAGCTACTATTTTTTTTTAATTAATTTTGTATCCAGCCGGAAAGTGTTTTTAGCTGAACTTTTCTCTAGCGGAATTTTTAGGGTCATTCATGTATACCATCATATCACCTTCAAATAGGGATACTTTGAATTCTTCCTTTCCAATTTGTATCTCTTTGATTTCCTTTAATTGCCCTATTGTTCTGTCTAGGACTTCAAGCTCTATGTTGAAGAGATATCAAGAGTGTGTGAAGGGCTTTGCCTTGTACCTGATTTCAGTGCGATTGTTTTATGTTTTTCTCTATTTAATTTGACGTTGGCTATAGGCTTGTAGTATATTGCCTTTATTGTGTTTAGGTATGTGCCTTGTATCTCTGATTTCTCCAAGAATTTTTTTAACAAGAAGCGGTGTTAGATTTTGTCAAATTCTTTTTGGCAGCTAATGAGATGATCATGTTTTTTTTGTTGTTGTTTTTCATTCAGTTTGTTTATATGGTGGATGGCATCGATGGGTTTTCATATGTTGACTCACTCCTGCATTCCTGGGATGAACCCTACTTAAACAGGATGGATGATATTTTTGATGTGTTCTTGGATACAGTTTTTTAGGATTTTATTGAGTATTTTTTAATCAATGTTCATAAGGTTAATTGGTCTGAAATTCTCTTTCTTTTTGGGTATTTTTGTGGTTTAGATATCAGGGTGACTGTGGCCTAATAGAATGAGTTTGCAATCTTTCTTTAATTTTTGTTTTGTGGAATAGTTTGAAGAATATTGGTGTTAGCTCTTTTTTGTAGTTCTCATTCAATTCTCTGCTGAAACCATCTGGTCCTGCTTCTATTTCCGTATGGATTATAGGACTATTTAACTTGTATATCTGATCTTTGTTTACCTTTGGTAAGTAGTGTCTAACAAAAAAGTGTCCATTTCATTTATGTTTTCCATTTTTGTGGAATACAGGCTTTTGATGGAGACTTAATGAGTATTTGGATTTCTTCAGTGTCAGTTGTTATGCCTCCCTTTTCATTTCTGATTTTGTTGATTTGGTTACTCCTCCGTTTAGTTAGTTTTGCTAAGGTTTTGTCTATCTTATTGATTTGCTCTAAGAATTGCTTTTAGTTTTGTTTATTCTTTGTATTCTCTTTGTTTATAATTTATTGATTTCAGTCCTGAGTTTGACTCTTCACTGCCATCTACTCCTGTTGGCTGTGTTTGCTTCTTTTGTTTTGTTTTTTGTTGTTTTTTCTAAAGTGTTTAGGTGAGCTGCCAAGTTTCTTGTGTGGAATCACTTCAATTTCTTTATGAAAGTGCTTTGTGTTATGAACTTTTCTCTAAGTATTGCTTTCATTGTGTTCCATAAGATTGGCTATGTTATGCCTTCATTTTCATTGAAATTTAGGATGTCTTTTATCTTTTCCTTTATTTCATCCCTGACCCAGTGGTCATTGAGTAGAGTCTTGTTCATTCTCTATGAGTGTGCAGGGTTTTTTTTTTTTTTTGATGTTGTTGTTGTTATTTCTGTTGTTGTTTAAGTCCACCTTTCATTCATGGTGATCTGCCTTGATCATCTGTACACTGGTGAGAATGGAATGTTGAAGTCTCCCATTATTAGTGTGTTGGGATCAATGTGTAATTTAAACTTTATTAATTTTAATCTTACAAATGTAGATGCCCTTGTATTTCAGGCATAGATGTTCAGGATTAAGATGTCTTCTTGGTGGATTTTTTCCTTTGGTGAGTATGAAGTGTCCTTCCTCATCTCTTTTAATTAATTTTGGTTGAAACTCTGTTTTATTAGCCATTAGATTGGATAATCCAGCTTGCTTCTTATGTCCATTTGCTTGGAAAACTTTTTTCCAGCCCTTTATTCTAGGCAATGTCTATCTTTTTTGCTCAGGTGTGTTTCTTGTATACAGCAGAATACTAGGTCCTGTGTACATTTTGTTACCTTGTATGTTTTTATTGGATAGTTGAGTCCATTGACATTGAGGTATATTAAAGACCAATGATTGTTATTTCCTTTTAGTATTATGGTTTTGGTGGTCATATGTTTGTATGCTTATCTTCTTTTGGTTTTGCTGTTGTGAAGGTATTTTATCTTGTGTTTTCTTAAGTGTAGTTGACCTCATTGGGTTAGCGTTTTCCAAAAGTCCAAGTGGATCAAAAATCTCAACATAAAACCAGATACACTAAATCTGTTAGAAAAAAAAGTGGGGACGAGCCTAGAACTCATTGGCACAGTAAACAACTTCCTAGACAGAACACCAACAGCACAGGCTCTAAGAGCAACAATCAATAAATGGGACCTCATGAAACTGAAAATCTTCTGTAAAGCAAAAGACACTGTCATCAGAACAAAATGTCTGGGAAAGAATCTTCACCAACCTTATCTATATCTGAAAGAGGGCTGGCTTTCTTAGTATGTGTTGAGAGGTGAGGTGTGATTCTGATAGGTCTGCCTTTACATATTAATTGACTTTTTCCTTTGCAGCTTTTAATATTTTTTCTTTGTTTTTGTGAATTTAGTGTTTTGATTATTATGTGGCAGGAGGATTTTTTTCTGATCTAATGTATTTGATATTCTGTAGGCCTCTCGTATGTTTATAGGCATTTCTTTCTTTAGGTTGGGGAAATTTTCTTCTATGGTTTTGTTGAAAGTATTTTCCGGTACTTGGAGCGGGTAATCTATTCCCATTATTCTTAGGTTTTGTCTTTTCATTGGGTACTTCATTTCTTGGATAATTTGTGTCAGGATTTTTTTTTTAGATTTAATATTTTCTTTGATAGATGTATTGATTTTTTCCGTTGTATCTTCTACACCTGATAATCTCTCCTCCATATCTTGTATTCTGTTGGTGATGCTTACCTCTGTCACTCCTGTTCTCTTGCCTGAGTTTTCCACCTCCAGGATTTTCTTGGTTTGTGTTTTCTTTATTTATCCTACTTCCATTTTCAGGTCTTGAAATATTTCACTCTTTTTTTTTCACCAGTTTCATTGTGTTTTCCTATATTTCTTTTTTTTTAATTTTTTACAAGTTTGCATTTTTTCATTTTGTAGCTTCCTCATTTATCTCCTCCTATTTCCAACCCATCTAATCCCCTCATATCCTTCCCCTAGTCTACTGAAGGGGGAGTTCTCCTCCCCCTTGCCATCTGACCGTAGTTTATCAAGTCTTATCAGGACTGCCTGGATCTTCTTCCTTTGTTGTCTCTCAAGGCCAAATATCCAGAGGGTAATGCAGAGGGCAGGGGAATCTTATGGAAGAAGGGGGTGATAGTAGGACCTAGAGGAAACAGGAACTATACAAGAAAACCAACAAAGCTAAAATATCTGAGCACAGGGGATCCTGCGGAGTCTGATGAACCAACCAAGAACCATGCATGGAGAGGTCCTGAAATCATGCTCAAATGTAGCCCACAGGCAACTCAGTGTCTAGGTAGGATTTCTTAGTAAGGGGAGCAGGGGATGCCTCTGTCATAAATTCAGTTTCCTGTTTTCTTTATGTGATTTGTTCATTGACCCTATTTGCTTGATTGTATTCTCCTGTATTTCTTTTTTTAAAGGTGTACATCACATGTCCAGATGACATGCAAGTTTTTTTTTTTTTACTTTCAGATTTTTTTTTATTTATTGTTTATACAGTATACTGCCTGTATATGTGCCTGCAGGACAAAAGAGGGTAGCAGATCTCATTGTAGATGGTTTATGAGCCACCATATGTTTGCTGGGATTTGAACAACGGTTCTTTGAAAGAGCTGTCAGTATTCTTAACCTCTGAGCCACCTCTCCGGCCCTCTCTCATGTTTCTTTGAAGTATGTATTCATTTCCTCTTTAAAGCTCTCTACCAGCTTCTTCAGTACATATTTAAGGTCATTTTCCTGTGTTTCATCTGTGTTAGGATATCCAGAGATTGTTGCCATATTGTTCTGGTTTTGTTGATTGTTTTCTTACACTGGCCCTTAGTCATCTGGTTATCCTTGAATTGGCTGTTTGTTCTTGGAATCTGCTGTGTTTCTTGGGCATGTGGGAGGAGTCCGACATCATGGACCTGGGGGATGGATGTCCTCACATAGCCTAGAGCTCTGCTCTTCTGGTTGTGTCTGAGTTGGACCTAGGCAGGGAATTAGGGTGTGGGTTTCTAACCTGTGTGATCCTGTGAGGTGCTGCCAGTGTATTCAAGACTGCTAGTAAAGGCATGAACACAAAGAAATATTGAATTTGGCTAGCATTAAATTTGATCATCAATATATGTGATCATGTTTTCCCCTTTCCCAACTACTCCTAGGTTTTCCCCACCTCCCTACCCATCAGCATGTTCATTCTCTTTAAAAACAACAACAAAAAAAAACAACAAGAAATCAAAACAAAACAAAAACCCAAAAAATGAAAATTCCTCACAAAAATAAAAATAATAAAGGCAAAAGATCAAAAATGCCAAAACAAAGCAAAATGATATAACACACACATATATAAATATATATGTATACAAATGTATATAAGTGTATATATATGTATATATGTGTGTATGTATGTGTGTTTGTATCTATATCTATATCTATATCTATATATATCATGAAGTTCCTTCTGTGTTGACCAACTACTCCTGGACATAGTTGATCTACAGGTAGAGAAATGATATTGATCCCTTCATATGGTGTTTGGCTTGATTTTTCTCAGTCAACCTGCCTGTGACCAGGCACAATAGGATTATGGCCAGCTCTGTTAATTGCCATTGAATGAGCAGTCACAGATGCTTATGAAACAATTTGATGTGTATGTTCCCTGTTTTTATCAGTTCAATAATCACTTTCTTCATGTTTTGTTGTGGAAGTTGGAGAAAAAAAATTAGAGTAGGGAGTCTTGTGGCCCCCAGTACTACAAGAGTGGCTCAGTCTAATTTACCTTAGAGACAAACACTTTAGGAACTATACCCATGATACTTAGGATATTTTAGTTCTAGATCACCATATTATGCCACAAGTGACACTGTCCTGAAAAAAAAATCCATTATTGTGTTGGGCATGGTGACTCACACCTGTAATCCTATCATTTAATAAGGGCGAGGCATAAGGATTGCCACAAATTTAAGAGCAGCCTGGTCTACATACTGTATTTCAGGCTTGTTTGGAGTGAGTAAGAGAGAGAGAGAGAACACATTATGTGACTTGATTTATAATGTGCAGTCTTAGAGTACTTGATTAGAAAAAAAAAATCTGTGGTTGCCAATAGCCAACTTTCAAATAGAATAGAGATTACTTGGGAAATTGAAGCTACTAAAACTGATATTTCCCCAGAATGCATGATATTGTAGAAAACCACAAATATATCCTTCTATGTTTTTATGTCATTAGTATGACACACTCATGATATCATTATGTTGTCCTATCCTTCAAACAGATTCCTGCTCTGCATCATGCACTTTAAGTTTAAAGCAGGAATCACAGAGCCAGTCTCCTTTTGTGCCTGGGCTAATACCCAAGTCTCAACAGCCATGAGGACCTGCAGAATCTCAATCTTACTGATGTGCTAGTATCTTCTGGTGAGATGGCAGGTGTTGAAATTCTACCTCCATTCATTGGACTGGGCAAAGATAGTATGCCCTGCAAGAGCCTCACCAAAACTGACATGGTACTAAGCTATAAGGAAAAAAAAAAATTGAGGCCCACTCATCAAGAACTACAGGCTAAGGGATGTGCCTAACTCTGGGTTTCATTGAGGTAGATATGATACTGGGACAAATTTAAGTAATGGACTTAATTTATTTATTTTTTATTTTTAGGTTTCATCCTTTTTAGAGTTGGAAGTGGGAAAATATAGGAAACTCCTTCTTTCATGCTCTCTTCGATGTGTCCTTTCTTAATATTTCAAAATCTAGCTATCCAAGAAGGCAGCACCAGAAGGACACTCCATTGAGGAGCAGAACAGCAACATCGGAACAGCGACCAAAAGACTGAACTCTGGGCCCTAAAAAAAAAAAAAAAAAAAAAAAAAACAGCGATCCTGTTACCCAGGTGAGAGGAAACTCCATGGTGTGGGAATCAGTCAGGTCCACCTTCAGGTCACCCAGCCAGAACCTGCAAGAGATCCCAGGTTGTGCAGGCACTCAGTTGCCAGAACAGAGCCACAGGCCTGCATGTCCTGACCACTTTCCCAGGCTGAATGGTGGACACAAAAACACCAGAGGGTGGGAGTCCCAGTTGAGAGAAAATCCCACTGGGAAGGTAGAAAACGGGACTGACCTCAGGTTACCCAGTCTCTCCCTGGAAAAAGTCCCACAGACTGGTGGGGGCAAGCCACCAGCCCTGAGTAGGGTTCCAGCAGCAAGCACAGAGACCTGCTGCATGCCTGACTCTCCATCACAGATAGAATTATGTGCCCTGGGGTATCAGAGACTGGGTTTCCCTTTAGGGAAAAAATCCCATAGGGACTGAGGCAACTTAGAGCACTCAACCAACCCCCTACCCACTACCACCACCACCAGGACACACAGGAAAGTTTTTGAGGAAAAGGTCTCATGTTCCTGCCCAGTCACCAGCTTGGAGCCACCACCCACCAGTGCATGTGATCGCTACACACTACCCCAAACACCACAGACTGGGCCTTCCTGTTGGGAGAAAACCCCACAGTGGGGAAACATCTGGCCCTACCTCAGGGCATCCAACTCTGGAAAAGTTTCTGGCTATCCACTGGCATCTGGCTCTAGCCTCTAGCTGCATGCATGAGAGCAGAGGTCACCTGCAACTGACTACTGCTTCGGTACTGAGGCACAGAACCCTGAACTCAGACCTACAGAAACCTGGGATCCCCAAGATCAATGCCCAGATACTGCTCCAAGGGGCAGCTATCCCTAATTAAACTGACCGAACCACAGGGCCACGAGGTTATAGCAGGAGGTCACTAAATTTATAGCAAGAAACCCAGAAGCAGAGCAGTTCTTTCTAGGACTTCTCAGGTGAGAGGAGAGCCCTCTTGACTAACAAGGACCGCAGTTATGACTCCTGAGGTGAGCTGTTGCAACTCCTGAAAAACACCCACCATTCAGTCACCATACACAAAAATCTGAGGAAGCTCCCTTCAGGAAAAACCATCTGCCTGCCAAGGGGATTCTCTCCACCACAGGATTCCAGGATACACCAGAAACGAACACCCAACGCCTAAGATAGCCCAATGGGTAGAGGCCAACGTAGAAGCTCAACCAACAAAAGACAGAGCAATATGGCATCTTCAGAACTCAGTTATCCAGGGCAAGCAGCCCTGGACACCCCAGCATAATTGAAATTCAAGAAGGTGACCTAACATCTACACTTATGAAGAGGATAATAGAAGAAACAAATAAAATGTGTAAAGAACCAGAGGAAGATAAACACAAACAAATTATGGCAATTTGTAAAGAAATACAGGACATTGCAACCCAACAGATTGTAGCCTTTAGAGAGGAAATACTTAAATCACTGAAAGAAATAAAAGAAACAGAAGAATGTTCAAACAAACAGCTGAACTGAATTGAAGGAAAAAACGAAAATACAGTCAGACAGGTGAAGGAAATCAACAAAACAGCTGAAGATTTGAAAGCAGAATTGGAAATATTAAAGAAAACACAAATGGAGGAAATTGTGGATAGAAAGAACTTAGGGAAGAAAACAGGAACTACAGAGGTAAGCATAACCAATAAAATATAAGAGATGGAAGAAAGATTCTCAGGTGTGGAACACACAATGGAAGAAATCGAATTATCCGGCAAAGAAAATGTTAAACCTAAAAAACATTCTGACACAGTCCAAGAAATCCAAGATAACATGAAAAGACAAAACCTAAGAATAATAAGAATAGAGGAAAAAGAAGATTCCCTCCTCCAAGGCCTAGAAAATATTTTCAACAAATCATTGAAAAAAAAAGTCCTCAACTTAAAGGAGAGGCCTATAATCATACAAGAGGCCTACAGAACACCCAATAAATTAGACCAGAAAGACAATCCTCCCACCACATAATAGTCAAAACAATAAGTATACAGAACAAGAAAAAATACTAAAAGCTGCAAGGGAAAAAGGCCAAGTAACATATAATGGCAAACCCATCAGAATCACACCTATCTTCTCAACAGAGACTATGAAAGCCAGAAGGGCCTGGACCTATATCATGGAGACCCTAAGAGAATACAGATGTTAGCCCAGGATAGTATACCCAGCAAAAATCTCAGTCTTCATAGACAGAGAAAACAAGATATTCAATGACAAATCAAATTTCAACAATACCTACACACAAATCTAGCTGTAAAAAAGATACTAGAAAGAAAAATACAACCCAAGAAAACTAACTACTTTCAAGAAAACACAGGAAATAATTACTCTCATTACAGCAAATGAAAAAGTAACCACGCGCACAAACTTACTAGAACAGCCAACATCAAAATGAAAGGATCTAATAGCCACTGGTCATTAATCTCTCTCAACATCAATGGACTCAATTATCCAGTAAAAAGACACAGACTAACAGAAATGATTCGTAAACAAGACCTAAAAATCTGTTGCATACCAGAAAGACACCTAATTCACAAAGATAGAAATTACCTGAGGGTAAAGGGCTGGAAGATGGTTTCCCAAGCAAATGGACCTAAGAAGCAAGCAGGAATAGCCATTCTAATATCTGATTAAAAAGACTTTCAACCAAAATTAATAAAAAAGAGATGGGGAAGGACACTTCATACTGATCAAGGGAAAATTCCACCAGGAAGACATCACAATCTTGAACATCTATGCCCCAAATTCAAGACACCCACATTTGTAAAAGAAACATTAATAAAACTTAAACCACACATAGATCACCACACATTAATAGTGGCAGACTAAAGCACCCCACTCTCAACAAAGTACAGGTCAACAAAACAGAAATTAAACAAAGAGACAATATTTCTAACAAAGGTCATGAATCAAATGGACCTAACCGACATTTACAGAACCTTACACCCAACCACAAAAGAATTTATCATCTTCTTAGCATCTCGTGGAACCTTCTCCAAAACAGACCGTATGGTTGGTCACAAAGTGAGCCTAAACAGATACAAGAAGATTGAAACAATGACTTATATCCTATCTGATCACCATGGACTAAACCATGGACTAAAGTTGGACCTCAACAACAGAAATAGCAAAAGCCTACATAAATATGGAAACTGAATAACTTGCTACTGAATGATAACTGTGTCAGGGAAGAAATAAAAAAAGAAATTAAAGTCTTCCTAGAATTCAATGGAAATGAAGATATGACATATGCAAACTTATGGGACAAAATGAAAGCAGTGCTAAGAGGAAAGTTCATAGCACTATGTGCCTTCAAGAAGAAATTCACAACATCTCATTCAAGCAACTTAATGGCTCACCTAAAACCCCTAGATAAAAAAAGAAGCAAACACACCAAAGAGGAGTAGATGGCTGGAAATAATCAAACTCAGGGAGGAAATCAATAAATTAGAAACAAATAAAATAATTCAAAGAATCAATGAAACCAAGAGCTTCTTCTTTGATTAAATCAACAAGATAGTCAAACCCTTAGCCACACTAACTAAATGGCAGTGAGACATTATCCAAATTAACAAAATCAGAAATGAAAGGGAGAAATAATAACAGACTCTGAAGAAATCCAAACAATCATTAGGTATTGCTTCAAAGATTTATGCCACATAATTGAAAATCTAAAAGGAAATGGACAATTTTATTGATCGATTCCACTTACCAAAGCTGAATCAAGACGAGGTAAATGGGAAAAAAATCGTCCTATAATCACTAAGGAAATAGAAGTGGTCATCAAACGTCTCCCATCCTAAAAAAGCCCAGGACCAGATGGTTTCAGTGCAGAATTCTACCAGACCATCAAAGAAGAGCTAACTCCGGTTATCTTCAAACTATTCCACAAAATAGAAACAGAAGGAACACTACCAAACTCATTCCTTGAAGCCACAGTCACCTTGTACTTAAACCTCCAAAGACCCAACAAAGAAAGAGAATTTCAGGCCAATCTCCCTTATGAACATTGATGCAAAAATACTCAACAAAATACTTGTAAACTGAATACAAGAACACATCAAAGATATCATCCACTATTACCAAGTAGGCATCATCCCAGGTATGCAGGGATGGTTCAATATATGGAAATCTATCAGTGTGATCCACCATATTAACAAACTGAAAGAAAAAAAACACCATAGGATAATCTACTTAGACACTGAAAAACCATTAGACACTGAAAAACCATTTGACAAAATCCAACATCCATTCATGTTTAAAGTATTGGAGAGATCAGGAATACAAGGCACATACGTAAACATAGTAAAGGAAATATGCATCAAGGCTATAGCCAACATCAAACTAAATAGGGAGAAACTTAACATGATCCTACTGAAATTAGGGAGAATGCAAGACTGCCCACTCTCTCCATATCTCTACAGCAGAGTTCTGGAAGTCCTTGCTAGAGCAATAAGACAATTGAAGGAGATCAAGGGGAAACAAATCAGAAAGGAAGAAGTCAAAATATCACTATTTGCAGATGATATGATAGTATACCTGAGTGACCCCAGACAATCTAACAGAGAATTCCTACAGCTGATTAGCAAAGTGGCTGGATACAAAATTAACTCAAAAAAAAAAAAACAGTAGCCCACCTGTATATCAAACACAAAAGTGATGAGAAAGAAATTAGGGAAACAACACCCTTCACAATAACCACAGAAGACATAATGTACCTTTGTGTTACCCTAACCATGCAGGTCAAAAGGTTGAATGAAAAATATTTCAAGTCTCTGTAGAAAGAATTAGAAGAATATATCAGAAGATGGAAAGATCTCCTATGCTCATGGCTTGGCAGGATTAACATAGTAAAAAAGACCATCTTACCATAAGCAACCGAAAAATTCAATTCATTTCCATCAAATTACCAACAGAATTCTTAACAGACCTTGAAAGAAAAATTCTCAACTTCATATGGGATAACAAGAAACCCAGAATTGCTAAAACAGTCCTCTGCAATAAAAGATCTTCTGTAGGTATCTCCATCTCTGATCTCAAGCTGTACAGAAATAAAAACTGCATGGTACTGGCATAAAAACAGAATGGTAGATAAATGGACACACAAAGAAAACCCACAAACAAACCCACACACTTACAGAAACCTGATTTTTGACAAAGATGCAAAAACAATACAATGGAAAAAAGATAGCATCCTCAATAAATGGTGCTGGTGGAAATGGATGTCTACATGTAGAAAAATGCAAATAGATCCATACTTATCACCCTGCACAAAACTAAAGTACAAGTGGATCAAATAGCTCAACATAAAACCAGACACATTAAATCATTTAGAAGAAAAAGTGGGGCAGAGCCTTGAACTCATTGGCACAGGAGACAACTTCCTGAACAAAACACCAACAGCACAGGCTCTAAGACCAACAATCTTTAAATGGGACCCCATGAAACTGAAAATCTTCTGAAAAGCAAAGGACACTGTCATCAGAACAAAATGACAGCCTACACAATGGGAAAGGATCTTTACCAAACCTATATCTGACAGAGGGCTAATATCCAGTATATATGAAGAACTCAAAAAGTTAAACAGCAACAAATCAAGTAATCCAATTAAAAGATGGGGAGCAGAGAAAAACAGAGAATTCTCCATAAAGGAATATCGAATGGTAGAGAAACACTTAAAGGAATGTTCAACACCATTAGCCATCATGGAAATGCAAATCAAAATGAACCTTAGATTTCACCTTACACCCATCAGAACGGCCATGATGAAAAACTCCAGTGACAACACATGCTGAAGACCTTGTGGAGAAAGGGGAACCCTCCTCCACTGCTGGTGGTGATGTAAACATGTACAACCATTCTGGAAATCAATCTGGTGCTTCCTCTGACAACTAGGAATAGTGCTTCTCAAGATCCATCTATAACACTCCTAGGCATATATCCAAAAGAGGCTCACATACACAATAAGCACATTTGCTCAACAATGTTTGTAGCAGCTTTATTTCTAATAGCTAGAAGCTGGAAACAACTTCAGATGCCCTTCACTGAGGAATGGATACAGAAATTGTGGTACATCTATACAATGGAATATTACACAGCAATCAAAAGCAAGGATATAATGAAATTTGTAGGTAAATGGTGGTAACTGGAAAGGATTATCCTGAGTGAGCTATCCCAGAAATAGAAAGACACACATGGTATAAACTCACTCATATAGACATATAATATAGGATAAACCTACTAAAATATGTACATCTAAAAAACAATTCAAGAATGAAGACTCTGGTTAAAATGCTCAATCCATATCCAGGAAGGCAAAGAGGGTAGACATCAGAAGAAGGAGAAAACAAAGAATAAGTCAGGAGTCTGCCACAGAGGGCCTCTGAAAGGCTCTGTCCTATAGCCTGTCAAAGCAGATGCTGAGATTTATGGCTTTGGGCAAAGTGCAGGGAATCTTATGAAAGTAGTGGGAAATAAATAATAAGATCTGGAGAGGATGGGAGCTCCATAAGGAGAGCAACAGAACCAAAATATCTGATCATAGGGGTCTTTTCTGAGACTGATACTCCAACCAAATACCAAGAATGGAGATAACCTAGAACCCCTGCACAGATGTAGCCCATGGCACTTCAGTGTCCAAGTGGGTTCCATAATAATGGGAACAGGGACTGTCTCTGACATGAACTGATTGCCCTGCTCTTTGTTCACCTCCCCGTGAGGGGGGAGCAGCCTTACCAGGCCACAGAGGAAGACAATGCAGCCATTTCTGATGAGACCTAATAGACTAGGATCAGAAAGAAGGAAAAGAAGACCTCCCTTATTAGGGGACTTTGATAGGGGCATGTGTGAAGAAGGGGGAGAAAAGGAGGGATTGGGAGGGGAGGAGGGAGGACACTACAGCGGGGATACAAAGTGAATAAAGTGTAATTAATAAAAAATTTAAAAAGAATATATCATTTTGAGTGAGTTAAGTATATACTTACTTATAAATGGATATTAGATATATAATATAGGATAAACAAACTAAAATGTATAGCCCTAAAGAAGCTAAACAAGAAGAAAAACCCTAGGGAAAATACTTAATCCTCCTTCAGAAGGGCAAACTGGATAGACATAAGAAGTAGGAGAAGACAAGGAACAGGACAGGAGCCTTCCACAGAGGACCTCTGAAAGACTCTACCCACCAGGGTATTGAAGGATATACTAAGACTATAGCTAAAAACTTCAAGTATGAAGTGTTATATACTTGTCCACATGAAGCATCTCGGCACAGTTTCCGCATAAAACAAGAATGGAATGTATATGAGCATTTGAAATTAAAATTTGTTTATATTGAGTCATCTCTACTTGGCTATTTGAGAGTGTCTTACTGTCTCAGAAAATTGGCCATATTACACAATACCTTCTATCTGAATATTTACTCAATAATAAATGTGTTCTTTATTGTCTAAAAAAATCTAGCAA
>CM053742.1:102140888-102158796 GCA_028658305.1 Pachyuromys duprasi
TGTTTCAGTCATGATCTTGATGGCTGACTCTTTGACCCTCCCCCATACAAGCTGGGGAGTGACAGACTGGCTAGATTCCAGGGGAGGACATTGCAGCCAGCCCTGAGAAGACAGGATGAGCTGGGGTTGGATGGAAGGAGAGGAGGTCCTCCCCTGTTGGTGGACTTGGAGGGGGAGGGGAGGGGAGGGAGTGAAAGGGTGGGAGGGAATGAGGGAGGAGGCTACGCCTGGGATGCAAAGTACCTAACCTGTGATTGATATAAAAATAAATAAAATTTAAAAAGATAGGATATTCATAATAAAATATGTACACCTAAGAAGGAAGACCCTGGAAAGATGTTCAATCTTCACTCAGAAAGGCAAACAAGATGGACATCAGAAGACAGAGAAAATAGGGAAGAGGACAGGAGCCTTTCACAGAGGGCCTCTGAAAGACTGTACCCAGCCAGGTATCAAAACATATGCTGAGATTCATAACCAGACTTTTTGCAGACTGCAGGTAATCTTATGAAAGTATGGGGTGATAGAAGGACCTGGAGGTAATAGGAGTTCCACAAGGACAGTAACAGAACCAAAAAATCTGGGCAAAGGGGTCTTTTATGAGACTGTTACTCCAAATAAGGACCCTCATGGAGATAACTTAGAACTCTTGTTCAGAAGTAGCCCATGGAAGCTCAGTGTCCAAGAGGGTTCCCCAATAACAGAAACAGTGAACATCTCTAACATGAACTCATGGGCTGGCTCTTTGATCACCTCCACCTGAGAAAGGAGCAACTTTATCAGTCCACAGAGGAAGACAAAGAACCCAGTCCTGATGAGACCTGATAGAATATGGTCAGATGGAAGGGGAGGAGGACACACCCTACCATTGGACTGAGGGGCATAGGAGAAGAAGAGGGGGGGAAGGAAGAATTGGGACGAGATGGGGAAGGGGGCTACAGCTGGGATACAAAGTGAATAAACTGTAACTAATAAAAATAAATATTAAAAATTAAAAAAGAAATGTTCAACATCCTTAGCCATCACAGAAATACAAACTGAAATGTCTCTGAGATTTTATCTTACACCTGTAAGAATTGCAAAAGATCAAAGATATAAGTGGCAGCAGATGCTGGTGAAAATATGAAGCAAAGGGAACATTCCTCCATTACTGGTGGGAGTGCAAACTTTCACAGCCACTATGGAAATGAATATGGTGGTTCCTCAGAAAATTAGGAATTGTTCTACCTCAAGACTCAGCTATGCCGTTGTTGGGCATATACCCAAAAGGCCCTCCATCCTACAAGGACTCATGCTTAACTGTGCATATGCTTTATGGATTTATCCTTATGCATAATATAGCTTTATTCATAATAGCAAAAACCTGGAATCAACCTAGAAGTCCATCATATCTTTTTCTTAAAGTCAACTTGCCACGTATATGACCTAATTATGCAAGTTAGACCTCCTATTTACAGTCCCTCTCACATTTCAAGGAATGTTTCATAAAAAAGTAAGGGTAACTGGAAATTGTTTTGGAATTCTACCTGTCACGAACACAAACTGATAAATTTTAAAAGAAGGTCTACAACACAACAAAGAATAAATATAAAGAAAATGTTATATGGGTGTATTTTAATAAAATGACGAAAAATAATAAAAGTGGATGGAGTTCCAGGATCATGCATGAATCTTTCTCCCAAATGAGACACTTTCCTTTCTATTCCATGGGCTTCCCAAGTCATCATATGCCTTCCTTAAGACCCCAAAGCAAACGTCTTGTATTTGGGAAAGAGACAAGTAGGAGGGGGATTGGTTTGGATGGAATAGAAATTAGAAAGGATATGGGGAAGGATAATCAAATGCATTATATGCATGTATGAAATTGTAAGAGAACACACTTAATTTTAAAATCTATTAGAAATTATATATTTTACAAGGTATGGCAATTAGAAATGTCGTTTTGAATTCTCAACAGAATCAATATGAAGAAAATAGAGCAACATTTCTCATCATATGAAAGTAACTACCAAGCTAAAAAGCTATACCTGATAAACTTTGTGTAAGGGCTTTGAAAGCGGGCATAAAATAGATGTTTTTAGATAGTCCTTAAACTGTGGAACTTATAACCAAGAACTGAAGAAAATATTAAAGATCTTCAGGAAAAAATGATAAAATCAATGCTTAGATACCTAATGGAATAAAATACAATAAAGATAGATGTGAATTCTTAATAATTGTATAAATTGTCAGTATCATATAAAACATGTGTAGGTGTAATTAAAAGAGTGATAACATGAAGGGTGGTAGGGAGGTTGAGAGAATATTGGAGTAGTTGGGAAAGCAAAAATAATATGATCAAAGTATGTTATATGAAAAAGCATTTAAATATAACACATTATAGTAGGGCTTGAGGAGTAGAGGGTAAATGGACTTAGTATTCATTTTCTAATTTCAATTATATTTTATTCATTTCTTCTAGGTTCTTAACTTGTTTTAATTCCATTTTTATTTTTATATTAATTACAGTTTATTCACTTTGTATCTCAGCTGTGGCTCCCCCATCCCCTCCCAACCCCACCCTTCTTCTTTCATCACCTCCTATGCCTCATTTCCTAGTCCACTGATAGGGGAGGTCCTCCTCCCCTTCCATCTAACCCTAGCTTATCAGATCTCATCATAACTAGCTGTACTGTTCTCCTCTGTGGCCTGGCCAGGCTGCTCCCAGCATCAGGGAGAGGTGATCAACGAGCCAGCCACTGGGTTCAAGTCAGAGACAATCCCTGTTCTCCATACTAGGTATCCACCTGGAGACTGAGCTGTCATGGGCTACATCTGAGCAGGAGTTCTAGGTTATATCCATGCATGGTCCTTGGTTGCATTATCAGTCTCAGAAAATACCCTTGTGCCCAGATATTTTAGTTCTGTTGTTCTCCCTGTGGAGCTCCTATCCTACTTTCAGGGATCATTTCTATAGTTTGTTACATTTTATTTTTATTAACAAAAATAAATATTGCTTATTAATGGAATTCGTTGTGTGATTTACACACGACATGCATAGTTTGAAATAGTGAAATACAATCTTACTTATCCATCTTCTCCCACATCTACACCCTTCCAATCCTTAATTAAACAGCATCCAATATGTAGATCAAGTATGGTTAGCCTCGACATAAGAGAGAGCATGCAACTAGTTGTAGGATTTCATCCTTCTGTTTGGTTGAAAATATGCCAGTATATACACCACATGTGCCTTATCTGGTCACCATTTTAGGAGCACATAGTCTTATTCACTGTCCTTGGACATCCCTATTTCCCCTTACATTTAATCTAGAGTTAGCATCTGAATGAAAATAGACTATTTTTGTTTTCTCCAATATAACCTATCATATTGCTCCTCCCGATTGCTTTTAGGCCTCTTCACTTCCCACTTTTTCATCTATTTCAACCTTCCTGTCTTGTGGGTGCATGCACCTGTGTGTCTGTGTTCATGTGTGTGTCCATGAGTACATTTGTGTGCATGTATAAATGTAAGAGAAAACTTCTAAAATTTGTCTTTTTGGGTCTAGCACATTTTGCCTACCATGATCATCTTTGTTTCCACCTGTATTAGCATACAAGCAACACTGTATGTAGCTGTGTAAATTTACTTCTACTCCTTCTGCTCTGTTCCTTCACACTCCCTGTCTGTTTTTCTTGTCAGTGCCATGCTGTTATTCTTACTTTGAATCTGTGGTGCATACATGTTTGGAAGAACATTGTGTGTGATCTTTTTAAAAAATATATATGTATGTGTGCATACTTTATTCATTTTGTATCACAGCTATAGCTCCCTCCCTCTTCCCATCTTAAGTCCACCCCCCCCTCCCTTTTCTACTTCCATGCCCCTCCCCCAGCCCACTGATAGGGGAGTACTCCTACCATTCCATATGACCCTAGCCTAGCAGTTCTCATCAGGACTGGCTGAATTGCCTTCTTCTGTGGCCTGGTAAGTCTGATTACCCCACAAGGGGAAGTGATCAAAGAGCCAGACACTGAGCTTATGTCAGAGAAAGCTCCTGTTCCACTTACTAGGGTGCATAGTTGTATATTGAGCTGCCATGGGCTAAATGTATGAAGGGATTCTAGGTAATCTCCATGCATGGCTCTTGGTTGGAATTTCAGTCTCAGAAAAAAACACTGGGCCCTGATTTTTAAGTTCTGTTGTTCTCCTTGTAGAGCTCCAGTTCCCTTAGGTCTTTCATCTCCCTTTTCTTTCATAAGATTCCCTGAGCTCTGCTCAAAGTTTTACTATGAGTTTTACATCTGCTTAAAAACCATCCTGGGTAGAATCTTTCAGAGGACCTCTGTGATAGGCTCTTGTCCTTTTCCCTGTTTTCTCCCACTTCCATTGTCCATCCCATTTGCCTTTCTGAGTGAGGATTGACCATCTTATCCAGGGACTTCTTTCTAGATTAGCTTGGTTAGGTGTACAAATTTTAGTATATTTATCCTATATTATGTGTCTAATACCCAGTTATAAGTGAGTATATACCCTCTGTGCCTTTCTACTTCTGCGATACATCACTCAGGATCATCTTTTCTAGAGCCTACCATTTGCCTGGAAATTTCATGATTTCCTTGTCTTTAATTGCTGAGTAGTATACCACTGGTAATTGTACCACAATTTCTGTGTTAGTTCCTTAGCTGAGAGGCATCTGGGTTGTTTGCAGATAATGGATATTATGAGTAAAGGTGCTATGAACATGGTTGAGCAAATGTCCTTGCTGTATACTTGGTCATATTTTGGATATATGCCCAGGAGTGGTATAGCTGGGATTTGAGGTAACAATATTCCCAATTTTCTGAGAGAGCACAAGATTGATTTCCAAAGTGGTTGTAAAAGCTTCCGTTCCCACCATAAATGGAAGAGAGTTCCCCTTTCTCCACATCCTCTTCAGCATGTATTGTCACTTGAGTTTTTATATTAGCAATTCTGATGGTGGTAAGGTGAAATCTCAAGGTTTTTTGATTTGCATTTCCCTCTTATCTAAGGATGTTGATAATTTCCTTAACTTTTTCTCTGCCATTTGATATTCCTCTATAGAGAATTCTCTATTTAACTCTATACTCCATTGTTATTTTTTATTTTTATTAATTACAGTTTATTCACTTTATATCCCACCTGTAGCTCCCTTGCTCTTCCCCTACCAATTCCACCATCACTCCTTCTTCTCCACCCATGACTCTCCTGTTTTTTACTGACATGGGAGGTCCACCTCACTTTTATTCTGATTCTATTCTATCAGATCTCATCAGGAGTGGATGCATGGTCTTCTTCTGTGGCCTTGTAAGGCTGCACCCCCCTCAGGGGGAAGAGATCAAAGAGCAGGACACTGAGTTTATATCAAAGACAGTCCCTGTTCCCATTATTAGGGAACTTACTTGGACACTGAGCTGTCATGGGCTCCTTCTGTGCAGGGGTTCTAGGATATCTCGATAAATGGTCATTGCTTGAAGTATCAGTATCAGAAAATACCCCTGGGTCCAGATTTTTTGTTCTGTTGCTTTCCTTGTGGAGCTCATTTCCCCTCCAGGTCTTTTTATCTCCCAGTTTTGTCATAAGACTCCCTGCACTCTGCCTAAAGTTTGGCTATGAGTCTCAGCATCTGCTTTGATACCCAGTAAGGTAGAGTCTTTCAGAGGCCCTCTGTGGTAGGCTCCTGTCATGTTCCCTTTTTTCTGGTGTTCATCCTCTTTGCCTTTTTGAATGAGTATTGAACATCTTACCCAGAGTCCTCCTTCATGATTAGCTTATTTAGGTGTACAGACTTTAGTTTGATTATCCTATATTCTATGTCTAATATCCACTTTTGAGTGAGTGTATACTGTGTGTGTCTTTCTGCTTCTGGGATACCTCAATGAAGATGATCTTTTCTACTTCCCACCATTTCCCTGCAAATTTTGTGATTTTCATGTTTTTAATTGCTGAGTAGTATTCCATTGTGTAAATGTATGGCAATTTCTGCATCCATACCTCAACTGAGGGGCATCTGGGTTGTTTCCAGCTTATGGCTCTTACAAATAAAGCAGCTATGAGCAAGGTTAAGCAAATGTCCTCATGTATACTTGAGCATCTTTTGGAGTGGTATACCTGGATCTTGAGGTACCCCATTTTCTACTTGGATTACTTGATTTGATGGTTTTTAACTTATTGAGTTCTTCATGTATTATGGATATTAGCACTATGTCAATCAGATATAGGCCTGGTGAATATCCGTTCCCAGTCTGTATGCTCTCTTTTTGTTCCAATGAAAGTGTCCTTTACTTTACAGAAGCTTCTCATTTTCGTGAGGTCCTATTTATTGATTGTTGATCTTAAAGTCTGTGCTATTTGTGTTCTTTTCAAGAATTTGTCCACTGTACAACGATTTCCAGGCTCTTCCCCACATTTTCTCCTAACAGGTTTAGTGTGTCTGGATTTAGGTTGATGTCTTTGATCCACTTGGACTTTAAAAATAATGGGTGTTGGATTTTGTCAAGTGCTTTTTCACCATCTTAGGAGATGATCATGCGGTTTTCTATTTCAGTTTGTTTATATGGTGATTACATTGGTGGATTTTTAAAATTTATTTATTTTTATATCAATCACATGTTAAGTACTTTGCATCCCAGGTGTAGCCTCCCCCTCATTCCCTTCCACCCTCCCTATTGGTGGATTTTTATATGCAGAATCACCCATGCATGCCTGGGATGAAGCCTGCTTGGTTATGGTGAATGATATCTTTAATGTGCTCTTGTTTTCAGTTTGACAGTATTTTATTGAGTATATTTGCATCAAAGAGAGGTCTGAAGTACTCTTATTTTGTTGTGTCTTTGTATGGTTTAGGTATCAAGGTGACTGTGATCTCAAAGAATGAGTTTGGTAATATGTTATCTCTCTTTTTATTTTGTGAAATGATTTGAAGAAAATTGGAATTATGTCTTCTTTAAAGGTCTGGTAGAATTCTGTGATGAAACCATTTTGCCCTGGACTATTTTTTTTTTTTTGATGACTGCTTTTATTTCCTTGAGGAGTAAGAGTATTTAATCTATTTACCTGATGATTATTCAGCTTTAGTAATAGGATTTTTATGAAGTAAATTGTCCATTTTTTATATATTCAAATTTTGTGGAGTATAGGATTTTGGTTAAAAAGTTCTTTAGACATCTATTAGGTCCATTTGATTTAGGTCCAATGTAAGTGTCATTATTTCAATAGTTAGTTTTTGTCTAGATAATCTGTCCCTTGGTGAGAGTAGATTGTTGAAGTTTTCTACTCAGGCATTGGGATCAATGTGTGATTTAAGGTTTAAAAATATTTCATTTATAAATGCAGGTGCTTTATGTTAGGGACATAGATGTTTAATATTGTGATGTCATCCTGGTGGATTTTACATTTGATTAGATTAATGTGCCCTTCTTCATCATTTTATTTATTAATTTTGGTTGAATGTTTACTTTGTTAGATATTAGGATAGCTACCACAGGTTTTTTTTTTTTTCTGGGACTGTTTGCTTGAAAATCATTTTTCAGCATGACCTTCCTATCCTATAGGTCCATATAAGTGAGTATATACCATATGTTTCTTGGGGAAGATATACAAGAAGAAGGACCCAGGTTGGTATGATCAATGCTCATTTAGATTAACAAATGGGATGGACATTGAATGGAGGAGAAAACAAGCAACAGTACAGGAGCATACCAAAGAGGGCTTCTGAAATAATCAGTATAGCAATGTATCAAAGCAGATATTAAGACTCATAGCCAAAACTTTGGCAGAGGGCAGGAAGTAATAATAAAAATAGGGAAAGTTAGGAAGACTTGGGGAGAACAAGAGGTCCACAAGGACCAAATTGAGCAGGGCACAGGGGTCTTTTACGAGACAGTTTCTCCAACCAAGGACCCTGTATGGATATGGCCTAGAACCCCTGCTCAGATGTGGCCCATGGTAGCTCGGTGTCCAACTGAAAACCCTAGTAAGGGGAACAGGGACTGTTTCAGTCGTGAACTCGATGGCTGACTCTTTGACCCTCCCCCATACACGCCAGGGAGCAACAGCCTAGCTAGATCCCAGTGGAGGACATTGCAGCCAGCCCTGAGGAGACAAGATGAACTGGGATCAGATGGAAGGGGAGGAGGTTCTTCCCCATTGGTGGACTTGGAGTGGGCGGGGAGGAGATGAGGGAGGGATGGGGAGAGTGGGAGGGAATAAGGGACGGGGCTACACCTGGGATGCAAAGTACCTAACCTGTGATTGATATAAAAATAAATAAATTACATTAACAAAATAAAATCATTTTCCAGCCCTTTACTCTGAGGTAGTGTTTATCTTTGTTGCAGAGGTGTGGTTCATGAATGCAGTAGAATGCTGGATCCTGTTTTCAAATCCATTGCGTTAGTCTGTGTCTTTTTATTAGAGAGTAGAGTATGTTGATAGATAATAGTGATCAAATAATTTTAGTTGCTGTTATTGTGGAATTGGTTTTATTGGATTTCAATGCTGGCTTTCTTTCAATTGTTTTTTTTTTCCCTAAAGTTATCTACATTCTGTGTTTTCTTGGGTATAGTTGATTTATTAGGATTAGAACCTTATTTTTTAATATTTTTAATTTTTTATATTAATCACAGGTTATTTACTTTTATTCCAGCCATAGCCTCCTCTCCCATTCCCTCCCAATTCTACCATCCTTCCCTCATCTCCTAGCTGCCACTTTCCAAGTCCACTGATAGGGGAGGTCCTCCTGCCATTCCATCTGACCCTAGCTTATCAGGTCTCTTCAGGACTGGCTGCAGTGTCTTCCTCTGTGGCCTAGCAAGGCTGCTCCTCCCTCAGGATGGGTAGGGAGGTCAAAGAGGCAGCCACTGAGTTCTCATAAGAAAGTGTCCCTGTTTTGTTTACTAGGGTAACCACTTGGATATTGAGCTATCATGGGCTATATCCGAACAGGGGTTCTAGGTTATATCCACACATGGTCCTTGGTTGGATAAGCAGTCCCATAAAAGATACCTGTGCCCTGGTATATTTGGTCCTTGTGGAGCTCCTGTCCTCTCCAGGTCATGCTAACTCCCCCTTCTTTCTTATGATTTCCTGCACTGTGCTCAATGTTTGGTTATGAGTCTCAGCATCTACTTTGATACACTGCTATTTAGAGTCTTTCAGAGGCCCTCTGTGGTAGGCTCCTGTCCTGTTGCTTGATTTGTCCTACTTCCTATGTCCATCTTATCTGTCTTTCTAAGTGAGGATTGATCATCTTACCCCGGGTCCTCTTATTTGTTTATCTTCTTTAGGTGTACAGATTTCAGTATGTTTATCCTATCTTATAGGTATATCATCCACTTATAAGTGAGTATATACCATGTGTGTCTTTCTGATCCTGCCATACCTCACTCAGGATGATCTTTCCTAAATCCCACCATTTGCCTGCAAATTTCATGATTTCCTTGTTTTTTTTTTTTTAATTTCTGAGTAGTATGCCATTGTTTAAAAGTACCACAATTAATGTATCCATTCCTCAACTGAGGGACATCTGAGTGGTTTCCAGGTTCTGACTATTACAAATAAAGTTGCTACAAATATGATTGAGCAAATGTCCTTGTTGTGTACTTGAACATCTTTTGGATATATGCCTAGGAGTGGTATAGCTAGATCTTCAAGAAGCAGTATTTCTACTTGTATGAGAAAGTGCCAGATTTATTTCCAAAGTGCTTGTGGAAGTTTACATTCCCACACACAATGGAGGAGCGTTCCCCTTTCTCCACACCCTCTCCAGCATGTGTTGTCACTGGAGTTTTTGACCTTAGCCCTTCTGACAGGTGTAATGTGAAATCTCAGGGTCGTTTTGATTTGTATCTCTCTGATGGCTAAGTACGTGTTTTTCTGTCATTCTATATTCTTCTACAGAGAATTCTTTGTTTAGCTCAATATCACATTTTTAATTGGATTCCTTGATTTATTGCTTTTTAACTTCTTCAGTTCTTTATATAATCTGGATATCAACCTTCTGTCAGATATAGGGTTGGTGAAAGTCCCTGCCCAGTCTGATGATAGTTCTGATGACAGTTTCCTTTGCTTTACAGAAGATTATCAGTTTCATGAGGTCCCATTTATTGTTTATTGATATTAGAGCCTTTGCTGTTGGTGTTCTGTTCAGGAAATAGTCTCCTGTGCTGATGAGTTCTAGGCTCTTCCCCAATTTTTCTTCTAACCGATTTAAAGTGTCTGGTTTTGTGTTGAGGTCTTTGATCAACTTGGACTTTAGTTTTGTGCAGGGTAATAAATATGGATTTATTTTCATTTTTCTGCATGTAGAAATCCAGTTGGACCAGCACCATTTGTTGAAGACGCTGTCTTTTTTTCCATTGAATGGTTTTTGTTTCTTTGTGAAAAATCAACTATTCATAGGTGTGTGGGTTAATTTCTGGATTTTCCATTCAGTTGCATTGATCCACCTCTCTTCTTCTATGCCAATACCGTACAATTTTTATTACTATTGCTTTGTAATACAGTGTGAGATCAGGGATGGAGATACCACCAGATGATATGTTGTTATGCAGGATCATTTTGGATATTCTGGGTTTTTTTTTATATGAAGTATATAATTTTTCTTTAAATGTCTGTAAATAATTGTGTTTGTATTTTGATGAGAATTGCATTGAATCTGTAGACTACTTTTGGAAGAATGGCCATTTTCTCTAGGTTAATTCTATTGATCCATGACCACGGGAGATTTTTCCATCTTCTGATATCTTCCTCAAATGACTTTGAAGTATTATTTTTTTTTCAAACGGGTCTTTCACTTGCTTAGTAAGAGTCACATCAAGGTACTTTATGTTATTAGTGGCTATTGTGAAAGGTGTTCTTTCCCTGATTTCTTTCCCAGCATTTTTGTCTTTGGTATACAGGTGAGCATCTGATATTTTTTGAGTTAATTTTGTATCCAGCCTCTTTGATGAAGGTTTTTCTCAGCAGAAGGAGTTCTCTGGTTGAATATTTGGGGTCATTCATGTATACTATCATATCATCTGCGAGTAGTGAAACTTGGACCTATTCCTTCATGATTTGTATTCCCTTGATCTCCAGTACTTGTCTTATTGTTCTAGCTAGGACTTCAAGTACTATGTTGAAGAGAGATGGAGAGAGTGGGCAGCCCTGCTTTGTCCCTGATTTCAGTGAGATTGATTAAAGTTTCTCTCCATTGGGTTTGATGTTGGCTATATGATTACTGTATATTGCCTTTACTATGTTTAGGTATGTGCCTTGTATCCCTGATCTCTCTAAGACTTTAAACAGAAATGGGTATTGGATTTTGTCGAATGCATTTTCATGATCTAAGGAGATTATCATGTGGTTTTTCTACTTCAGTTTGTTTGTGTGGTGAATTACATTGATGGATTTACATATATTGAATAACCCCTGCATGCCTGGAATGAAGCTTACTTGGTCATGCTGGATCATCCATGATGTTATTGGATTCTGTTTGCAAGTATTTTATTGAGTATTTTTGCATCAATGTTCGTAAGAGTGATAGATCTGAAGTTCTGTTTTTTTGTTGCTGTTGTTTTTGTTGTTGGTTCTTTGTGTGGTTTAGGTATCAAGGTGACTCTGGCTTCATAGAATGAGTTTGGTAATGTTCCTTCTGTTTCTATTTTGTGGAATAGTTTGAAGAGAATTGGAGTTAGCACGTCTTTGAAAGTCTGGTAGAATTCTGCACTGAAACCTTCTGGCCCAGGGAATTTTTTTCTTTTTTTACAATAGAGAGTGTTGTTGACTGCTTCAATTTCATTGGGGGATATAGGGTTATTTAGTGTTTCTACTGATCTTGACTTAATTTTGTAGATGTAATCTATGAAGAAAATTTTCCATTTCTTTTAGGTTTTCAAATTTTGTGGCATATAGGCTTTTGTAGCACCGCCTAATGATTGTTTGGATTTCCTCAATGTCTTTAGTTATGTCCCCCTTTTCATTTCTGATTTTGCTGATTTGGATAGTTTCTCTCTGCCTTTTAGTTAGTTTTGCTAAATGTTTGTCTGCCTTGTATGTTTTCTCAAAAAAAGCATCTCTTGGTTTCATTGATTCTTTGAATAATTTTGTTTTCTATTTTTAATTTTTAATATTAGTTGCATTTTATTAAATTTGTGTCAGATAGAATACAGGTAATTATTTCAAACTTCTTGAATCTGTGAGGCTTGCTTTGTGACCCGGCATGTGGTCAATTTTGGAGAAGGTTCCATGAGGTGCTGTAAGGAAGGTATACTCGTTTGTGTTTGGGTGAAAAGTTCTGTAGACATCTATTAGGTCCATTTGATTTAGACCTCTGTAAGTGCCCTTATTTCCCAATTTGGCTTCTGTCTATATGATCTATACTTTGGTGAGAGTGGGGTGTTGAAATCTCCCCGTATTAAGGTGTTAGGATTGATATGTGATTTCAGCTTTAATAATGTTTCATATACGAATGTAGGTGCTCTTGTATTTGGGGCATACATGTTCAGAATTGCGATGTCCTCTTGGTGGATTTCTTTGATAAGAATGCAGTGCCCTCATCTTTTTTGATTAATTTTTGTTGAAAGTCTATTTTGTTAGATATTAGAATTGTTACAGCAGCTTGTTTTCTGGGTCAATTTTCTAGAAAAACATTTTTTCAGCCCTTAACTCTGAGGTAGTGTTCATCTTTATTGCAGAGTTGTGTTTCTTGGATGCAACAGAATGTTGATTCCTGTTTCTGCACCCATTCTGTGAGTCTGTGTCTTTTTATTAGAGTTGAGTCCATTGATTCTCATAGATAATAGTGACCAATGAACAGTATTTCTCTTTATTGTGGAGTTGTGGTCTTACTGTGATTCATTGCTTTTTTTATCTTAATTTTTGTAGATAAATTATCTGTATCCTATGTTTTCTTCATTATAGTTGTTTTCATTGGATTGGAGTTTTCCTTCTATTATCTTCTGTAGGGCTGGTTTGCTGTGTAGAAACTGCTTAGATTTATTTTTGTCATGGAATTTTTTTTTCTACATCTATGTAGATTGAAAGCTCTGCTGGGCATATTAGTCTGAGTTGGCATCTCCGTTTCCTTAAATTCTGCATGACATCTGCCTAGGCTCTTCTGTCTTTCAGAGTTTCTGTTAAGAAGTTGATGTGATTCTGATAGGTCTACGTTTCTATGTTACCTGGCATTTTTCCCTTGCTGCTTTTAATATCTTTTCTTTGTTCTGTAAATTTAGTGCTTTGTCTATGATGTGCCATGAGGAGTTTCTTTTCTGGTCTAGTCCGTTTGGTGTTCTGTAGCCCCCTTATATGTTTATGGACATATCATTTTTTTTAAGTTAGGAAAATTATCTTCTATGATTTTCTTGAATATATTTTCTGGACCTTGGAGCCTGGAATCTTCCTTTTCATCAATTCCTATTATTCTTAGATTTCTCCTTTTCATGGCATCTTTGATTCCTTGGATGTTTTGTGTTTGGGACTTTCCCGATTTTACTTTTTCTTTGAGAGAAGTATCAATTTCTGCAAGTGTATCTTCAGCATCAGAGATTCTCTTTTTTTATCTCTTGTATTCTGTTGGTGATGCTTACCTTTGTGGTTTCTGATCTGTTCTCTAAATTCTTTAGTTCCAGAGTTTTCTCTAAGTTTTCTATATTAATTCTAATTTTATTTTTATGCATTGCACCATTTGCTTCTTCTGTTTGAAAATGGCTTCCTGACTCTGTATGGTGGAGTCTTTTGTTGTTGTTGTTCATTTCTTCTCTATATGCCACTAATTGTGCTTCTACTTGTGTCTCTCTTTGTTTGACTACATTTGCCTGTGTTTCTTTGAGAGCTTTGTTAATTTCTTCTTTATTTGCTTCCATCTGTGTGGCAATTTTTTGAGAAATTTGTTTGTTTCCTTTTTATGCGTTTCTAACAACTGGATAAGCATATCTTCAAACTCATTGTCCTGTGTTTTCGATGAATTAAAGTGTCTGATTTTGGGGGTTGCTGGTGAAGCCATAATTTCCTGATATTTTTTTTTGGATCTGTTCTTTTGCCATCCTCTAACCATTTGCTTATGTGTAACCTTCAGTGTTTATTCTTGGATTCTGCAGTTCAGACTGGTACCATCTTTCTCTGGTGTCTGGAGAATTCTTTAGGGAGATAAGAGAGGTCCAGTGGATATGTGGGTGTGAAGTATCTGATGTCTGGCTGCTAGCTTAGAAGCACCCTTTATCTGGGGCTCTGTATCTTCTAGTATGTTCTACAGGGCTGGGTTGCTGTGTAGATATTGTTTAAATTTAGTTTTGTCATGGAATATTTTTTCTCCATCTACATTGATTGAAAGCTTTGCTGGGTATAGTATACTGTGTTGACATCTGTTGTCTTTTAGAATCTGCATGACATTTGCCCAGGCCCTTCTGTCATTGCTAATTTCTGCTGAGAAATTTGGTATGATTCTGATAATTCTAATTTTATATGTTACTTGGCCTTTTCCCCTTGCTGCCTTTAATTTTTTTTCCCTTTTTCTCCTAGATTTAGTGTTTTGACTATTATGAGACATGAGATGTTTCTGTTCTGGTGTAATCTATTTGATGTTCTGTAGGATTCTTGTATGATGATGGACATCTCTTTTTTTAAGTTGGGTCATTTTTCTTCTATGATATTCTTAAAAATATTTTCGGGACCTTGGAAGCTGGAATCTTCTTTTTCATATATTTCTATTACTCTTAGCTTTCATCTTTTCATGGCATCCTTGATTTCTGGATGTTTTGTGTTTGGAATTTTTCTGATTTTACTTTTTCGTTCAGAGATATATCGTTCAAAATGTTTTAAATCTAAAGAATCCTGGCACAAACATCCACTGAATCTAAGACAGCATGAAAAGACAAACCTAACAATAATAGGAATGGGGAAAAAAGAAATTTTCAACAAAATCACAGAAAAAAGTTTCCCCATTTTAAAGAAGAGGCCTATATGCATAAAATAGGCCTCTAGAACACCTAATAAATTAGACCAGAAACAACCCAGATGTCACTCAGTTGAGGAATGTATACAGAAATTGTGGTACATTTACACAATGAAATACTACTCCCCAATTAAAAATGAAAAAAAGCATGAAATTTGCAGGCAAATGGTGGGAACTAAAAAATATCATCCTGAGTGAGGCAACCCAGAACCTGAAATACACACATCGTATACACTCACTTATAAGTGGATATTAGTTATATAATATAGGATAATCCTATGAAAACATGTGTATCTAAAGAAGCTAATCAAGAAGGAAGACTCTGAGTAAGAGGATCAATCCTCCTTCAGAAGAGCCAATGGGATGGACATAAGAAGAGGGAGAAAACAGGGAACAGGACACTAACATACCACAGAGGGACTCTGAAATACTTTTTCCTTCAGTGTATCAAAGCAGAGGCAGAGACTCATAGCCAAACTCAGGGCAGAATGCAGGGAATCTTATTAAAGTTCGGACAGAGAAAGACCTGGAGAAGACAAGAGCTCTACAAGGAGAGAAAAAAAAAATCAGGGTCCTGTGTTATTTTCTGAGACTGGTACTCCAATCAATGTCCATTCATGGAGATAACATATAACCTCTTCACAGATGTAGCCCATGGCAGCTCAGTGTCCAAGTAGGTTCCCTATTAATGGGAATTGGGACTGTCTCTGACAGGACCTGAGTGGCTATCTCTTTGATCACTCCTCCTGATAGGGGAGCAGCCTTACCAGACCACAGAGGAAGACAATGCATCCACTCCAGATGAGACCTGATATACTATGATCTGTTGGAATGGGTGGAAAACCTCCCATATCAGTGGACTGGGGGAGGGTCATGGGAGGAGAAGAGGTAGGGAAGGTAGGATTGTTAGGGGATGAGGGAGGTGGCTGCACTTGGGATATAAAGTGAAAAAACTATACTTAATAAAAAATAAAGAAAGAAATTATTTTGGATTTGAAAATAGAAGAGTCTAGGGAGGATGCTCAAATCTCATTCAGAATGGCAATTAGGATAGACACCAGAAACAGTGGAAGAGAGGAAACAGGATGGGAGCCTACTGTAGAAGGTCTTATGGAAGGCTCCACACAACATGGGATCAAAGCTGATGCTGAATCTCACAGCCAAACTTTTGGCAGAGTACAGGGAGTGTTATCTAAGAAGAGGGGTGTGGGGATAGGGGTACATGGAGGGGATATAAACCATACAAGGAGATTAACAAATCTAAAGTACCTGTTGCCAGAGGTTCTGGCAGAGACAGACACATCAGCTGAGGACCATGCATGGAGAGCACCTAACCCCCCTGCTCAGATGTGGTCTATCAGCAGCTCTTTCTCCATGTAGATCTCCAAGTGAGGGAAGTAGGAATTGCCTCTCTCATGAAGTCAATTGTCTGCTCTTTGGTCACTTGCCCTCCTTGCAAAGCCATTGAGGAAGAGGATCCAGGTACTCCTGATAGGACTTGATAAGCTATGGGCAGATGGCAATGGCGGAGAACTCCCTTTCAGTTTATTAAGGGAAGGGGGTAGAAGGAAGAGGGAGGAGACCTCAGTCGAGATATATAATGAATAAATTGTGGGAAAAAAGTAAAATCTGAGAAATTTGTAAAATCATATTTGGATGCTTTTGTGATGGTGTTTCCAGAGAAGATTAATATGGAAGATGTGCCACTCCATGAATTAGAGATCTTGATGAAATGAACAGAAGAAAGGGAGATATTGAGGGGGGGGATGAGATTTTTTTTCTATATCAATAGATGACATCCATGATGTCAATATAATATGTTTTCCTCTGTCAAGCTCTTCTTTCCATGGTCAACATCATGATAACTTGGAATCTGTCATGGAAAAATATTTTTTTTTCCTTCCTGTTGTCTCTTCAGTTTTGGTAACAATGATGAAATATAAGTACTATAAGTGGAGATTAAATTTTTAAAATATCTTTCTGCCATTCTAAATGAGATATAAGTATCTTCCCTAGGGTCCTACTTGTTGTTTAGCTTCTTTAGGCCTGTAGATTTTGGTTATGGCTATCCTATATTATATGACTAATATCCACTTATAAGTAAGGGTATACTATGTGTGTCTTTCAGGTTCTGGGTTACCTCACTCAGGATAATCTTTGCTAGTTCCATTCATTTGCCTGCACATTTCATGATTTCATTTTCTTTTCTTTTTTATTAACATTTTTATTTTTTATTAATCACAGGTTATGTACTTTGTATCCCAGCCATAGACCACTCCCACATTCCCTCTGTATCCCCCCCATTCCTCACTCATCTCCTCCCTGCTCTTTTCTAAGTCCACTGATAGGGAAGGACCTCCTCCACTTCCATTTAACTCTAGCTTATCAGGTCTCTTCAGAACTGGCTGCAGTGTTCTTTTCTGTGCCCTAGCAAGGCTGCTCCTCCCTCGGGAGCAAGGAGGTCGAAGAGCCAGACATTGAGTTCATGTCCGAAATAGTCCCTGTTCCCCTTATTAGAGTACCCACTTGAATATTGAGCTACCATTTGCTACATTCAAGCAGAGGTTCTAGGTTATATTCATACACGGTCCTTGATTGGAGAAACAGTCTCATAAAAAGACCCCTGTGCCATGATATGTTTGGTCCTTGCAGAGCACCTGTCCTCTTTCAGGTCATACTATCTCCCCCCCGCCCCTTTCATATGATTCCCTATGCTCTGCCAAAGGGTTGGTTATGTGTCTTAATATTTGCTTTGATACACTGCTAGGTAGAGTCTTTCTGAGGCCCGCTGTGGTAGGCTCTTGTCCTGCTACTTGTTTTCTCCTACATCCAATGTCCATCCCATTTGTCTTTCTAAGTGAGGATTAATCCTCTTACCCCAGATCCCCTTTCTTGTTTATCTTCTTTAGGTGTATAGATATCTGTATTTTTATCCTATCTTATAGGTCTATATAAGTGAATATATACCATGT
>CM053742.1:102158896-102172429 GCA_028658305.1 Pachyuromys duprasi
CAGCCTACAGACTGGGAAAGGATCTTCACCAACCCTATATCTGACAGAGGACTAATATCCAGTATATATAAAGAACTCAAGAAGTTAAAAAGCAACAAACCAAGTAATCCAATTAAAAATGGGGTATAGAGCTAAACAGAAAACTCTCTGTAGAGGACTATAGAATGGCAGAGAAACAGTTAAAGAAATGCTCAATGTCCTTAGCCATCAGGGAGATGCAAATCAAAAAGACCCTGAGATTTCACCTTATACCTGTCAGAATGGCTAAGATCAAAAACTCAAGTGACAACATGTGCTGGAGAGGTTGTGGAGAAAGAGGAACCCTCCTCCATTGCTGGTGGGAAGGTAAACTTGTACAAGTACCCTGGAAATCAATTTGGTGCTTTCTTAGACAATTAGGAATAGTGACTCTTCAAAATCCAGCTATACCACTCCTAGGCATATATTCAAAAGATGCTCAAGTACACAACAAGGACATTTGCTCAACTATGTTTGTAGCTGCTTCATTCATAATAGCCAGATCCTGGAAACAACCCAGATTTCATTGTTTTTATTAGCTGAATATTATTTCATTGTGTAAATGTACCGCAATTTCTTTATCCATTCTTTGTTGAGAGACATCTAGATTGTTTCCAGATTCTGACTGTTACAAATAAACCTACTATGAACATAGGTGAGCAAATGTCCTTATTGAATGTTGAGGCATCTTTTGGGCATATGCCCAGGAGAGGAATAGTTGGGTATTGAGGTAGTGCTAGTCTCAATTTTCTGAGAAAGAGCCAGGTTGATTTCCAAAGCGGTTGTGCAATTTTACATTCCCACCATAAATGGAGAAGTGCTCCCCTTTCTCCACATCCACTCCAGCATGTGTTGTCACTTGAGTTTTTGATCTTAACCATTCTCATGGATGTATAATGGTATCTCAGTGTCATTTTGATTTGCATTTCCTAAATGACTAAGGCTGTTGAGTATATTTTCCTTTATTATTATAATTTATTACAACTAACTCACTTTGTATCCTGGTTGTAGTCCCCTCCCTCATTTCCTCCTGTCCCAGTTCCCCTATCACCTTCTTCCCCATCCCATGTCCTTCCCCTAGACCACTGACTGGACTCCTCCTCTACTACCTGACCATAGCCTATCAGCTCTCATCAGGACTATCTGGATCTTCTTTTTCTGTGGCCTAATTAGGCTACCTTGCTAGGAGAATGTGATCAAAGAGATGTCCACTGAGTCAATGTGAGGAATAACCCATGCTCCCCTTACTAGGAAACCCACATGGAGACTGAGTTGCCCATGGACTACATCCGAACAGGATATCTAGATGCTTTCCATGCACGGTCCTTGGTTGATTCATTCATCTGTACGATTCCCTGAGCCCAGGATTTTGACTGTTGTTCTCCTTATAGAGCTTCCATGCCTTCTAGGTCCTTCTATCTCCCTCTTCTTCCATAAGATTCTCCAAACTCTATCCCAAGTTTGGCTATGAGTCTCAGCATCTGCTTTGATACCCAAATGGGTAGAGTCTTTTAGAGGACTTCTGTTGAAGGCTCATGTCCTGTTACCTATCCTCTCTTACTTCCAACATCTATCCTGTTTGCCTTTTTGAATGAGCATTAAGCCTTTTCTCTGGGGTCCTCCTTGTTTCTTAGTTTCTTTAGGACTATATATTCTAGTATATTATATGTCTAATATCTATTTATATGTGAGTATGTACTTTGTGTGTAATATGTTTCTGGGTTACCTCACTCAAGATGATCTTTTTCTAGTACCAAGCAAGTGGAAGTCCTTAGTCAAAAAACTTCAAGTTTTTGAAGAAATAAATTTTAGAAGAAATCAGAAAATGGAAAGTTCTCCCATGTTCATTGATCAGTAGGATTAACATAGTTAAAACAGCCATCCTAGCCAAAGCAATCTACAGATTTAATGGAATTCCCATTAAAATACCAACACAATTCATTATAGATCTTGAAAGAACAATTCTCGATTTCATACAGAAAAACAGACAAACAAACACAAAACAGAATAGCTAAAACATTCTTGTACAATAAAAGATATTCTGGTGGTATCTCCATCCCTGATCTCAAGCAGTGCTACAGCACAACAGTAATAAAAACACCATGGTTTTGAACATTTCTCTAAGTGTTTCTTTGCCATTTGATATTCCTCCATTGAGAATTCTCTGCTTAGCTCTATTCCCCATTTTAATTGGATTGTTTTTTTTGGGGGGGGGGGAAGTTTGCTGTTTAATTTCTTCAGTTCTTCATACATTCTTGATATTTGTCCTCCATCAAATGTAGTGTTGGTGTGAAAGAGAGGGATCAGGATGGGGACTTACTATAGAGAGTCCTCTGAAAGGCTCCACCCAACAGAGGATCAAAGCAGATGCTGAAATTCACAGCCAAACCTTGGGCAGAGTTGAAGGAGTCTAATGAAAGAAAGAGGTAGGGGCAATAGAAGGATCCAGAGGGGACAAGAACCCCACAAAGAGACCAAAAATGTTAAAATTTTGAGCCCAAGGAGTCCTGCAGAGGCTGATCGATGCCTCTCCCCCAAGGACTGTGCATGGAAAGGACCTAGATCCTCTGCTCAGATGTAGCCAATTGGCAGCTCAGTCTACATGTGGGTTCCTGAGTAAGGGGAGCAAGGTCTTCTTCTGTCATGAACTCGATTTCCTACTCTTTGATCAATTATCCCTGGAGATGTGGCCTTACCAGGCCACAGAGGAAGAGGGTCCAGGCAGACTTGATGAGGCTTGGTAAGCTATGGGCATATGGCGGAGGAGGATAACTCTCCCTTTCAGTGGACTAGGAGAAGAAGATGGGGGAAAGAGGGAGGAAGGGTGGGACTGGGATGACTTGAGAGAGGGGTCTTCAATCAGGATATATAATTAAAAAACAATAAAATAAAGTATCTTTTTGTCATTTGTTTTCTTCTTTTTTATTTATCATTTTTGTTAACATATAAATAATGGCAATTTTATACATGAATTTTTCTGGTTTATCTTCATTTCCTGATCATCTCCATCTTCCTGTCTTTCTCCACTATATGTAGCCCTCTGTCTCTAGTATTCTCGTTCCATCTTATGTCACATGTGTTATATTATCTTGCTATCATATCTCTAAAACCTATCTTTTCTACTATGATCTTCCTTTTAACTGCCTTTTATGCATGCTTTGTCCTCATAAATACACATATATACAAACCAGAAGCTAGAATACACAAGGGATACAAAATGCATTATTTGGTTTCAGCCTGAACTTTTTCAATAGACTAAATTGCAGATCCATCTATTTTTTTCTGCAAACTTAGCTTTTTTCATATCTGAATAAAAATGTCATTGTATATGCATACCACATTTTGAAGTAGCAAATATAAGAAAAATTCTGCGTTTTTCCAAAAATTTATCCCAAAGTCAGTATATATTTTCTCTTTTGTTCTTATGACAATTCTAGACTCTTATCAGGACCAGAGGGGTATGCAAAGAAATCTCACTGTGTTGCTTTCCTCCAAATATTTATCGTCCCACCATTTATTATCCTTAAAAGCTTAGTAACCTTTCCTTTGGCTTATAATTTCTTTACACATGTTTTGTTGTTTGCTGAGGATGTGAATTAAGGTACAGTACAGTACAAAGAAACTGCTCTCATATACTTTACATTGAAGTACTCTCATGTAATGCATAGTGATTATATTTTAAAAGCCTTTCTCTGTTAATGTACTTTCTTTTCTTGGAAAGGTTTATCTTAAATAAAATATTTTTTTTGTTTTCCTCTGTTATGTGTTATTGATATTTTCTTAATATTAATATTAGTAGAATGTTCATACCATTTAGTCAGCTATTGTTTTGCCTAAAGTTAAAGTCCACTCAGAAATTGAATTATTCATGTATCTTGTATGATATTTTTGCAGAGAATTTCAAGACATTTTCTCCTCTTCATCTAATTAGAGTTGTTGCAGTATTGATAATATCATTTGTAAATGATTGCATTGTCTTCATAATGAATTTCTCTACTCCAATCTCTGAGTCATTAAGTTTGCTACAAACCAACTAGAGTCAATTTATCCATTCAGCAGATATTTATTATGTGCCTACTAAGATGAATGTAAAATCAAAATTGCTTTGCTTAAGGCTTTGTTTAACCATTTGAAAGCTCACCAACAATATAATGGATGATATTAGTTTTCTTTATGATTCCCCTCTGTTTAAAGTTTCACTCTCATTTTCTTCTACTCTTTGTTTAATACATAATGCTAAAACAACACTAAAACACCAACAGCCTTTCATCTATACTTCTTAAACTCTTTTATCAATGACCACTTTTTAATGAGAAAAAAAAATACAGGCTGTACGGCTTGTCCCACCCTTGTACTCTTATTTCTGTTTTCTGAACTATGTTTTTTTATTTCTTATTTACATTGTTTCACTTCCAATGTAAAACTCTCTTTGGAGTCCTTCTCTATCTATAGAACACATATTTTAAAGCCATGTTTTTTTTTCCCCAAATCCTGAAAAACTATCTCAATGATTGTACTTCTACTAATAATCTGTTTTGTAATTATGAGAATTGGTTTTTTTAAATTATTTTTATTTTTATTAATTGCAGATTATTCACTTTGTATCCCCCCTGTACCTCCTTCCCACTTCCCCTCCCAATTCCACCCTCCTTCTTCTCCATCCATGTCCCTCTCCCAGTCCACTGAAAGGAAGGTATTCCTCCCCTTCCCTCTGACCCCTAGTCAGGTTTCATCAGGAGTGGCTGCATTTTCTTCTTCTGTGGCCTGGTAAGGCTGCTTCCCCCTTAGGGAGAAGTGATCAAACAACAGGCCAATCAGTTCATGTCAGAGACAGTCCCTGTCTCCATTACTATGGAGGCCACTTGGATACTGAACTGCCATAGGCTACCTCTGTGCAGGGTTTCCAGAACATCTCCATGGGTGTTCCTTGGCTGCAGTATCAGTTTCAGAAAAGATCCCTGTGCCCAGATTTTAGGATCTGTCGATGTATTGTGGAGCTCCTGTTCTCTCTAGTCTTACTATCTCTCACTTCTTTCATAAGATTCCCTGTGCTCTCCCCAAAGTTTGGCTATGATTCTCAACATCTGCCTTGATACCCTGCAGGATAGAGCCTTTCAGAGGCTCTCTGTGGTAGGCTCCTATCATGTTCCCTGTTTTCTCTCTCCTTCGACGTCCATCCTCTTTGCCTTTCTGAGTGGGTATTGAGCATCTTAGCCAGAGTCCTCTTTCCTGATCAGCTTCCTTAGGTGTACAGATTTTAGTATGTTTATCCTATATTATATGTCTAGTATCCACTTATTACTGAGTATACACCCTGTGTGTCTTTCTGCTTCTGCGATAGCTCATTTAGGATGATCAACGTCCTGTCCTTAGTCATCAGGGAAATGTACATTAGAACAACCCTGAGATTTCACCTTACACCCGTCAGAATGGCTAAGATGAAAAACTCAATGACAACACATGCTGGAGAGGATGTGGAGAAAGGAGAACCCTCCTTCACTGCTGGTGAGAATGTAAACTTATACAACTACTTTGGAAATCAGTCTGGCGCTCTCTTAGAAAATTAAGAATAGCACTTCCTCAAGGTCCAGTTATACCACTCCTAGGCATATATCCAAAAGACGCTCAAGTATACAAGGACATCTGCTCAACCATGTTTTAAATGTAGTTTCAGAAAATTTGTAATGATATGAAGAAAATGTCATGTAGGATAATCTTTTAATCACTTAATTATATTTTAATCCTATGAACACAAACCAAAACCATCACATTTGTATACGACTGCACATGTACTACAACTCACATTGCTTAGATCCAGGAACCCTGACAAGGAATGGCAAGGCAATGAAGAAGGGCAGACCTTTCTTCAGGAAAATTGAGACCAGATGGAGTGTTCTCACTCTCATGGCAGATACCTATTAGACAGTCACATGATTCAGTGATTTCTCTAGCAGAGAAACCAGATCATATGATCCTAGCTTTCTGTCAGTCTGTCTGTGTTTTTCTTTTCTTCATTTCCTTACTGTCTCAGCCAGGTTAAAGTTCCGGGATGCCATGCAATGATGATAGGTGAGAAGAATACTTTTGTTTTCAAATATATTTTTTATTTTCATCAGCACATAGTTCCATGTTAAGAGTGCACAGTGTGACATTTCAACACATATGTACAGTGTATAGTTACTTGATCAGGGTACTCACATGTCTGTCATCCCAACCATATATCATTTTTTTAAAGTATATGGAAGAGTCAAAACCTCTGCTGGCCATTTTGAATCTCCAATTAATTGCTATTTACAATAGTTGTCTCACAGTACTATAGAAGAATGGAAGCTATTTTTAAAAATCTAACTCTACACCTAAACACAGTTACTCCCCCTTCTTCATCCATGTTCATAGTATAGTTTCATTTTTCATTTGAAAATTTGTTAATTATATTTTTAAAATTTTGTACACATTTGTGGGACACATTATGGTAATACAATGGTGTGTAAAGTGTGGATTATTTGAATCATATAGCAAGCATTTGAATCTATTTAGCCATTCATTATTTATGGACATCTTACATTCAGTTGTTTTGAAATATATTCAGGTTATTTTGTCTAAATACATTCTATTGTACAAAAAAAACAAGGACACTTTTTTTTAATCAACTGAATTTTTGTAGTATATGTATGAATTTTTCCCCTTTATTGAAAATATATTCCTTTCTCATACAATATACCTTTTTTTCTATTTATTTATTAATTTATTTTTATTTTTTTGTTATCAATCACAGGTTAGGTACTTTGCATCCCAAGCGTAGCCCCCTCCCTCATTCTCCCCCACCCACCCCAACCCTCCCTCATCTCCTCCCCGCCCCCTCCAAGTCCACCAACAGGGGAGGACCTCCTCCCCTTCCATCCAACCCCAGCTCATCCTGTCTCCCAGGGCTGGCTGCAATGTTCTCCACTGGGATCTAGCCAGTCTGTCACTCCCTGGCATGTATGGGGGAGGGTCAAAGAGTCAGCCATCAAGTTCAAGACTGAAACAGTCCCTGTTTCCCTCACTAGGGTCTTTAGTCCTACACCGAGCTATCCTGGGTCCCATCTGAACAGGGGTTCCAGGACACATCCACACGTGGTCCTTGGTCCTTGGTGGGGGTCTCCTACAAGACCCCTGTGCCCTGCTCAGTTTAGTCATTGTGGAGCTCTTGTTCTCTCCAAGTTTCACCAACCTCTTCCATTTCTATCATCACTCCTTGCCCTCTGCCAAAGGCTTGATGGCGAGTCTTAATATCTGCTCTGATACATTGCTACATTGACCCCCGCCCCCTCCCCAGAGGTCCTCCTTGGCATACTCCTGTCCTGTTGCTTGTTTTGAGAATAATACTTATCAGTTGGTATAAAGATGAGAATTTAAAATTATAGCAGTTTAGGGAAATGGCAGAGTTGTATTTCTCCTCTAAGTTTAACAACCTCACTAAGCTTGGGGTTTTGTCTAGGTTTGTAGTAACAGGTGACATGACTTCTCTCCTAATACGCAGGCCTTATATTGAATTAAAAAACTCTTCACTATCACCATCAAGATATACATGGTACTCTTTCACCTTTGGGGATATGTTATGGGCTAGTCATTTTGGGGGTCCATGGGTGTAACAGCTCTAAGGCAGTATTTATTGTTTTTCTCCATTTGTATCTTAGTTAACATCTTCTGATACCACAAAATATCAGTCAGGGTTATTTTTTAAGATCATTAGGAACTTAATTCCTTCAAAGATGGTGTCCAAACATGTCTCTTAAAATTTTTTTTTGTGTGTGAAGAAATCAAGGGCCATAAAAATAATTCACACTGTTTAAGGAGCTTTTCTGGACTTCACTGACCACAAACCTAAATGGTATTGGGATTTTTTTGTTAGTCGATGCATTGAGGAGATTTAGATAAGTATAAAATAATGTATGTCCATGGTTTTAAGAAACATCCTTATTGTTATTTATTCATCATCCATTATCATTAGTTTTTTTCAAATGTTGCAAGGGAGGCCACTGCATTTGAAAATGTTTATCTCCCCATGAACTATAGGGATAAACAAGGAAACAAAAAATTCCCTAAAGCAAAACCTTCCTTTCATTTAGCTTTCTTCCGTTGTCAAAATTTGTTTGTAGATTGATTTCTATTTAAATATTTTATAATAAACTCAGTGTGATTCCATCAAAGTAAATTTTTCATCAATTCTTTAATTTTTCAGACTGATGAATGGATTTTTGCTACTAAGTAAATGTAGCTTATTTCTAGTTTGTCAATAATTCACTTAGGGTTCAACATTGTTGACTCATTCCATGTAAAATAGGCAGGAGGCACAGAAAATAAAAGGACAGTTAGATACTTTCTGAAAATAAGTTAGTTTTTGAGGTAAACATTTAAAATAGATCATGACAAGCTGGATATAAATATCCCATAATAGTTATGTTAGGTGCGCACATATTCCTAGGCAGAGGTTAGGATGGTGATGTATAAAAAAATGAACAGGAAAAGAGAACATGCTCCTCAGTCCTGATGCAACTTGATGAACTGGGGTGGGTGGGAAAGGAAGTTCCTTTTTCTCTGAGAAATAGCTGAGGGAGGAGGGGAGAAGAGGGCTGTAGTACAACTAGAATGTTAAGTGAATATAATTAATTAAAAAGAAAAATGAACAGGTATTCTTGGAGTTCGTTATTTTTTTCTAAAGTTCTAAATTATTCATAGAATTCCAATACATCTCCTATGTATTACTTTTATATACATGCTGTAACAGTTATCATTAAGAGTTATTCTAGCATTATACTTGCAAATACATACATACACTTTTTCAGATTAATCTTCACATATCAATTAAATACAACAAAATCTTTTGATTAGTAAAACAGTTTTTGCAAGTCCTATTTACTTCTGAGAATTCTGAGTTATTTTAAATATAATTGCCTGAGACACATTATGCTTCTTGCTTTAAATAGCATTTTTCTGACTGTGAATGCCAGAGCCAAAAAAAAAAAAAAAAGATTGCACTGTGGTCTGGGAATGTGCCAATGATTAATCAAATTCACACTAAAAGAATTATTAACTTATATGCAAATTTAGAGTTATCTCTGGTAGAAATTCAAGTATTTATATGGTTCATAATTAATTTGCAAAACTCATTTCCATATGTGTCACAACAAAGATAATGAAATGTATATAATTTGTTATTTACATCAAGGTTAATGTCTATGATTTTCTTCTTTTAGACAGACATAGCCTCTTAAGATTCCAAACTCTCAAAACATAGTACAAGCTAAGATCAAGTATTCAAGCACAGGAGCCTGTGAAAGATACATTATATCTAACCAACAACATTGCGAAAATAAATTCTGCAAAAAAAAAAAAAATCCACCATATTAGATGCCATTATTCTTAATTTCTCAATTTAGAAAATTCTATTTAGGTAAGGATTTCAGGAATTATAGAAAAATGAACTTAGTGAGAGGGAAGACCAGTCAAAGATTAGGAATAGAAAGTTTAGTAATGAAAAAAAATTCACTGATTCATATAAATCCTTGTGCTACACAACTCTTGTAAATGTTTTTATTTGCTCAGATGGGGGCAATGAGATGAGAGCTGTACACAGTCTTTTTCAATGCATGGCTTGGGCTGAGCCCAGAGTGTTTATTTGTTTGTTTTGGGGGTTTTGTTTTCTTTTTCATTCCTTTTGTTTAATTTTTAATTAAATTTTTATTTTTCATATTAATTACAGTTTATTCATTTTGTATCCCAGCTGTAGGCCCCTTCCTCTCCCCCTCCCAATCACATCACCCTTCTGTCATCACCTCCTATGGCCCTCTCCAAGTCCTCGGAAAGGGAAGGTCCTCCTCCCCTTCCATCTGACCTTAGCTTAACCAGTTTCATCAGAATTGGCTTCATTGTACTCCTCTGTGGCCTGACAAGGCTACTCACCTATAAGGGGGTGGCAGTCAAAGAGCCACTGAATTCATGTCAGAGATAGTCCCTGTTCCCTTTACTAGGGAACACACTTGGGTACTGAGATGCCATGAGCTACCTCTGAGCAAGGGTTTCAAGTTTATATCCATGAATAGTCCTGGGCTGGAGTATCACTCTCAGAAAAGACCCCTGTGCTCAGATAGTATTGTTCTTTTGCTATCCTTGTGGGGCTCCTGTTCTCTCCCCCTTCTTTTCTAAGATTCCCTGCACTCTGCCCAAACTTTGTTTACAAGTCTCAGTATCTACTTTGATTCACTACTGGGTAGAGTCTTTCAGAGGCCCGCTGTGGTAGGCTCCTGTCCTGTTTCTTATATTCTCCTTCTTCCAATGTCCATCCCAATAGACTTTCTAGGTGAGAATTAATCATTCTTACCCAGGGTCCTCTTCCTTGTTTATCTTCTTTAGGTGTACAGATTTCAGTATGTTTATCCTATCTTATAGGTCTATATAGGTTAGTGTATACCATGGGTGTCTTTCTACTTTTGGGATACCTCACTCAGGATGATCGTTTCTAGATTCCACCATTTGCCTCCAAATTTCATGATTTCCTTGTTTTTTAATTTCTGAGTAGTATTCCGTTGTGCAAATGTACCACAATTTCTGTATCCATTTCTCCATTGAGGAAGATCTGGGTTTTCTCCAGGTTCAGGCTATTATGAATAAAGGTGCCACAAATGTGGTTGAACAAATGTCCTTGTTATGTACTTGAGCATATTTGGATATATGCTTAAGAGTGGTATAGCTGGATCTTGAGGAAGCACTAATTGTCTGAGAAAGCACCCGACTGATTTCCAAAGTGGATGTACAAGTTTACTTTTCCACCATCAATGGAGGAGGGTTCCCCTTTCTCCACAACTCTCCAGCATGTATTGTCACTTGAGTTTTTTATCTTAGCCATTCTGATAGGTATAAGGTGAATTCTCAGGGTGGTTTTGATTTCGATCAACCTGATTACTTAGGACATTGAGCATTTCGTTAACTATTTCTCTACCATTCTATATTATCATACAGAGAATTCTTTGTTTAGCACAGTACCTCATTTTTAATTGGATTGCTTGATTTGTTGCTTTTTAACTTCTTCAGTTCTTTACATATACTGGATATTAGCCCTCTGTCAGATATGGATAGGGTTGGTGAAGATCCTTTCCCAGTCTGTAGGCTGTCATTTTATTCTGCCAACAGTGTCCTTTGCTTTAAGAAGCTTTTCAGTTTTGTGAGGTCCAATTTATTGATTATTGATATTAGAGCCTGTGCTGTTGGTGTTCTGTTCAGGAAGTTGTCTCTTGTGCCAATGAGTTTTAGAGTTTTCCCCACTGTTTCTTCGAACTGAATAAGTGTATCTGGTTTTATGCAGAAGTCTTTTATCCGCTTGTACTTTAGTTTTGTGCAAGGTGATAAATATGGATCTATTTGCATTTCTCTACATGTAGACATCCAGATACCCAGCACCATTTGTTGAAGATGCTGTTTTTTTTTTTTTTTCTATTGTATGGTTTTTGATTCTTTGTCAAAAATCAAGTATCTATAGGTGTGTGGGGTTTTTTTTTCTGGGTCTTCAACTCTATTGCATTGATCCACCATTCTGTTTCTATGCCATTACAATGCAGTTTTTATTACTATTGCTCTTTAGTACAGATTGAGATCTTGGAGGGAGATGCTTCCAGTCAATCTGTTGTGCTGGGTTGTTTTAGCAATTCTGGATTTTTATTTTTCCATATTAAAGGTGAGAATTTTTCTTTCAGGTTCTGTACAGAACTGTGCTGATATTGTGATGGGAACTGCATTGAATCTATTGATTGCTTTTGCCAGAATGGCCATTTTCAGTATGTTAATCCTACCGATCCATGAGGAAAGGAGATTTTCCTTCTGATATGTTCTTCAATTTCTTTCTTCAGAGACTTGAAGGTTTTTTTTTTTTTTTTTTTGAGCAGGTCTTTCACTTGCTAGGTTAGAGTCACACCAAGGTACTTTACGTTATTAGTGGCTATTGTGAAGGGTGTTTATTCCCTAATTTCTTTCTCAGCCCTTTTGTCTTTGGTAAACATGAGAGCTCCTGATTTTTTTTTTAATTTTGTATCTAGCCACTTTACTGAAGGTGTTTATCAGCTGAAGGAGTTCTCTGGGTCAATTTTGATGTTCCTCATATATGTTATCATATCATTTGCAAACAGTGATACTTTGACCTTTTCCTTTCTGATTTGTATCACTTCCATCTCATATAATTATCTTATTGTTTTAGCTAGCATTTCATGTACTATGTAGAAGAGATACGGAGAGAGTGGGCATTGTTGCTTTGCCTCCAATTTCAGTGGGAATGATATATGTTTCTCTCTGTTTAGTTTGATGTTGGCTATAGAGTTGCTGTTTATTATGTTTACTATGTTTAGGTATGTGCCTTATATCCCTGATCTCTCTAAGACTTTAAACATGAATGGGTGTTGGATTTTGTCAAATGCATTTTCAGGATCTAAGGAGATGATCATGTGGTTTTTCTCCTTCAGTTGGTTTATATGGTGGATTACATTGATGGATTTCCATATATTGAATAACCTCTGCAGGCCTGGATGAAGCTTACTTGGTCATGTTAGATGATATATTTTATATGTTTATGCATTTGGCTTGCCAGTATTTATTGAGTATTTTTGTATCAATGTTCGCAAGAGAATTAGGTCTGAAGGTCACTTACTTGTTTGGGTCTTTGTGTGATTTAGGTATCAAGGTGACTTGCTTCATAGAATGAGTCTGATAATGTTCCTTCTGTGTCTGCTTTGTGGAATAGTTTGAAGAGAATTGGAGTAAGCTCTTCTCTAAAGTTCTAGAAAAATTCTGTGCTAAAACCTTCTGGCCCTTAGCTTTATTTGGAAAGGAGAATTTTGATGACTGCTTCTATTTCCTTGGGGGATTTAGGACTATGCAATCTATCTACCTTATCTTGAATTAATTTTGGTAACTGGAATTTATCAAGAAAATTGTCCAATTTTTTAAATTTTCCAAATTTTGTAGCATATAGGATTTTGTAGTAAGACCTAATGACTGTTTGGATTTCCTCAGTATTTGCTGTTATGTCTGCCTTTTTATTTTTGATTTTACTGATTTGGACAGTTTCTCTCTGCCTTTTAGTTAGTTTGGCTAAGTGTTTTTCTGTCTTGTGGATTTTTTCAAAGAACCAGCTCTTGGTTTCATTGATTCTTTGAATAGTTTTATTTGATTCTACTTTATTGATTTCAGCCCTGAGTTTGATCATTTCCAGCTGTCTACTCCTCTTCAGTGTGTCTGCTTCTTTTTTTATTTCTCTAGGGCTTTCAGGTGGGCTATTAAGTTACTTGTATGTGATGTTTTAAATTTCTCCTTGAAGTTCCCTTTGTACTATGACTTTTCCTCTTAGCACTGCTTTCATTGTGTCCCATGAGTTTGGGTAAGTTGTGCCTTTATTTTCGTTGAATTCCAGGAGGTCTTTAATTTCTTTATTCCCAAACACAACTGTCATTGAGTAGCAAGCTATTCGCTGTTCATTTCCCATGTGTG
>CM053742.1:102172929-102231532 GCA_028658305.1 Pachyuromys duprasi
GGGGGGCTATACCTGGGATGCAAAGTACCTAACCTGTGATTAATATAAAAATAAATAAATTAAAAGAAAAGAAAATATATAAAGCAAACTAATAGAATGGAGTCAGGAAATAGAGAAGTCATTTAACATAATTGGTACCCTGAATACCTGAATTCCACAGCTGACAAACCTCTGAGGTAGAAAAATTTCAAAAGAATAGATCGTTATACAGTAACATAAATAAGCAAATGGAATCTATAATGAATACTTCACACATTAAGACAGGAAAACCTATTTTATGATTTTTATGGTAGACACAGAAGAAAACAATCAGGGAAATTACAAATAACCAATAAAGGCAAAAAAAAAAAAAACCCACACACACAAACAAAATTTCAACCAGGATGTGGTGTTGTGTGCCTCTAGTCCCTGCACTTGGGGCCTGTGTTGTCTTTAGAGCAAGTTCCAAGAAAGCCAGGATTATGCATCATAAGTCTGTCTAGGAAAACAAAACCCAAACAAACAAACAAACAAAAACCTGTAAAATACCATGTAATTCCTCAAGCACTGATTGAATTACAACACACATTTCAATAATTATAATGTGTGAAATGGAACCCTTAAAGAGAACAAAATTGTATTTAACTGAAACAAAATGGCATCCAGGATATTAAAATTTGTAAAATATTATTTAAGAAAATGTTTGAAGAGAAAATTCAAAGTACTTAAATTACTATTATAAAAATCTAAGCCCCCAAACAAGCAGATGAAAGAAAATATAAATATTAGATTTCAAGTCATTAAAACTAAGATTAAAGAGAACAGAATAATTCATTGAAAACAAGAACTATTTTCCTTAAAAAGAGTATAATTTATATATAGTAAATGACAAAAAGAAAGAAAAGACATAAAACTTCTGCTTACTACAAATTTTCAAATTCTTTTTAAAAGTAAATTAATTAAAAAAACATATTATTCATCACATTACATTTATATGTAAAATTTTCTTGTTTTATTATTGTAAACTCTCATTTATGCTAATATTAAATATTCTAACATATACAAAGAAAAATCTCTATCCTTACAAATGTAAACAAGGGTTTATAAACAAGGATTTGTTGTTTACCATTTATATCATCTTAAATTTATAAAATCCAAAAATATTGAAAAAAAAAAAACTATGAAAATTTGGTCAGTGTGTACTGGCTAATTAAATACATCCATAGAAATTTGAAATGAATATGGGGATTCAGATAATTGTTGTATTTTGTCATTAATATTATGGGGATTCATATATTTGTTGTATTTTGTCATTAATAGTTACTATTATATATATCTTTTAGTTATACTGCAGTCAATCCTTAACAGCTGTATACCCAAATCTCCACAGAGAGACTAGGAATTATTTTGTTAGCCTAGAACACAATGCTGGGCAATAGTTACTTCATCTTAAACCTCAAAGCCCACATAGTTTCTTACCATTCAGATTCACCCATTATACTTGCTTTTAGTGATATCTGGTTGATTTCTTCACGTTGTTCCAAGACCTCTCCTCCAGCTTCTGCTCTCCCAGCTTCTGCTCCTCTTCTCCCTCCTACTCCTTCCTCTCCTCCAGCTTTCTTCCTCTCTTCCCACTTTTAACCAGGATGTCCTACCCTATCTTCTCCATTGCTCAACATTGTGGTTGCTTGTTTTAATTGACAAATTAGAGAACAAATGGTGGCATGTTTACACAAACTTGAGACAGGTGATGCTTAGAATGATTATCACAATGCAATGTCTGGGTTGAAACCAGATAGTGGGGGAGAGAAATCAGCATTTGAAACAACAAGGGTAAGGTGTATACATTACAAAAGAACATTATACCAATATATATTAGACATTGTAAAATATTTATTTATATTATATAGGTGAGTGCTCTATGTGCATGTACACCTCCATGCCAGAAGAGGACATCAGATCCCTGTATAGAGATTGGTGAGCCGCCATGTGTTTTCTGGGAATTGAACTCAAGTACCCTGGAAGAGCAGAGTGCTGTTAATCTCTCCAACCCCTATATTAGATATTTTAAAAAAATAGGTCTCCAAATTTTTTCATGGAAGAAATTTCCCATGTATTTTAATAAATATTAACACAATTCCATTTAATTTCTTCCAAAACGCACAAAAGGAGAGAACACTGATCAATTCATTTTACAAAGCTAACAGAATGATCCCAAAGCTAGACAAAGACAATGTAAAACTCAATATAGATTAGAAAATAATTAACTATTCTGTGCTCAGGACCAGTTGATACACCTACATAGCAACCCTGCAACTAAGGCTCAGGTAACATAGCAGAGGCTGAGACAGAAAGATTTTAAAAACTAGAGGTCTAGGATCCTTGCTGGCATATAGTGCTTACTAGATACAATAGGAATTACACCCATGAAATCTCAACAACACACACATCTAAATAAGACAATGCCAACACACACATCTAAAAAGACACAATGCCAACACCCATTAAATGTCAAGGTGGACAGAGAAATTTCAAAGTCCCCCAACATTTAGAATAGTAGTTCTCAACATCCCTAATGCTACTTTTATACAGTACCGCAGGCTGTGGTAACTTCCAACCATAGAATTAGGATTATTGCTAGTAGATAGCAGTAATTTTGTTACTGTTATGAATCATTATATAAATATCTTATATGCAGGATACCTCATATGTGACCTCTGTCATAGAATTTCTTGATCTTGAAAGGGGTTGTGACCCATAGGTTGAGCATAAATGCTCTAGATGAATAGGTACAGGCAATCAATACCTGTTAGAGAAGGAGAATTAATATTTAGTCAAGATCACCCTGCTAACTTATCCAGTGCACACTAATTAGTCCTAAAAGAATATATACTTAAAAAGCAACACTTAATGTGCTTAGTAGTTCATATATGTATCAATTTGAGAGAGAGAGTGAGAATAATCCTTATGGAATAAAATTTCACGAATATTAGTGGGGTACAGAAGGAGTTGGAGGAAGAGAATGAGGGATGAAATTGATGTAAATGTAGTACTTGTGTATGAAAACCTCAAAAATATTTGAGTCAACAATAAGTGTAGTTTTTTAGAAAGTATTCAATATATACCTTACACAAAAGATATATAGCTATATTATTCAGATGGCCAGTTGACCTGAGATCAATCACTGGTACTTACGGCCTTATGACCTGAGTTCAATCACAGGTACTTACAAAGCAGAATAAAAATTCTGGCTCCCACAAACTATCCTCTGAATTATACAGGTAGATGGTGGAAAGGAAGATACACAAACACACACACTCACACAGACACAAACAGAGAAAGAGAGACAGAGACAGAGATACAAAACAAAATCGAAGACAGACAGAACTGAATAAATAAATAAAATATAAAATAAAAATGAAAAAACGATGGAATTCCACCTTTTCTTTAAGATAGAAAAAATTACACGCTCTAAGTGCAAACGACCAATAATTTATGTAGGTAGTGCAGTAAAAGCCATTGAAATAAGACACGGAGTTCTCAAAATAAAAAAAGAGAAGCAAGAAAATAAAAACATCTGAGGACACAGGTGGGATAGAGAGAAACAGAGAAGAAAATTAGAGTGGTGGGAATCTAAGACGGTGGCAACCAGTGCACACCTTATTTAAGGGACACAGGATCCAGAAACACAAAATTGGTTACGGGACTGGCAGCTGAAGCACTGAGGTTTCCTGGGAGAGTGGGGTCAACCTTGGAGTTGAGACCTTTTGGATTCAGATCACCCATGGACATCTCCAGGGAATGCAAGTGGCATATATTCAACCACCCTTCATTTCCACTTGCCCACAGCATGGGCCTCCCACCTCAGCAGAGGGTTCAGTGATTGCCCAAAGCACAAACCTCCAGGCTTGGTGACTAGGACAACAGAGGCAGGCCTCCCAGTTTGGCTGTGGCAGCAGGCAGCTGTATGGCCCTCCTAGCAAATGGCTATATGTACCACCCAGAGCCTCCCAGCAGGTAGCTATATGGGCCTTCCAGGGCCTCCCAGCAGGAGGCTGTGCAGGCCTCTCAGCAGGTCTGTCGAAGTAGCATGGTGGATGCTAGCCCTAACTGGAGCCTCCAGGTTCAGTGACTGAGACAGCTGATATGGCTACCCCAAATACAGTTCTCCATGGCCAGAGGACAAACAGTGGACACCTATGACCTGGTGGATCTCCGACACACTCATTTGCCCCCATGGGCCCAAATTTCAGATAGAGAACAGGGGGAACCCCTCTACTTTCTTTTAAGGCCTGTGGTGCCTTCAAGTGAGTACATGCAGAGCCCCAGATCCACTCTATGCTACCAGCCAGATATCGGATCCCTCCCGTCCACAAACTAATGTGGGAAAAATAGGGATCCTTGGGACAGTGTTATCAACATCGATGCCCCTATTCTGTGGGTCTACCAGTGGAGTCCAGGCAAACAATTCCTGGAGCCGAGACAGATCAGAATACCAGGAGGACAATAAGAAAGGCCTGTAGACCACTGAGGTATTCAGGGCACCTGCACGTGCACCTTAAGCCCAGGAACAGCACTAGCACCCACACCCCCTCCTGCATTTAAGCTCCACATACCATGTATCTACAAGCTTTAGCACCTTGTCCCTCAAAGCACACTTCCATGAGCATGCCCATGCTTGGGCACCCACAATTGTGCACCTGTGCCTGCTACATTCCTCCCTCAGCTATAGCAGAAACACCAACAACCACTCTCAAAAAAGTGGACCTCTCTCATCCTTTTGAAGGATGCTCCAGCACCAGAGAAAGACAGGCCCAGCTTGAAGGACAGACTCCAGGAACAAAGAGTGAAGGTTACAGATAAAGAGATGGCTAGAGGTGGGCAAAAGAACACATCCAACAAAAATCAGGAATCTTGACTTCACCAGCAACCCCCCAAATCAATGGATGTGCAAATCCATCAGAAACACAGGAAAATGATCAAAATCTATGCTCATCCAGTTATTAGAGGCACATAATGAGGAAATGAACAAAGCTCTCAAAGAAATACAGGCAAATATAGACAAACAAATAGAGGCACATGTAGAGGCATATGAGGAATGAGGAAACAAATAAAAAATGGAGGCCATCATGGAAAAAAAAAAAGGAATCCACATTCAAATAGATGAAGGAAAGACATGAAAACAGAATTAGAATCAATAAAGAACACACAAACAGAGAAAACCCTGAAGGTGGAGAACTTAGAGAAAAGCTCAGGAACCACAAAGGTAAGCATCACCAACAGAATACAAGATGTGGAACAGAGAATCTCAGGCATTGAAGATACAATTGCAGAATTTGATACATCTCTGAAAGAAAAAGTAAAATCGGAAGAATTCCAAACACAAAATATCCAAGAAATCAAGGAGGCCACAAAAGGATGAAAACTAAGAATAATAGGAATAGATAAAAGATTCCAGGCTCCAAGGTCCAGAAAATATTTTCAAGATTATCTTAGAAGAAATTTGTCCCAACTTAAAGAGAGAGATGTGGGGGAATCCAAGATGGCAGTGCCCATATGCAGTGTATCTGAGGGGCAGAGGATCTGAAACTCTGAAATTGGTGAGTGGAGGGGCAGTGGAACACAAAACAAGGACACCTAGGCTTCTGCCTGGGGACTCAATTCCCAGGCACTACCCCATAATGGGCAGAGGCAGTGGTGGAGGTACCACAGACAGCAGCAGCAGAGACAGCTGAGGCAGCCCACAGTACACAAAGCTCCTTGCAAAGAACACAGTGCTGACTGCTCCAAGCACAGATCTCACTGCTTGAGATTTGAGACAGAGAAAGCTCAATCCCCCAGCATTTCCCTAGGACAGGCCTCCCTTCTTCCTCCTTGGTGGAGGAGGCAGAGGCAGCAGAGGAAGCTGCTTTCCACAGCAACTGACTCAGAGCCCAGAGCCCAGCCCACTGTGCCAATAGCTCCTAGCACAGAGCACACTGCCAGGCCCACAGAACCTGCAACAGAGTATAGAGTCCAGCCTACAAGGCCAGCCACAGACTGTAGACCACTGAGGTATTCAAGAAATCAGTGCAAGCACATTGTGCCCGCAAACTGCACCTAGGAACAGAACTAGCACCCACACCCCCTTCTGTGTCTGCTCTCCTCCCCCATACACAAAGCACTTACACTCTCTAGCACTCTCTCTTTCAAGATATATTTCAATGCATATGCACAAGCTTGCTCCCCAGCAATAGAGATTCTGTGCCAGCAGCTTTTCTTCCCTCAGTTACAGCTGAAGCACCAACACACATCCTCAACCCAATGGACCTCTCTCATCTCCGCGAAGAATACTCCAGACACTAGAGAAAGACAGACCCAGTCTGAAGTACAGATTCCAGGAAAACACAGTGAAGGTTACAAATAAACAAATGGCCAGAGGTTGGCATAAGAATACACCCAACAAAAATCAGGAAATCATGGCTCTAACAACACCCCCCAAAATCAATGGATATTTTAATTCAGCAGGAACACAGGAAAATGAATTTAAAGCTAGGCTTATGTACTTATTAGAGGGAAAAAATGAATGAATCTCTCAGAGAAATAGCCACACAAGTGGAAACAAATGTACAGGAAATTAACAGAGATCTAAGAGAAATACAGACAAATATAGCTGCACAAGTAGAGTCACAATTAGTGCCATATAAAGAGGAAACCAACAAACAAACAAAAAATAGGAGCCATTATAGAAAGACAAGAATCCACATTCAAACAGATGAAGGAAGTGGTACAAAGCATGAAAACAGAATTAGAATCAATAAAGAAAACACAAATGAAGAAAACTCTGGAGCTGCGGAACTTAGAGAAAAGACCAAGAACCATAAAGGTAAGAATCACCAACAGAATACAAGACATGGAACAGAGAATCTTAGGCATTGAAGATAAAATTGCAAAAACGGATACCTCACTCAAAGAAAAAGTAAATTCAGAAAAGTTCCAAACACAAAAAATCCAAGAAAACAAGAACCCCATGAAAAGATGAAAACAAGCTTTGTGCAGCGGCAGTATCATAGCCAATGAAGTTTATCCAAGGCATGATTATTGCTAATTGAAACGACAAAAACAAAGAATAATAAGAATAGATGAAAAAGAAGATTCTTGGCTCCATGATCCGGAAAAAGCTTTTAAGAAAGTCATAGAAAAATATTTTCCCAACTTAAAGAAAGAGATGTCCATAAACATACAGGAAGCATCCAGAACACCAAATAGATTAGACCAGAAAAGAAACTCCTCACAACACATTATAGTCAAAACACTAAACCTACAAATCCAAGAAAAAAATATTAAAGGCAGTAAGGGGAAAAGGCCACGTAACATATAAAGGTAGACAAATTAGAATCACACCAGAATTCTCATGAAAGCCAGAAGGGCCTGGTCAGATGTCATGCACGTTTAAAGGGACCACAGATGCCAACCCACACTACTATAAACAACAAACCCTTAAATCAACATTGATGGAGAAAGCAAAATTTTCCATAACAAATCTAAATTTAAGCAAGATCTACACAGCGAAACAGCCCTACAGAACATACTAGAGATAAAACTCCAATACAATGAAAAGAACTACACCCAAGAAAACGTATAATACAGATAATTTCCCCACAAAAAATAAAAGAAAAAAGGATGAATCACAGTAAGTCCACCAACTCCACAAAAAAGGAACTAACATTCATTGGTCACTAATATCTATAAATACCAATGGACTCAATTCTCCAATAAAAAGACTCACAGAATGGTTGCCGAAACAGGACCCAACATTCTGCTGCATCCAAGAAACAGATCTCTGCAACAAAGATAAATACAACCTCTGAGTAAAGGACTGGAAAAAGAACTTTCAAACAAATGGACCCAGAAAACAAGCTAGTGTAGCTATCCTAATATCCAATAAAATAGCCTTTCAACCAAACATTAATCAAAAAAGATGAGAAGGGGCATTTAATTCTCATCAGAGGAAAATTTCATTGGCCCAAATAAAAGGCCATCTACATTTGTAAATGAAACATTATTAAAACTGAAATCACACATTGATCCCAGCACCTAAATAGTGGGAGACTTCAAAACTCCACTCTCACCAAGAAACAGATCATCCAAACAGAAGCTAAACAGGGAAATAAGGGCACTTACAGAGGCCCTAAATCAAATGGACCTAACAGATGTCTATAGAAAATTTCACCCAAATTCAAAAAAGTATAACTTCTTTTCAGCACCTCTTGGAACCTTCTCCAAAATAGACCACATAGATGGTCACAAAGCAAGCCTCAGCAGATACAAGAAGAATTAAATAATTCCTTCTATCCTATCTGTCCACCATGGTTAAAGCTGGTCCTCAAAAACAGCAGAAATAGCAAAAGGCCTCCATATGCATGAAAACTGAACAACTGGCTACTCAATGATGGCTGGGTTAGGTAAGAAATAAAGAAAGAAGTTAAATACTTCCTAGAATTCAATGAAAATGAAGGCACAACATACCCAAACTCATGGGACACAATGAAAGCAGTGCTAAGAGGAAAGTGCCGTCGAGGAGAAATTTGAAGCATTGCCTATAAGCAATTTAATGGCCCACGTGAAAGCCCTAAGAAAAATAAAAGAAGCAGACACACTGAAGAGGAGTAGACAGCTGGAAATAATCAAACTCAGGGCTGAAATCAATAAAGTAGAATCAAATAAAACTATTCAAAGAATCAATGAAACCAAGAGCTGGTTCTTTAAGAAAATCAACAAGATAGAAAAACACTTAGTCAAACTAACTAAAAGGCAGAGAGAAACTGTCTAAATCAGCAAAATCAGAAATAAAAAGGGGGAAATAAGAGTAAACACTGAGGAAACCCAAGCAATCATTAGGTCTTACCAACAAACGCCTCCATGCCACAAAATTTTAAATCTAAAAAAAGTGGACAATTTTCTTGATAGATTTCACTTACCAAAATTAAATCAAGATCAGGTAGAAAGTTTGAAGAGTCCTATATCCCGAAAGGAAATAGAAGCTATCATCAAATGTCTCCCTTCCAAAAAAAAAAAAAAACAAAAACAAAACAAAAACAAAAACAAAAACAAAACAAACAAACAAACAAAAAAAACAGTGCCAAATGGTTTAAGCGAAGATTTCTACCAGACCTTCATAGAAGAACTAACTCCAATGCCCTTCAAACTATTCCACAAAATAGAAACAGAAGGAACATTACCAAACTCATCCTATGAATCCAGAGTCACCATGATGCCTAAACCACACAAAGACCCAACAATAAAAGAGAACTTCAGACTTATCTCTTTTATGAACATTGATGCAAAAATACTCAATAAACTACTTGCAAAACGAATCCAAGAACACATAAAATATATGCCTACTCCATCCCAAGCATGCAAAAGTGGTTCAATATATGGAAATCCATCAATGTAATCCACCACATAATTAAACTGAAGGAGAAAAAAACACATGATCATCTCCTTAAATGCCAAAAAAAAAACATTTGACGAAATCCAACACCCATTCATGTTTAAAGTCTCAGAGATATCAGGGATACAAAACACATACCTAAACTTAGTAAAGGCAATATACAGCAAACCTATAGCCAATATCAAAATCAATTCGTATTCAAAGCAATTCCCATCAAAATATCAATACAATCCTTTACAGAGCTTGAAAGAACAATTCTCAACCTCATATGGAAAAACCAAAAACCCAGAATTTCCAAAATGATCCTGTACAACAACAGATCATCTGGACATATCTCCATCCTTGATCTCAAACAATAGTAATAAAAACTGTGTGGTATTGGCATAGAAACAGAATGGTGAATCAATGGAAATGGATGGAAGATCCAGAAATAAACCCACACACCTATGGATCGTTGAATTTTGACAAAAAAAGCCAAAATCATTCAATGGAAAATGACAGTATCTTTAACAAACGGTGCTGGTTCAACTGGATGTCTTCATGCAGAAAAATGAAAATAGATCCATGTTGATCACCCTCCACAAAACTAAAGTGCAAGTCAATTAGTGTGTTAAGAACTACATTAAGAACTTTGAAAATATAAGACTATAATGAGGCAAGTGATTATCTAAAAGAGGAAAAATCAGTTTGGTGTTAGGAGTCCATTTCTATTTCTATCTTTACCCATAGTCTAGCTATGCTACAGGAGTGTAAAAAAGTTTCACCTCCATTTTCTTTTGCACAATTATAATGTAGCCCATGGTAGTACAGTATCCAAGAGGGTTCCATGATAATGGGAACAGGGACTGCCTCTGACATGAACTGATTGGTTTGAGGAAGACAATGCAATCACTCCTGATGAGACCTAATAGACTAGGATCAGAAAGAAGGAAAGGAAGACCTCCCCTATCAGTGGACTTGGGGAGGGGCATGTGTGGAGAAGGGGGAGGGAAGGTGGGATTTGGAGGGGAGGGGGAGGGTTTGATCGGGGGATACAAAGTGAATAAAGTGCAATTAATAACAAATAGTGAAAAAAATTGTAACATTTGCTCACTCTTTGCCAGCTTCAGAGAGCCTACTCTGTATAAACAAAAAAATAGTTTATTTAGAATTGGATTGTGAACTTCACAACTGAGTCTGAATCAAATGAGCCACTGCAAACTCTGCCTCATTCTTACAGATGAAAGTTGTGTTGATTTTTCGTTTCTTTTTTCTTTTACAAAAGGACTTATTATGTCTTTTTTTCAATGATGCTTAAGAGAGAAGTTTTTAACATTAATTAGAGTATTTTTTTCTTTTTTGATTTCCAACAATTCCAGTCCTTTTTCAGAAAATTTGGTGAGAAAGTAACTATGACTTTTGTAGTTTGTGAAATTACCACTTGACTGCAAATCCATTTTACTATGTGATAAATATGTGTTTTCTTTTCAAGTGAGGACCACTAAACCAGTTTTTTTTTTCTTGCAAAGTACATTAAACTCAAATGCCACTAGCGTTCTTTTTTAGATATCATTATTTTCTCTAATAACATGGAGGAGTTTTTGCTGTGTCCTTCATTTTGGCAAGCAACCAAATTCTCTGAATGTTTTCCACTCTGTATCACTGTCAAGAATATTGTTTTTCTGTATGCTTGTCAAAGTTTAAAGACTGTAAGATTAGTTAGGTGAAAATGTTAGAAATGTATGTGCTTGTAATATTTTGTTAATTAAGAAAATTCTGTTTTAAATTTTATTTTGTTTCTGATATGTTACATGAAACCATAAGCAATGTAGCCTCCATGAGAATTCATATGATTTGAGGTTTGGATAAAAGGATGTTTTGAGTGGCACTGCTGTCACTAGCTGATAGAGAATATAAACATTTTAAAGATAGAGAAGCTAAATGTTTTAAGAATCTTCCTATAAACAACAAACAGGTTTGTAGTTAGTAGTTCAAAATATTATATAGCCCAACTACATGAAGCATAAATTGGTATAAAGTAATAAAACTGACTTCCAAATCAATACAGTTTGTAAAATTGTTAACTCTTTTTAAATTATTTTTATACTGGTTACAGTTTATTTATGTTATATTCCAGCTGTAGCCCCCTCTCTCTAAGATTCAAGGATGTGTGTGTGCCTATTTAAATCATAACATATTCATTCACACAAGTAATTTCATCAAACCCCTCTTTTCTACAGAATCTTTGTTCTTTGAAAAGATTAGCAAATTCTAGAACATTGATGTCTTTATGTCTTTAATCCAAGAATAACCTGCCATTAAGGACATGTCAAAAAATTTCAAATGAGTTTTAAAACTCAAGAACATGGCTGTGATGAAGTTTTCAACACGAACTTTTTACTTCTCTCCTTATCTTGGAATTTACTTAACATTTTAATTTGCAGGAGATTAATAAGGAATCTTAACTTATGACATATGTGCTCAGTGCCCTAGATGGTCTTCAATCTAGGACACCCCACTCAATGTAGTGGTTGGAGAAATCATGTTTGGATCAAATCTTTTTCTGGAACTTTCCTATGTAATTTCCATTATGAATTAGAGTGTTGTAACATATAAATATAGAAATTACAATCATTTGCAAAGATACGTATTAACTTTATTTTTACCAGTTAATTAAACTTTTAATAACATTCTCTACCTGTTAACTTGGAGGACTTATATTATTCACCTTTTCCAAATAGACATGCAAGAAACATAATTTCTTGGCAATGTGGTGAATTTTATGGTTCCTACTTCAAAAATCATCATTCATATGGATAAAATCATTGCCCATATGAATGCATTGAGGGCTATTTTTCCTAAGATAAGGATTCACATTAGGAACCTCTCCTCAGTGAATGGGTAAAGAAAATTAAGTATGTACAGAGAATGGATATTATTCAGCCTTAAAAAATCATATATTCCTGGCATTGATATCAAAATGTATGGAACCGAAGGTCATTATATAAAATGAAATAAGCTAAAACCAGAAAAAAAAACGTACAAGTACCCTAGGTTTACTGAAAAATGTGGAAGTAACAGAAAGTGCTGACTTGCATGATAGTGTTAATAGTAGCTGCGTAAGGTAGGCAAGAGGAAAGTAGATAAAGGAAATTTTATGAATGACTCCTGTATTACTGTATGAAATATTCCATTGAGCTCTCTTATTATTTATAATTTATACGTGTTGGTCAAAAGAGTTAATAAATGTTATTCTGTATGAAATATTACATTGAGCTCTCTTAATATTTATAATTTATACGAGTTGGTCAAAAGAGTTAATAAATTTTATTGCAAAGAAAAATGAAGATAGTTCTGAAAAAACAGTTATCTAAATTAAAAGTTTTATGATTTTAGATATTTAAGCAAGGTACAACTAAATCACAGTAATGATGTAATGCTTCGTACCAGAAGATAATTTGGACTCAGTAAATAGTTTTTGGATGAGTGAAGTAAATTTTTGTGCTACATTTGAGAATAAAAGGATGATACCAATTACTTTCAAACTAATTTTCAATTACTTTCAGGTAATAAGAAAGAAAATTTTATAGTGCTTATATCTGTTGCTGTAAAAAATCAAAGCAAATTCAAAGATCTGAGAAAAGAGTTTATTGTTTACAAAAATTTATCTCCCTTACTGTTATTATTCTTTATATATATATATTCTAATATATATATTAGAGAATATTATCTACCTTTTGTGACTCAATACCAAAGTTAGCTAATGGCTTCATGGTATGTTAAATACATCCTACAGTCAGTATTGCTATAAATATAGCCAAAGAAAAATTACAGACAGATGAAAAAAATACATCAATAATATTTTTAGTCAAAGAATTTTTTGAAATTATGACTATCATGTTAATATGTTCGATGATTTCTATAAGAATCACCTTTTAAACAAATTAAATAATTGTTTCTCTTTACTCTGGAGAAGAATATTTGAAGAACAATGTGCCCGTGTTTGGCTAGGGTGTTTTTCTTGATTCACAGATACTATAATTTTGCTATTACCTTATGATCAGAAATCACATCAAGTATCTTTACTAGCCCACTAGTATAAAAATTTAAACTGATGATGATGTACATGTAAGAGACTCACTACTGGAGTGATTCACTGGCTAGGGGCCTGCAAGCACTGGAAGGAGAAAAAGAAGGAAATCAGCAAGAAGACTGGATATTTTCATTTTCCATTTGTTTTTAAATGTATTGTTATTTATGGAAGGTGTGATTTAAGGCTTATCTCAAAGCTATTGATGTTCTTATGTAATATATACCAATAAATACTAAAATATAAATTGATTTTATGTAACTGTGTGATGTATGTTTGTGACTCATGTGTTTTCTGTGTTAGATATCCTGCTCTTTTACCCCATCACTAAATACCTGTTAGGGTGTTTCATTGCTAGAGAATTCTGTTTATCATGTGATCTGGGTCTAGAAAGACAACACAGAAGTTAAGAGTAGTTGCTGCTCCTTTAGAATATCTGAATTTTGTTCCAAGAACACACATTGGACCACTCAAAAATTCCTTGTTACTACAGATTCAAGGCAATCCAACACCCTCTTCTGGACTTCATGGTTCTAAAATACACATGGCATACATTAAAATAGATATGGCTGTGAGTTTTGCTTCCTAGTATTATCAGAAACTATATGCATAAAATCTCACAAACGTGCTAGCTAATCATGAGCTGAATAGGGATCCTACAACCCCACATAAAAGGCCTCACCCCCACATAAATAATTATATGCAACTGAAAAAATCTGGGGGTGAGAGAATTGTTCTTCCCTCGGGAAAAGCACACCAATTGATTTTCCAATGCTAACTGGTCATCCCTGAAAATAGTGATACAAATAACAATATTTAGAATCTGAGTGTGTGTGTTTATGTGTGTGAAGTTAATTAATGAAAAGAAAAGCCATGAAATTGAAGGAGACAAGGGAGGAGTATATTAGAGAGTTCAAAAAGAGGGAGGGGAAGGGGGAAATGTTGTCTTATATTATAATCTCAAAACAAACACACTACAAAATAATATATGTATGCATAAACTTGAAATTTATCAATTTCCACAAAAATACATCAGCTCAAAACTATGTTGGTAGATTCATACAACCCCCAATGTAAATAGTTTACACACTCATTAATAATTCTTTTGTATTTTATTCATTTTGTAACTTATTGTTTTGTTTACAACTTCATGTACAAAGTAAAATGTGAGCAAAAAATAAACTATTCTTGATTTTTGATAAACTTAGAAGAAAATAATATATTTTTATTAATCTTATTAAGTTATTACTGTTTTTTGTAATAGATTTTTATGAAAAGTCCAGAAAAGTTTGTTCTATAAGTAGTATTGTTCACTTTTCATTAAGAAAGTACCAAGAATATGTTTTCAAATGCTTTTCTGTGCTTATTATACATTTTATTTTCAGATTTTTGAGGTGCATTATACTGATTTGTATGTAGTTTTGAAAACTCATTACTTATTAAGTAGAGAAATCCCTTGTTTTCATAGAATCATCATTTTTATTTTGCTAGGTTTATTTGCAAACAAATTTATTAATATTGAGTTTATAATGATCAAAGATATATCATATTATCTTGCAATGCTATTATCTGGCATTCACCTTCCTCAGTGAATGAGATTCATTCCCATTTAGGTTTTCTATATGAGATTTTGGGCAATCCACATTAATTTAGGTTTCCAGTTTAGTAGATAAAATTTTAAACCATTTTATTCTTGAATACAGCAAATCAGTCCTAAAGAAAATAAAAGTCTACTTAAGAAAGAAGGTCAAGAATAATCTAATGCTAGTCCCCATGGAATTAGAAAATACTAACCTAATTCTCCATATTAGGAAAAAAAGGTTAAGCAGGATGCAAGTCCAATGAAAACTTTTAAAAAGTTTGTAAATGGGAGAGTACTTTTTTTTTCAAAACACACTCAGTATAGGCAAATATTTAGCTATTTTAATGAGGTAAAAGTAGAAAATTCACCAAATAAATAAGATAATAAAGTAAAGTACACATTACAAACACTACTGCTAAAATATAAATGATCATGAGAAATCATTATAAATAACAAAGTCTAAATTATCCCCACAACGCTAGAAAAATAAAAAAAAAAATTCCTAGTCAAAAAAACTTCCAAGAATGAGTATTGAACAAATAAAAATCCTAAACAGACAGATCAGCAAAAGAAAGTACACATACAAAAAAAAAAATTCGGACATAAATAGTTTACTGTTGAATTCAACCTAATATATGCAGAACAACCTAATATGTATGTTTTTATAATATTATCCCTATAAAGAACACTTGCAAATTCAGATTTTCTATACTTGCATTGTGTGCATACCGAAATGAGAGTAGAATGCAGCAAGGAAAGAGAATCACAGGCTAACTCTGATGAGCATGGCATTAGTCACTCTTCTCACTTTTGGTTTGTTTTGATAAATATTTCAAAAATACAATGCATCATGGCAGGGAAAGTATAGTGGTAGGTATACAAGGAAGCTTGTCACATTGCATATGAAGTGAGGTAGCAGAAAGAAATGAATGTTGATGTGAAGTCATGTTTCCATTTTATTGAGTATAGAACTACAGCCAATGAAAGTCATATATTCTGGAATAAGATACCTGAAAATATGTATATTGTTTGATCTTTGACACAATAAGAATAGAAGGACTATAAAATTGAGAAAACCTAATAAAATGGCTAGCAAAGAAAGTACATCTTTGTATTCAAGATAATTATTACTATAACGAGAAATCAAGTAAATGGTGATTTTGTTACATGGAGATAAAGAAATTAAATGAATTGATTCCAGGTTTAGCCCTTCATGAAGAAAGTTACTTTGTAGTGTAATGTAAATAAAGTAAATTTTCTATATAAATGTTTCAATTGGGGGTTATAATTAATTATTTTATTTATTATTAGTTACTACAATTTATTCACTTTGTATCCTGGCTGAGACCTCCTCCCTCATCTTCTCCCAATCCCACCCATCCTCCCTCTTCTCCTCCTATGCACCTTGCTATCTATCTGACCCTAGCCTATTAGGTCTCATTAGGACTGGCTGCAGTGTTTATCCCTGTGGCCTGGCAAGGATGCAGGGAAGTGATCAAAGAGCTCACTACTGGGTTCCTATCAGAGACAGCCACTGCTCCCCTTACTAGGGAACTCACTTGGAAACTGAGCAACCTATGGGCTATATCTGAGCAGAGAGTCTAGTGTCTCTCCATGGATGGTCCTTGATTGGAGTATCAGTTTCTGCAGGCCCTACTGGGCCTAGGGTTTTTGGCTTTGTTGGTCTCTTTGAGGAGTTGCTGTCCCCTCCAGGTCTCTCTATTCTCCCTTTTTCTATAAGAGTCCCTGCACTCTGACTGAATTTTGGCTATGAGTCTTAGTATCTCCTTCAATATCATGATGGGTAGAGTCTTTCAGAGGACCCTTGTGGAAGGCTCCTGTCCTGTTCCCTGTCTTCTCCTACTTCTGTTGTCTATCCTGTTTGCTCTTCTGACAAAGGTTTCAGCCTCTTCCCTACGTCCTCCTGGGGCACAAAACAAGCCTCAGTGGATACAAGAAAATTGACATAATGTGTTGTATCTTATCAGACCACCATGGTCTAAAACTAGACCTCAATACTAACAGAAATAGCAAAAAGCCTACATATACATGGAAACCAAACAGTTCTTTCCTCAACAACAACAAGTTACAGAGGAAATAAAGACATAAATGAAAGATTTCCTAGAATTCAATGAAAATGAAGGTACAACTTTCCCTAACTTAGGAGACACAATGAAAGCAGTGCTCAGCACTAAGTGCTTTCATAGAGAAATTTGAGGCATCTCATAAAAGCAATTTAATGGCAACACTGAAAATCCTAGGAAAAAAGAAACAGACACACTAAAGAGGAATAGACAGACAGAAATAATCAAACTCAGGGCTGAAATAAATAAATTAGAAACAAAGAGGATAATTCAAATAATCAAACAAATCAAGAGCTGGTTCTTTTGAGAAAATCAACAAGACACACAAACCCCTAGTCAAACTAAATAAAAGGCAGAGGACACTATCCAAATCAGCAAAATCAGAAATAAACAAGGGACATAATGAAAGACATTTAAGAAATATAAAAAATCATTAGATCCTACTTCAAAAGCCTATCGCAACATAATTTGCAAATCTAATGAAATTGACAATTTTCTTGATAGATTCCATTTACCAAAGCTGAATCAATATCAGGTAAATAGTCCTATATCCCTTAAGTAAATAGAAGCTGCCATCAAAAGCTTCCCATCCAAAACAAAACAAAACAACAACAACAAAGCCCAGAGCCAGATGGTTTCAGAGCAGAATTCTACCAGACCTTCAAAGAAGAGCTAACAACAATACTCTTCAAACTATTCCACAAAATAGAAATGGAAGGAACATTACCAACCTAATTCTATGTGGCCACAGTCATCATGATTCTTAAACCTCTAAAGACCAAACAAAGAAAGAGAACTTCAGACCAACCTTGCTTATGAAATTTTTTGCAAAAATACTTAAAAAAATATTCTCAAACCCGAATGCAAGAACACATTAAAGATATCATCCACCAAGACCAAGTAGGCTTTTTCTTTTTAGATTGTAGTTTAATCACATCATTTATCATTTCCCGTTCTTTCCTCTAAATTCTCCTGTGTAGTCAACCTTACTCTCTTTCAGTTTTATTATTTCTCATTTCATTAAAATAATTTCATTTGCTACAGTGTTTTTTCCAGGTATATATTGGGGTTGATCATTTGGTATGGATAAGTAATTGGTCTTCCCTCATGAAGATTCTTTCTACCACTCTGTTTTGTGTGGTTTCCTGTAGTTTTTTTTTTTTTTCCTATAGAGTTGAGGTCTCCTGTGCTTTCCCTCTTACAGTTTACCATGATTTCTGTCATTGAACCGAATTTACTTGGAGGAGGTGTTTTCACATGCCATTAAATACATGTGAATATCACAGGACAATTTACAGAACTCATCCTCTCACTGTCTGGTAGTTCGTGATAGAATTCAGGTTCTCAGGCCTGGGGAAATAAAAGGTGGAAGCACCTTTTTACACAAAAAGCAATCTTGCTGGCACTATAGAATATTTCTTACTTACAATTTCCTCCTTTCTGTAAGAATGGTAGCCTTCATTCATTTAGCTAGTGTCAACGTTTAGATTCAATGAACGTCAAATTAACTCTTTTACACTATTCATTTAAGTAAGGGAATCATAGCTTATCACTTTATTGTAGTGGATATTTTCCTTCCAGCACCAAGCTCCCAGAATAATGACTCATGAGAGTCAAAATGTTTCCAAACATCTAGGCCATATAGCCAGACTATTCTCTGACTAGCTCATAACTTAAAATAACCCACTATATTAATTTACATTTTGCCATGTGGCTGGTTACCTCCACTCAGGTACTATGTGCCTGTGTTTCCTCAAATATTGCCATGCTTTTCTCTACCCCAGAATTCTTTCTGCCTGCAGGATGTCCACCGCTTATTTTCTGCTGCAGCTACAGGCCATTAGGTTTTTATCAACACATGTTGCATCCATGCAATACACAAGGTATTCTCTCATACTTTATAATTTCTATGTGTCCTCTGACTTTCAACAGTTGAATGATGAACATGTATGAAAACTGTATAAAGCCCAACTTTCTTCCTTTCAGTACATGACAACACTGACGGGCCATATGAAGTTTAAAATTTCCTTATGGGCTCATCTGCAAACATTGTAATTAGTTCAAAGATCTTTCTATTTCTCTATTATTATTTCGCTTATTTTATTTATTGACATATACTATAGCCCAAACCACATTTTAACAATCTATATCCAGTTTTGCTCAATATTATTTGTTATTTCAGGAAACCTAACTTACCTCTACTCTGTAGGGATTTTTAAAGATTTCAATCTAAACTTAATTATTGTTACTTTGAAAATATTGTTGTCCAGGTAACTGTATTGTGGAGGTTATTACAGAAACTCTGTGAGAGTAAAGTTCCTGTTATAATCATTACAAAAATCAATCACATTTACTTCATACATGCAATATAATGACATGTACTGAAACACAAATGATCTATTGAGCTAATTATAATAAAAGACAAACTTCAAAAGAAAATATATTATGGGCATATTGAAACTTAGAGACAATTTGGAAACACATGTTATCTTCCAAGGACACAATTATAGCAAATGAGAAAAGTATGATCAGGGAATAGACACAGCTTCTCTGTGTTTGTGTCTTTCTCATTCTGCATTTCTTTGTCTGTCTCTGCCTCTCTTTCTCCTTCTCCCTTCTTTCTCCCTATTTCTCTGTCCATGACACAGGTCTCATTAGGTTCATCCAAGTCATTTATTCAATCAATTCATTGTCTTGTTTTCTCCCCAGCAAAAATTAATCATTATCTTTCAATCTATAGTAATAGGCATGGTATTGCCCATATTTGTTTGTTTAAATCCCCAAAACACAGATTTCTGATACATCTATCTGCTATATTCTGTTAACTCTTAGTAGGTTGATTAGTGATGTGCTAGTATGCTAAGCACTGATCAAATATTAGTCTTTCATGATTCAGTCCTCTAACAATCCACAGTTTATTCATTAATTTACATTTTCTGTTCATGGCTTTCATCTTATAGCTTGCATCACTTTTTGATATTAAAGATCTTCAGTGACGTTAAAAGCCTTCAATTACATATTTTCCTTTTTGTGGGGGGTGGATGTTGTTTTTATAGTTATGTAAAGGTAATGAAATAATATCTGGAAAGTGAAACGATAAAAGCTATATACCTTTTTCTATGTATAGAATGTAGGGGCTGGTAATTCAACCATAATTTGGATTACTCTATACACAATTCTAATATAACACACTATGCTCCAGATATTGTTGAAACATACTTCATATGGAAAAGAGTTGATAAGATAGGGCTATATATAGAAGGAGTTGAGGGGGAGAATCATTGGTAGTTATGATCAACTTACTTAGTATAGAAATATCAAATAATTGAAAAATATTTTAAAATAAATTAGGATATGGATAAAAGGTAATGAGAAGGCCACAAGCTCTACTACCTGAAATTTTGCCTACCAAAAGTAATGGAAGAAATAATTGTTCTAAAATTATAAATCATAGTTAATGTAAACATTAACTTGCTCTGGCTATTGCAGAAATAAAATACTATCTATCAATAATAAGGTACTGACAGTAGAAGATTTTAACTTTTGCTCATGCTATAAGTACTTCCCTTGATGTGCCAAAATATTTTAGTATCATTATTTTGTCTTTAATTTTTTATTAGAAAGTAATTGCCTAATAAAATGTTTTCAATAAACAGACAAAAATTACACTCAAAATGTCTTCATTCTTATGTTTATTTTATTTTTTTCTATTTTTATTACTGTATTAATTACACTTTATTCACTTTGTTTACCCCCTGTAGTTCCCTCTCTCCTTCACTCCTAAATCCTCCCTTCTTCCTCCTTCTGCATGCATGACCCTCTCCAAATCCACCCATAGGGGAAGTCTTCTCATCTTTCATTCTGATGCTAGTCTATTAGGTCTCATCAGGAGTGGCTGCATTGTCTTCCTCTGTGGCCTGGTAAGGCTGCTTCCACCTCAGGGGGTGGTGATCAAAGAGCAGGTCAATCAATTCATGTCAGAGACAGTCCCTATTCCCATTACTATAGAACCCACATTAACACTGAACTGCCATGGGCTACATCTATGCAGGGGTCCTAGGTTATCTCCATGCATGCTACTTGGTTGGAATGTCACTCTTAGGAAAGACCTCTGTGCTCAGATTTTTTTTTTTATTCTGTTGCTCTCCTTGTGGAGTTCCTGCCCTCTCCAGATATTAATATTTCCCACTTGTTTCATAGGATTCCCTGCACTCTGCCCAAAGTTTGGCCATTAGTCTCAGCATCTGCTTTGATAGGTTGCAGGGCAGAGCCTTTGTTCCCTGTTTTCTCCTTCTTCTTGACTTTCTTGAAAGGGATTAAGCATTTTAGCAAGAGTCCTTCATCTTAATTAGTTTCTTAAGGTGTACAGATTTTAGTAGGTTTATCATATATTTATGTATATATGAGTGAGTATATACCCTGTGTGTCTTTTTGCTTCCGAAATAGCTCACTCAGGATGATCCTTTCCATTTCCCACCATTTATCTGTAAATTTCATGATATCCTTATTTTTTTATTGCTGAGTAATATTCCATTGTGTATATATACCACAATTTCTATATCCATTCCTCAGTTGAGGGGCATCTGGGTTGTTTCCACCTTCTGGCTATTACAAATAAAGCTACTACAAACATGTGTGAGCTAATGTCTTTATTGTGTACTTGAGTTTCTTTTGGATATATGCCTAACAGTGGTATAGTTTGATCTTGAGGAAGTACTATTCCTAGTTGTCTGAGGAAGGGCCAGATTGATTTCCAGAGGGATTGTAGAAGTTTACATTCCCACCAGCAGTGGAGGAGTGTTCCCTTTTCTCCACAACCTCTCCAGCATGTGTTATCACTTGAGTATTTCATCTTTGCCATTCTGATGGGTGTAATGTGAAATCTCACTGTTATTTTGATTTGCATTTCCCTGATAACTTAGGATACTGAGCATTTCTTTTTTAAGTGTTTCTCTGCAATTCATTATTCTTCTATTGAGAATACTCTGTTTAGCTCTGTAACCCATTTTTTAATTGGATTACTTGATTTGTTGCTGTTTAATTTCTTGAGTACTTTATTCATACTGGATATTAGTCCTCTGTCAGATATAGGGTTGGGGTAGATCCTTTCCCAATCTGTAAGCAGTTGTTTTGTGCTGACAAAAGTGTCCTTTGCTTTACAGAATCTTTTCAGTTTCATGAGGTCCCGTTTATTGATCGTTGATCTTAGACCTTGTGCTGTTTATGTTCTGTTCAGGAATTTGTCTCCTGTGACAATGAGTTCAAGTTCTTCCCCACTTTTTCTTCTAACCAATTTATTGTGTCTGGTTTTATATTGCTGTCTTTGATCCACGTGGACTTTAGTTTTGTTCAAGGTGATGACTATGGATCTACTTGCATTTTTCTTTATGTAGACATCCAGTTAGACCAACGCCAATTGTTGAAGATCCTATCTTTTTTCATTGAATGGTTTAGGCATCTTTGTCAAAAACCAGGTGTCCATAAGTGTATGGATTTATTTCAGGGTCTTCTATTCGATTCCACTGATCCACCAGTCTATTTCTATGCCAGTACCATGCAGATTTTAGCATTTTTGCTCTATAGTACAGCTTGAGATCAGGGATGAAGATACCTCCAGAAGATCTTTTATTATAGAGGATTGTTTTAGCAATTCTGGGTTTCTTGTTGTTCCATATGACGTTCAGAATTTTTCTTTCAAGGTCTGTGAAGAATCGTGTTGGTAATTTGATGGGAATTGCATTCAATCTGTAGATTGCTTTTGGTAAGATGGCCATTTTTACTATATTAATCCTGCTAAGCCATGAGCATGGGAGATCTTTCCAACTTCTGATTTCTTCTTCTAATTCTTTCTTCAGAGAATTGAATTTTTTTTTTCATACAAGTCTTTGACTTCCTTGGATAGGGTCATACCAAGGTACTTTATGTCTTTTGTGGCTATTGTGAAGGGTGTGGTTTCCCTAATTTCTTTCTCAGCCCCTTTGCGTTTTGTATACAGTAGGGTTACTGGCTTTTTTGAGTTAATTTTGTATCCAGCCACTTTGCTGAAAGTGTGATTCAGCTTCAGGAGTTCCCTGGTAGAATTTTGGGGGCCACTTAGGTATACTATCATATTTTCTGCAAATAGTGATACTTTGACTTCTTCCTTTCCAATTTGTATCCCCTTGATCTCCTTTAATTGTTTTATTGGTCTAGCAGTGACTTCAAGAACTATTTTGAAGATAGAGAGAGAGAGTTGTCAGCCTTGCCTTGTCCCTCATTTCATTGGGATTGTTTTAAATTTCTCTCCTTTGAGTTTGATATGGGCTATAGGCTTGCTGTACATTGCCTTTACTATGTTCAGGTATGTGCATTTTATCCCTGATATCTCCAAGACTTTAAATGTGAATGGATGCTGGAATTTTCAAATGCATCTAAGGGGATGATCACGTGGTTTTTCTCCTTCAGTTTGTTTTTGTGGTGGAATCCATTGATAGATTTCAGTATATTGAACCACCCCTGCATGTCTGGGTTTAAGCCTACTTGGTCATAGTGGATCATATCTTTAATGTGTTCTTGTATTCAGTTAGCAAGTATTTTGTTGAGTATTTTTGCAACGATGTTCATAAGGGAAATTGGCCTGAAATTCTCTTTCTTTGTTAGGTCTTTGTGAGGTTTATGTATCAAGGTGACTATGGCTTCATAGAATGAGTTTGGTAGTGTTCCTTCTGTTTTGATTTTCTGGAATAGTTTGAAGAGTATTGGTGTAAGCTCTTCTTTGAAGGGCTGGTAGAATTCTGCATTGAAACTGTCTGGCCCTGGTTTTTGTTTGTTTGTTTTGTTTTGTTTGTTTGTTTTTTGTTTGTTTGCATGGAAGACTTTTGATAACTACTTCTCTTTCCTTAGGGGATCTACAACTATTCAATTGTGTTACCCGGTCTTGATTCAGCTGTGGCATGTGGAATCAGTCAAGAAAATTGTTCATTTTATTTAGATTTTCAAGTTTTGTGGTGTATAGACTTTAGAAGTATGATCTAATTATTGTTTGGATTTCTTCAGTTTCTTTGTTTATGTCCCCCTTATTGTTACTAATTTTGTTGATTTGGATAGTGTGTCTCTGTCATTTAGTTAGTTTGGCTAAGGGTTTCTCTATCTTGTTGATTTTCTCAAAGAACCAGCTCTTGTTCTCATTGAATCGTTGAATTGTTTTGTTTCTAATTTATTGATTTCAGCCCTCAGTTTGATTATTTCCATTTGTCTACTCCTCTTTGGTGTGTCTGCTTCTTTTTTTCCTAAGGCTTTTAGGTGAACCGTTAATTTGCTTGAATGAGATGTTTTGAATTTCTTCTCGAAGGCACTTAGTGCTATGAACTATTTTTTTAGTACTGCTTTCATTGTGTCCTATAAGTTTGGGCATGTTGTGCCTTCATTTTCATGGAATTCTAAGAAGAGTTTAATTTCTTTTTTTATTTCTTCCCTGACCCTGCTGTTAATTAGTAGCAAGCTGTTCAGTTTCCATGTGTGTAGGCTTTTTGCTATTTCTGTTCTTGAGGTCCAGCTTAGTCCATAGTGATCAGATAAAATACAAGGGATTGTTTCAATCTTCTTGTATCTGTTGAGTCTTTCTTTGTGACCAACTATATGATTTATTTAGGAGAAGGTTCCATGCGGTGTTGAGAAGAAGGTAAATTCTTTTGTCTTTGGGTAAAAGTTCTGTAGATTTCTGTGAGGTCCATTTGATTCATGACCTCTGCCAGAGTTATTGTTTCTTGTTAATTTCTGTTTTGTTGACCTGTCCTTTGTTGAGAGCGGGGTGTTGTAGTCTCACACTATTAATGTTTGGTTTAATTTTCATTAATGTTTCTTTTACAAATGTGGTTGCCTTAGCATTTGGGGCACAAATGTTCAGGATTGTGATATCTTCCTGGTGGATTTTTCCCTTGATGAGCATGAAGTGTCGTTCTGTATCTCTTTTGATTAATTTTGATCGAAAGTCTATTTTATTAGACATTAGAATGGCTACTCCTGCTTACTCCTTGGGTTCCTTTGCTTTGAAAACTGTGTTCCAGCCCTTTACTGTCAGGCAATGTCTATCTTTGTAACTTAGATGTGTTTCTTGTATGCAACAGATAATTGGGTCTTGTTTACATATCCATTCTGATAGTGTGTGTATTTTTATTGGGGAGTTGAGTCCATTGATGTTGAGAGAGATTAATGACCAGTGGTTGTTAGATCTTTTGATATTCATGTTGGCTGTGGTGTTGTGTTTGTGTTGTTGACTCCTTTTTTTTTTTTTTTTTGCTGTAGTGAGGTTATTTATTTCCTGTGTTTTCTTGAACATAGTTAGTTTTCTTGGGTTGTATTTTTCCTTCTAGTATATTCTGTAATGTTGGATTTGTGTGTAGGTATTGTGAGATTTGTTTTTATTGTTGAATATCCTGTTTTCTCTGTCTATGAAGACTGAAAGTTTTGCTGGGTATAGTAACCTAGGCTGACATCTGTGTTCTCTTATTGTCTACATGATATCTGTTCAGGTCCTTCTGGCTTTCATACTCTCTGTTGAGGAATCAGTTGTGATGCTGACGGGTTTGCCGTTATATGTTACTTGGCCTTTTTCCCTTGCAGCTTTTATTCTGTATACTTACTGTTTTGATTATTATGTGGCAGAAGGATTTTCTTTTCTGGTCTAATTTATTAGGTGTTCGGTAGGCCTCTTTTATTCTTATATGCCTTTCCTTTAAGTTGGGGAAAATTTCTTCAATGACTTTGTTGAAAATATTTTTGGGCCTTCGAGGAGGGTATTTTCTTTTTCCTCTATTCCTATTTTTCTTAGGTTTTGTCTTTTTATGTTGTCTTGGAATTCTTGGATGTTTTGTGTCAGGAATTTTTTTAGATTTATTATTTTCTTTGATGGATACATCAATTTCTTCCATTGTATCTTCCACACCTGAAATTCTTTCTTCCATCTCTTGAAGTCTGTTGGTAATGCTCACCTCTGTAGTTCCTGTTTCCTAGGTTCACCCACTCCATGATTTCCTCTGTTTGTGTTTTCTTTAATTTTGCCCATTCTATCTTCAGATCTTCAACCATTTTGTTTGTTTCCTTCACCTCTCTGACTGTATTTTCCTTCAATTCCATCACATATATGTTTGAACATTCCTCTGTTTCTTTTATTTCTTAATCATTTCCTTTCTGAAACCCACAAACTGTTTGGCTGCATCTTCCTCTATTTCTTTAAGAATGGCCATAATCTCTTTTATTATATTTTCTCCTAATTCTTTACACATTTTATTTGCTTCCTCCATTAACTTCTTGACAAGCATTGATGTAAGATCATCTTCTTGAATTTCACTTATGTTAAGGTGTCCAGGGCTACTTGCCTCTGGATAACTGGGTTCTGGGGATGCCATATTGCTTTGCCTTTTGTTGGTTGTGCTTTTTTCACTGACCTCTACCCTTCTGGCTGTCTCAGGTGTTGTCTGTTAATTTCTGGTGCCTGCTGGGTGCTGGGGTGGGGAGAATCCACTTGGAGGTATTCTGAAGGAGATCTCCTCAGCTTTTTGGATATGGTCAACTGAATGGTGGTGCTTCTCAGGAACTGTCACAGTACACTTCACTCTTATGGACCTGTGTGCTAATTGTCATTTTCAGGAAGGCTCTCCTCTCATCAGTAGAGGTCCTGGTGATGGCTGTCCTGCTCCAGGGTTTCTTGATCTGAATTTAGTGAGCTGCAGCTATTGCTCTTAAGGTGTAATTGCTGGGTGCAGCCCTCTTGAAGAACCAGGGAGTCCCACAATTTTGTCAGTTTAGCTTGGGATAACTGGTTGAACCTTGAAGCAGTATCTGAGGACTGCTCTAATGGCTCTCTGGCTTTTGTAGGTCTGAGGATGCCGCTGTGGGCCCCAGTGCCCTAGCAGTACTCAGTCATGTCAGGTGAGCATGGTGTTCATGCCTATAGTAGAAGGCTAAAGCCTAGAGCCTGTGTGATTCAAGAAAGTCTTCTGGAGCTGGGTGTCCTGAATGTTGTAACTGATGATCCTCCTTCTGTGGGGTTTCTTCCTGACAGGGAACCCAGACTGTGCTTTGGGGTTTCGCTGTTCTGTCTGGGATGGTGAGTAGAACCTGCAGGCACAGGCAAATCGCTCTGCCTTGCTGGTGATTGGGCGCCTGGGTATCTGCCAAAAAGAGGTAATTTTGCTGGAGACCTTTTCTGGGTGGTGGTATTAGCTGAGTGCTTTGAGATCAGACCTGCTGTTCCCCTCCCTGTTTGTTTGCACCCGACAGAGAAATTCACTCTCTGGTGCCCTGGGGCCTGCAGTTCTAACTGGGGCAGTGAGTCAGGATCACAGACAGGGCTCTGAGCTGGCTGTTGGGCACCCGCACAATCCTTTGTCTTTTCCAGGGATTGTCTGGGTGACCTAAGGTCGGTCCCGATTGTTTCCTGCACCATGGAATTATCTCTCGACTGGAAATCCCGGACTCTGATGTTGTGGGGTCCAGAGTTCAGTCTGGGACACGGATCAGAGCATGCTGGGTGTGGCCCTATGTTGGCGACCAAGCACCTGGTGGAACTGGGACCTTTTCTGCAGTTTAGCTGGGTGAGTTGAAGCCGATTGAATCCCCCACCATGAGGTATCTTCTCACCTGGGAAACACAAGTGCTTGTGTTTTTAGACTGAAAGTTCTGACTGCTGGTCACTGTGCTGATTCTGCTGTCAGAGTGTTGTCCCAGTGCTGCCATCTTGGCACCTTCCCTTATATTTATTTTTTAACAGGAAGTTTAGGCGTTTTAATTATTTTATTTTCACATAGATAAGGATTTACTTTATTAAATCAGGAACCGTATTCTTGTTTTCTGTAATAAATAATTAAGTTTTGAAGTTTACTTGTGGTAATTGGTATAAGAGATTGGTATTATTACATATTGCAGTTACCAATATGAGAAAAATGTGTTCCATAAGGATTTCTAATCTTTTTCAAACCATATAGGTACCAAGTGGAAGATCCTAGATTAGGTCTGTGTTGTCACTTGAGTTCTTGATCTTATTTTGATGGGTATTAGGTGAAATCAGGGACATTTTGATTTGCATATCCCTGATGACTAAGGACATTGAACATTTCTTTAATTGTTTCTCTGTCATTCAATAATCCTCTATTGAGAATTCTCTGTAGCTCTGTACTCCATTTTAAAATTAGATTACTTGATTTGTTGTGGTTTAAATTCTTGAGTTCTTTACATATTCTGGATATTAGTCCTCTGTCAGATATAGGGTTAGTTAATTAATTATTTACTATTTATGACTTATTACAATTTTTTCACTTTGTATACCAGCTGTAGCTCTTCCCTAATCTCTTCCCATTCTTACCTACCTCCCTCTGCCTACCCATGCCCCTCCTGTAGTCCACTGTTAGAGGAGGTCCTCCTCCACTTCCATCTAACCCTAGCCTATCAGGACTCATCAATCTTCCTCTCTGGCCTGTCAAAGCTGCAGCCCCCAAAGGGAGGTGATCAGAGAGTCTGCCACTGAGTTCATGCCAGGGACAGCCCCTATTCTCCCTTATTAGGGAACCCACTTGAAGACTGAGCTGCCTATGGGCTGCATCTGAGCAGGAGTTCTAGGTCTTTTCCACACATGGTCCTTTGTTGGAGTATCAGTATTGAAGGTTTTCCGTGGGCCCAGGATTTTTGGCTCTGTTGTTCTCCTTGTGGAGCTCCTGTTCCCTTTCAAAAACTACCCAGAAGGATATAAAAGGAGTTGTGGAGACCAATAGCCAAAATTATTAATTAATTGATCCTTCTTCACCTCCCAGTTTCACCCTTCTTCCTTCTTCCCCATCTACCTCTCCTGTTTGACAGCAAAGGAGAGCCTCTCTTACTATCCACACCAGCTCATCTGGTCCTATCAGAGCTGGGTGTGTCCACTTCCTCTTTGGACTGGTAAGGCATTCCCACCAGGGTGAAGTAATTGAAAAACTGCCAAGAGAATACATGTCAGAGAGAACCCCTTATTAGAGAACATACACAGAACATGTGATGTCCATCATCTACGTTTTTGTAGGGTGCCGTTTTCTAGTTCGTGGCTGGTGCTTCAGTCTCAGCAGGTCCCTCTTGGCCTTGGTTAGTTGGAGCTGTTGGTATTCTTGTGATGCTGCCATTATCCTCAACTCATTTTCTCTTTACCCCCACTTTCCCACAAGGTTCCCTATGCTTCATCCAATATTTGGTTTTGAGTCTCAGATTCTCCTTTGAGGTGCTGCTGGGTAGAGCACCTCAGAGGACAACTCTGCTTAACTCCTATCTGCAGGCATAGCAGAGTATCTTTAATAGTTTCAGGGGGTTCTCTCCCAAGGGGTGGGTCTTGAGTTGGGCCAGGCTTGGTTGGACATTCCCTCAATCTCTGCAATATCTGCTCCATCTGTATCCCTGTCCATTTTTGTAGGCAGGTTAAATATTGAGTACAAGTTTTTGAAGCTGGTTTAGTGTTTCCCTCCCTGTACTAGGAGACCTGTGTAGTAAAAACAAACAATCAACCAAACAAAAATCATGAAATTTTCAAGCAAATGAAAGGAACTATAAAAGATCATCCTGAGTGAGATAACCCAGACACAGAAAGACTCACATGATATGTACTCACTTATAAATAGATTTTAACCACATAGTATAAGATATGCATCAACACACAGAGTCTAGAAAGATAAAAAGAAAGGAGAATTCAAAGGAGGATGCTAAAATCTCAATCATAAATGGAAACAGAATAGACAGTGGTAATAGGTGAAGAGAGTGAACAAGGAAGGAGATGAAAAACAGAGAGATATGAGGATAGAGATCAGACCTAGGAAGAACAGGGGCTGGAGGACCAAAAGCCTGTAGAGAAAAGAAAAAGCATGGGCAAGATCATCTCTCTGACAAGCTTGAGATGTAAATCAGAGTAGGGTACTGGGGGAGTATGAGAAAGGCTCTAAAAGTGACTCCTAGAGACAGATACAGAAGAGGACACCCTCTAAATAGCTCTTCTTTTTAAAAAGCAGTTTTTTGTTCTCTGTTTTAAGTATTTGAGAATTTTGATAATATATTTGATGTGTTTTGATAATATCCACATGTAGGCTTTGTTTTTGTAAACTTACTTTATTTCGTGTTCCTTGAGCCTGAACCTCCCTTTCAAACCCCCAACCCTAGGTAGGAGAAAAAGAAGGTTAGTAAGGACAGGGGATATGGGCCTATTTAGATGTAGTTCCTTGGGGCTATTTCCTTCTTCATCATGAGGATATCTAGCAGAACTGCAATCAAGTAACCCAGCAATCCAGCAATAGAAAAAGGAGCAGGAAGGACCACCAGCAGCAGCAGTGTTCAGAAGAACTGATACAACTCAGCAGAAGCAGCAGAGATATTTCTCTGAAGCTTTTCTTTCTAGAGGTAAAGCACAGTATGCACTCTATCTCTAGGCTCCTATTTATACCTTCTCAGAGTCTGTACCAGGAAGTTTTTCATATGGCAAAACCCACAATCTATGCACAAGGCATTTTTTTTTTTGTTGAGAAAGATCACATGCGCTCTCAGGAGGAGGCTATCAGATATGGACAAAGCGCTCTTGATTTCAGCACTTTGGGCTACAACAAAAACATATCCACACAACACAACCAAAACTTCTACTACATTCAACCACTTTGTCTACCTTTTCTAGATTCATCCACTTTCCTGTCTATCGAAATTCTCATTTGTGATCTTAGATGTGCAGTTTCTACTGGATATTGCTCAATATATGAGGAGCAACATTCTTACAGAAAACTGACTCTCACTCTTTCAGCAGCTAACAATTGCCATTTTTTTTTTCATTTTTAGGGGTATGGTTTCATGTCCAACTCCTCTTTAACTTTCCTATTATTTCTCAAAAGTATAATACACCCATTCTTTTTCCTTAAGTGCTTGTCTTTATTAATTTATCTTTTTGCAGTTTTTAATATGCCACAAATCTGTTGAACAGAAATTTTCATAGTGGAGAAAGAAAAGCACTTACAGAGTAAAACCACTTTCCTGCAAACTTGACAACTTAAGTTCAATCAGCAAATATCACAGGATGAGAGGAGAGAACTAATTCCCTAGAGTTGTTCTCTGATCTCTCCACATTTGATGTGTGAAATGGCACACATGCTCTATACCCACTCCCATGTATCCCATAAATAAATAGATGAAAAAGTAAACAAATAAATAACTGGGATCCAGTTTCTAATACCACAGTGAAAACTTTCAATATGTTGCCATAAGTTTGCTATTCAGTGTACTTTTGTAACACTTTTATTGAAGATTAAGAAAATAAGCAGAAAGATGCACATGGTATATACTCACTTATAAGTGGACACTTGGACTAATAACATAGGATAAACATACTGAAATCTATACACCTAAAGAAGATAAACAAGAAAGAGGACCTGGGGTAGGATGATCAACCCTCACTTAGAAAGAGAAGTGGGATGGACAATGGAAGGAGGAGAAAACAAGAAACAGGACAGGAGCCTACCATAGAGGATCTCTGAAAGACTCTACCTAGCAGAGTATCAAAGTAGATGCTTAGACTCATAACCAAACCTTGGGCAGAGTGCAGGGAATTATATGAAAGAACGAGGAGTTAGTAAGACATGGAGAGGACAGGAGCTCCACAAGGACCAAATATATCTGGGCACAGGGGTCTTTTCTGAGACTGATTCTCCAGCCAAGGACCATGCGTGAATATAAGCTAGAACCCCTGATCAAGTGTAGTCCATGGCAGCTCAGTCTCCAAGTGGGTACCCTAGTAAGGGGAACAGGGACTGCCTTTGACATTAACTCAGTGGCAGGCTCTTTGACCTCCCCTTGCCCTGAGGGAGGTGAAGCCTTGCTAGGTCACAGAGAAGGACATTGTGTCAAGTCTTGTTGAGACCTGATAAACTAGGCTCAAATAGAATGGAAGGAGGACCTCTCCTATCAGTGGACTTAGAGAGGGACAGGGAGTAGATGATGAAGGGAGTGTGGGACTGGGAGAGAATGAGGGAGGGGGCTACAGCTGGGATACAAAGTAAATAAACTGTAATTAATATAAAAAATTAAAATAAAAGAAGAATGAAGAAAAATTGAAATAACTTTCTATTGGTAGTTCAAGAATTATGTTCCTCCTATTGCTAGGCGTAGTATTACAGTGAAAAGAGAGAAAAAAAAAAACAGAACATATGAATGTGCTGAATTTTATTGTGGTACAAAATTAAAAATTGTTTCAAAAAACCCAATATATTAATAGAGTATTACTATATCTCTGCAACTTCTATTAATGCTTTTAGTAGGTAAAATAGTTCTGTGTAGACTTAGGCTTTTCAAAAAACTTACTTTATTTAGCGTTCTTAAGCACCTTTACCTCCCTTCCAACACCCTTCCTCACTACCATAGATAGAAGATCAGTAGGGAAAAGGCTGTAATCCTTTATTATCTCCTTCTTACTAAATTGGGTCTATGGTTCATTAGGGGATTACTGGACTCAATCATCAGGATACCAGCAGTCTAGTCCAAAGGCGAACAAAAGGCAGCAACAAAAAGTTATCAAAAACAGGAAGACTCAGTTGGATTGCCCAGAAGCTCTCTGGAATATTCCTCTCTGCAAATTCAAGTGTCAAAGCAGGAAGATCAGCACAGTGAGGTTGATCCAAAAAGCAATGTCTCACTCTGTGAGGGCCTCTATATGTGTCCTCTCCTCAAAGTCCACCCACAGATGTTCTCAGCTGGCCAAAATCACATCCCTTGAATGAGAGAGAAAAACCTCTTAAGCCCTCTCACAAACCAACCTACAGCAAAATATCACGTGCATGGCTTGCAACAAAACATCATGTGACCAAACTGAGTATAGAAAATTCTACTTCAGTTCTGTTTTAGAAAATTTATGATATCATGCATCAACTATGTAAGGAGCCTGTAAGACAGCAGAGATGTCAAGAGCAAAATTGAGAGACAGTATTTTGGTGATAGTGACTGGGTAATACCCTTGAGGCATTGAGAGTCTGTAAGACAGCTGAGCTGTCAGAGTTAGATTAGAAGATATTTTTAGTAATAGTAATAAATATCACTTTTAAGACATTAAGTAGTGAAATTAAATAATATCATTTGATTGGCAGCCAGCATGCGTGATGTTCTGAAATAAAGTATAGAAATTAAGGTAATGCCCTTAAGGCACTAGGTGATGAAATTAGGTAATGCCAACTGATTAGCAGCTGGTGCGTGAAAAGGTGTGATAAGCTAAATCTATGCCCTGAAAAAGTGTATAAAAACTGTAGCCTGAGCCTACGTAGTTGTGATGGGGTAAACTCTTGAGTGAGGAAGCTGCAAGATCGCCAATAACCAGCCTATTCCCAAATGGCTGCTTAAAAAGCGCAGGCTACCTTAACAAGCTGGCCCTATAAGGACCACCTTATCAGACCGGCCCTGGAAGGCGGCTCCGGAACAACTGAAAAACGGCAGCTTCCTTTACATCTGAGGCCTGGCCGGAGCAGAGAAGCTCTGAGGCCCATCATGTCATCAGAAGACCTGTCTGAGGCCCAGCGGGAACTGTGAAGTTCTGGAACCTAGAAGACACTGAAACACCGGAGGGAAAACGTGTCTGAGCCCGTACCTATGGTCAGGTTGTATCCTCCACGAGATGTATAATACGCTATGTAATGCTTAGATATTTGTGTGATTAAAGCAGCATTCAAAATCCTTCTGGCATTGGCTTTTATCAATACCTTGCCACTGTTGAGTTGAGTCTCGGTTAAAGTCCTCCGGCATAATTAAGCGCTCGTGACAGACTATTACAGTATAACATGAACTTGTTTTACTGTCTTCAGAAGCGTTCTTCCCTCCACCGCTAATATTTTCATCATTTACATTCTTACTGTAATTACAGTTTTCCATTTTCCAGTAATTCCTCCTAGTCTTAGTTAAAATATGAAAAAGTAATTTTCTGGAATTTCATGTCACTGAAATACAAAAGACATTTCAGATGATGTGTGTTTCTATAGAGATATACTTGTAGCAATTCATTACTTTCTGTTAATACAAGACATGTAATTGATCTTTAATTTCTGAGAAACATTCTATTCTGTGGTATGCAAATATTATATTTCTGAGTCCTTTCAACAACTGATAGACACTTGTTTCTACTATTAAATAAGATATAAATATGCAGCATTCAATTGGGTTTTATGTTTTTACATGTGTCTGTGTGCATCAACCACTTGAGAAAAATACTTAAGAGGAAAAGTATAGCTAATGTACTTAGACTATGCTTAGTTTGTATGCAAGTATCAGATGTGATTATTTCAACCGTAAGTCAGTTTTCAAGGAATCATGCATTTGGCAGCACCAAGTGAGAGTCTTTTTTTTTTCTTCTTCTTCTTCATTTTAACAACCTTTTGATGTTTTCTGTATTATAGTTGTTTCAACTTAAAATTCAGTGATAGTATGCTACATTTCTGAACTTTTATATACTTATTTGAATGGGTATATCTTCTTTGAGGAGGTTTCTGTTGCAATATTTTACCATGTTTTTTAACCTGTTTTTTTTCCTAATTGAAGTATAAGATTTTTCTCTATTTTAGTTATAATATTTTTGTAGAGCTTGCGGTTTGTCTGTCAATTCTTTTAAAAGATACTTTTACTAAGTAAGTATTTTCAGTAAGTTCCAAGTTATTAAAAGTTATGTTTTATGGATGGCTGGAGCATTTAACAATGTGTTATCAGCCCCAAGACTATTTATTTCCTTTTCCTATGTTGAAGATGGAAGGTTATGATTTGTTGGTTTTTGTGTACATTTATGATTTCTTTGGAATTATTTTATAAATTCTATAAATTTAATGCCTAGACACCATTTAATAAATTTTGCAAATGTATAGGAGGATAGGCAGGATTTTGACAATTTTATCTTGAGGTCTAGAAATTTCTATTTATTTATTTACTTGTTAAACTGTATTCACTTTGTAACCCTACTGTAGCCCACTCAGTTGTTTCCTCCCAGTCTCACTTACCCTCCTTCTTTTCTCTCTATGCCCATTCCTTAGTACACTGATAGGAGAAAACCCCCTCTCCTATCTGACCCTTCTCTATTAAGTCTCATCAGGGCTGGATGTATCATTTTTCTCTGTGACCTGGAAAGGCTGCACCCACCAGGGAGAGGTGATCAAAGGGCCAATCTCTGAGTTCATGTCAGAGACAGACCTTGTCTCCCTTAGTAGGAAACCCACTAGGAAACTGAGCGGCCTATGGCTACATTTGAGCAGAGGGTCTAGGTCCTCTCCATACCCTTGACTGGGGTATTGGTCTCTGCAGCCCCCACTGGACCTAGGTATTTTAGCTCTGTTTTTCTTCTTGCAGAATTCATCTCCACTCCATGTCTTTCTATCTCCTCCTTCTTCTATAATATTCCCTTCACTCTGCCCAAAGTTTGGCTATGAGTCTCAATAACTTCTTCAGTATCTTGATGGGTAGAGTTTTCCAGAAGTCCCCTGAGGAATGCTCCTGTCCTGTTCCTTTCCTCCTTCCAATGTCTATCTTATGTGCCCTTCTGATAGAGGTATCAGTCTCTTCCCTAGTGTCCTCCTTGTTGATTACCTTCTTTAGGATTATGGATTTTAGTATGTTTATCCTATATTTTCTGGCTAATATCTACTTATAAGTGAGTATATACTATATGTGTCTTTCTACTTCTTGGTTACCTCATTAAGGATGATCTTTTCCAGTTCCCACCATTTGTGTGTGAATTCATAGTTTCATTGTTTTAAATTACTAAGTAGTATTTCATTGTGTAAAAGTAACACAATTTCTGTATCCATTCTTCAGCATTATTACATAGCTTAAGGAAGGCTCAAGCTCTTGATACTGAGATTATAGACATCATCACCTCTAGCACCTAGAAACCTCTGTGAAATGTGAATATTATCTGTTCCAACACTATTTATCACTACCATTGCGTTATATGCATTGCATTCTTTTCCTGAACTAGCATTTCAACTCCATTGGTTAGCCTGTTCTTTCATCAATATTTCATTGTCTTGACCACTATAAGTGTCTGATATATCCTTTATTTTGGTTCCTTTTTTTTTTTTTAGTTACCGTGCTGACCAATTTAAGTGTTTGATTTTCATATAAATTTGAGGATTAGTTTGCTAAAATCCACAAGCAACCTGGTAGAATCTTAAATTAACATGGGATTAAATCTGTAGAAAAATTTGGAATGAAATATCATCTTAATGGCTTGTAATATTAATGTCCATAAATGTCTGTCTTCTCCAAGACATATCTGTATTTCATATATTCTGGTTTCATTTATTGAGTTGGGAAATTTAAATATCTGTCAACTGTAAACATTTTTATCACTTGATTTTATGTAAGAAAATACATATCTAAATCCTTTTATTACATACAAAATTGACAATTTTAAAGGATCATGTTAAATACATATATATATATATATATCTTAAATGTATTCTTTAGCTCAGTCACCTCATAAAAACCATGTTTTGATAAATCATTTAATGTTCATATCACCCAATAAGTCATCATATATGATTTGTGTAACATTACTGTCTTATTATGTATTGAAGAAAAATATGTGAAGCCAACATTCTTGGAAAAGTTCTCTTTATCTTCCTGAGTTGTGCTTTTTCTACAGTTATGCAACTTTTAGTTGAAGTAGAGATTGAGTAAAACATTGTTTTTTCTATGAGTTATGTGTAACTTCCATAATTTTATGATTTCAGAAACACTCAGTGAATATAATTACCACAGTGTTAGCAAAAGCATTTGTGGTATCTATCTAGCATTAATTGATACTTTTTTGGGGGTGAGAGATCTTTTCTAGTAGTGTATATCAATACTTTTCATATTATAAGAGAAAAAGTGTACAGTAGAGCAATTTATTGAGTTATTTAGTAATGAAACTAACTTAGTCATTGTTATTTTTCATGGAATATTTTACATATGTGCAGAATGTATGGCTTACATTTATGACATTTACTGATAAAAATACTATATAGTTTTCCAATATTCTTCCTTTTCTAATTTAATTAATATTGAAAACTTAACTTTGAGAACTGATAGGCTAGGGTCAGATAGTTGGGAAGGAGGACCCCCGCTATCAGTGGACTTGGAGCAGGGCATGGCAGGAGAAAAGGGAGGGAAGGTAAGATTGGGGGGGGGAATGAGGAAGGGGGCTACAGCTGGGATACAAAGTGAATAAACTGTAATTAATATAAAAATAAAAATAAAAAATTAAAAATATATTTCACAATATTCACAAATTATAGAAGTTCAGAGAGTCATAACACACAGGTTTAAATGTTCAACAATTAACTTCAAATACCTATATGTTCAAGAAAGTTGTTTTTAAATACAGCTGTTTGTAAATATAAATATTATGAAAGAGTATCTTATCTCAGGGCTCAGAAATGTTGTTATATATCCTGTTGTGGCAGCATTTTAGGGGTATGACTTTTTTTTCAAAAGGTAAAAAAAATATTTGTAAATGTTTTAGCTAGAAGTAAAGATAGCAGAATGCAGTATTATGGAACTTAACAATATAGAGAAAGAGACACTTTTAATAAGTTATCTCAAATATTTGGTTTCCTTTTAATTAAAATCTACTTATTGAACAATCAAACAAGTACAAGCTACTTTGGCAGCGTGGTAGAATCAATGTGCAGTAAGCATATAAAGCATGTAGAGGAAAATTCTGTCATATACTAGATTGACCTCACCTAATTGAAACAACCTGAGAATTGTGAGTAATAGAATTAAATTAACTAAATAAATTTTGTCCTTGCTTTAGCAATTGTGCAAAGGTATGGCCACAGCCAGCAATTCATTGACTATTAATGAAGCTTTTAATAATAAGCTTGCTAAGATGTTCTTTTATCTAGTGAAATCTGACCTTTAAGTAGATACTAGTTTTTAAACTGTTTTAACTTGAATAAGACAATTGAAGGAGATCAAGGGGATACAAATCAGAAAGGAAGAGTTCAAAGTATCATTATTTGCAGACAATATGATAGTATACCTGAGTGACCCCAAAAATTCTACCAGGGAGCTCCTATAGCTGATAAACACCTTCAGCAAAGTGGCTGGATACAAAATTAACTCAAAAAAAAAATCAGTACCCTTCTTATACACAAAAGACAAAAGGCCTGAGAAAGAAATTAGAGAAACAACACCCTTCACAATTGCCACAAAAGATATAAAGTACCTTGGTGTGACCCTAACCAAAGAAGTCAAAGACTTGTCTGAAAAAAACTTCAAGTCTCTGAAGAAAGAATAAGAAGATGTTAGAAGATGCAAAGATCTCCCATGCTCATGGCTTGGCAGGTTTAATATAGTAAAAATGGCCATCTTACCAAAAACAATCTACAGATTGAATGCAATTCCCATCAAATTACCAACACAACTCTTTACAGACATTGAAAGAAAAATTCTCAACTTCATATGGAATAACAAGAAACCCAGAATTGCTAAAACAATCCTCTACAATAAAAGATCCTCTGGATGTATCTCCATCCCTGACCTCAAGCTGTACTATAGAGCAACAGTAATAAAAACTCCATGGTACAGGTGTAGAAACAGAATGGTGGATCAATGGCTGAATAGAAGACCCAGAAATAAAGCCACACACTTATGGACACCTGATTTTTGACAAAGATGCCAAAATCATATGATAGAAAAACGATAGCATCTTCAACAAATGGTGCTTGTGTAACTGGATGTCTACATGTAGAAAAATGCAAATAGATCCATACTTATCACCCTGCACAAAACTAAAGTCCAAGTGGAACAAAGACCTCAACATAAAACCAAACACACAAATCTGTTAGAAGAAAGTGTGGAAGAGCCTGGAACTCATTTGCACAGGAGACAACTTCCTGAACAGAACACAGGCTCTAACATCAACAATCAGTAAATGGGACTGAAAAGCTTCTGCAAAGTGAAGGACACTGTCCTCAAACAAAACGACTGCCTAGAGATTGGGAAAGATTCTTCACCAACCCTTTATCTGACAGAGGGCTAATATCCAGTATATATAAATAATTAAAGGAATTGAAAAGCAACAAATCAAGTAATCCAATTAAAATGGGGAACACACCTAAACAGATAACTCTTGATAGAAGAACATCGAATGGCAGAGAAACACTTAAAGAAATGCTCAACAACATTAGCCATCAGGGAAATGCAAATCAAAACGACCCTGAGATTTCACCTTATACCCATCAGAATGGCTAAAATCAAAAACTCAAGTGATAACACATGCTGGAGAGGTTGTGGAGAAAGGGGAACACTCCTCCACTGCCGGTGGGAATATAAATTTGTACATCACTCTGGAAATCAATTTGGCGCTTCCTCAGACAACTAGGAATAGTGCTTCCTCAAGATCCAACTACACCACTCCTAGGCATATATCCAAAAGAGGCTCACGTACACAATAAGGACATTTGCTCAACCATGTTTGTAGCAGCTTTATTTGCAATAGCCAGAAGCTGGACCCAGATGCCCCTCAACTGAAGAATAGATACAGAAATTGTGGTATATATACACAATAGTATATTACTCAGCAATAAAAAACGGGGATATCATGAAATTTGCATGTAAATGGTGGGAACTGGAAAGGATCATCCTGAGTGAGCAGGATGACACACGTGTAAAATAGGATAAACCTACTAAAATCTGTACACCTAAAGAAACTAATCAAGAGGGACGACTCTGGCTAAAATGTTCAATCCCCAGCCAGAAAGGCAAAGCAGATTGACATCAGAAGAAGAAAACAGGAAACAAGTTAGGAGCCTGTCACAGAGGGCCCCTGAAAGTCTCTGCCCTGCACAATATCAAAGCAGATGCTGAGACTTATGGCCAACTGTTGGGCAGAGTGCATGGAATCTTACAAAATATGTGGGAAATAATAAGATAGGGAGAGGACAGGAGCTCCACAAGGAGAGCAGCAAAACCAAAAATTCTGAGCACAGGGGACTTTCCTGAGACGGATACTCTAACCAAGTACCATGCATGGAGAAAACCTAGAACCCCTGCAAAGATGTAGCCTATGGTGGTTCAGTATCCAGGTCTGACATGGCCTGCTCTTTGATCACCTTGCCCTGATGGGAGAGCAGCCTTACCAGGCCACAGAGGAAGACAATGCAACCACTCCTGATGAGAGCTGATAGACTATGAAAGGAAGACCTCCCCTATCAGTGGACTTGGGGAGAGGCATGTGTGGAGAAGGGGGAAGGAAGGTGAGATTGGGAGGGGAGGAGGGAACGGTTTATGGGGGGATAGAAAGGAATAAAGTGTAATTAATAAAAATTAAAATGTCAAAAAAATTAAAATGTAAAAGGACTTTTGTTGTACTTTATATACTTTGAAAGTTTTAAGAAGCATATATGAATATCCAGGAAGATAATAATCAACATCAAAAGTAGAAATACACAAGTAATTTTAGTTACACTAAATTCAAGAAAAATTGACCATAGCCATTAAAAAAGGACCTTGTTTGCTGGATTTTTATTATTTCCTCTAAGCTCATTAAGAAAGAGTCTGGCATAGGGCTGAGGTCTTAATTAATTTCAATGGACATGACCAAGGTTTAATAGAGTGTGTGTTTTACTTGCCTTGAAAATAGGCCAGATTGTAACCCAGTTTATTTTTGTTAGAAATGTGATTTTGATCAAGCTTACAGTATAGTCTTTTTAAGAGAAATTGATAACACTGTTTACCTCTGTAAAAGAGCACTGTCTTTTCTAAAAATAATATTTATATAACCATCTGAATGAAATGAATAAAATCAATGGCATCCTGAATATTACAGAGTCACTTTGTATTATAGGTGTGCATTAACGTATAACAGGTAGTGAATACAAAAAAAAAAATCTATCTCCCCAAGGGAAGATGCTTAAATCACACTCAGAACAGGAAATAAAATTAATATCTGAGGTTGATGAGGGAGGAAACATGATGGGAGAAGAGGTGGGGAGGGTAGCAAGAGATGGGGATTAAGTGTGTGGAAAGCAGAGTAGAGAGGACAAGGAGAGAGAATGGAAATCAGTGGGGGAGCATCTCTGTGACATGGGAGCTTCCTGAAGTCTATAGGGGTGATCCTAGCTGGGACTCCATGCAGCAGGGGTTAAGGAACCTGAAGTGGTGACCTCGTATAGCCAGGTAGGACTCATATTGGAGGGAGATGGATACCAACTCACTCAAAAAACTTTGAACCCAAAATTTGTCCTGGTTACCAACAAAGTAGGGGTAAAGATGGAGCAGAGATTGAAGGAATGGCAACCCAATGACTGGCTCAACTTGAGACCCACCCAAGGGACAGAGCCAACTGCTGTCACTATTAATTATACTCAACTATGCTTATAGTCAGGAGCCTTGCATAACTGACTTCTGAGAGGCCTCATCTAACACCTAGTGGAAACAGATGCAGAGACCCACAGTCAAACAAGAGGCTGAGCTTAAGGAGTCTTATAGTAGAGGGGGGAAGGATAGAGAGATCTGGAGTTCAAAGATACCACAAAGAGACCTACAGAGTCAACTAACAAACCTGGATCCATGGGGGACTAAGCCACCCATCAAAGAGCATGCATGGACTGGTCGTAGACCCCCTACACATATGTAGCAGATATTCAGCTTCTTTAACATTTCAGTCCAACAATGGGAGTAGTGGCTGTCTCCAACTCTGTTGTCTTCTGCTGGATCCCTTTCCTTTAGCTGGGCTGCCTTCTCAGGCTCCAGTCAGAGAGTATGTGCTTAGTTCTGCTGAAATTTGAGGGGCTGGGGTAGTTTATTACCCCATGGAAACCTCTCCATCTCTGAGAAGAAGAAAATGAGGAAATGGGAGGAGGAAGCATGAGGGTGGGACTGAGAGAAGAGGAGGGAGGGGATTGGGATTAGGTGTAAATCGCTTACATACATACATACATACATACATACATACATACATACATACATACATAAATAGATGGAAAAATTCTATCTACCATCAAAAAGCATAGTGTTATGCTTTCAAAGGCTCAGAAGGTCTGTGACATGGACAACATAGGCCAATCAAACTATCCAGTCAAATATTTCAGTGGGAGATGGGCATCTCTTTTCCAAAATGGCATTAGGTAAAAATGATAATTTAAATTTTAGTTAAAGTGTTATCTGTCTAGTTTCCAATTTGAAGAATATTCCAATAACTACCTTATTGGTTATTGAAAGTGCTAAAGCATAGCTATGTGTTTGAGACCTTTTGGAAAGGTCAACCTCCAAAAGTACTTAAAAAAAAAAAGATTACTGCCCCCAAATACTTCTATTTCGCTTTTAGTAGACAATCACTTTAATGTGTCTGTGTGAAAAGAAGCATGCATTTCAAGGGCAGCCATTATTGAAGGCTCTGCATTTTTATAATGAATAAATTCATTACTTTTTATTATTTAAACAAGTTATATAATCTTATTGAAATATACTTTTGATTTTTTCAGTTTAGAAAACAATGATAAAAGTGCATGTGTGTATGTATATTTGTGCGTATCTGTCTGTTTCTGTTTGCAGTGTATGTGATAAAGGGAACTGGATGAGAGAGAGAGATAGTTTGTGAAGGCGTGGCAGTGAATGATTGCATGGATCAACTTGGCCTAGGCACAACTATTTGTTCACAAACTTCTACAGCTGTTAGGACAATATTTTATAAGGTTAAACTTTACACTTAGCTCATGGTAAGGCAAGTCATTCTTCATAGTAGGTGTAAGTGCAATCTAATCAGTTACAAACCTTAGGAGCAAAGACTGAAATGTCATAAAGGATATATAGTGAGTAGAAAATAGAACATATAATATTAGTGAAAATTTATCCAGTATAACTATAATGAACAACAGTAAAAGTTTTGTTTTAAATGTGTAAACTGTATCATTATATAACCTACCAATTCTAATACTAAATATATATCCAAAATAAATTAAATCACTCTGTTTAGGTTGTGCTCACAATTATCTTATTATATTACTCATAATAACCAATATATGAAACAAACCAGTACCTCCTATCCAATAAATGGATAAAATATATCTAACATATATAAACATTGGGATACTATTCAGGCTTAAAAATAACGGAATCTTCTCTGCTTATATCAATATAGATAGGCCCAGTAGGATGGTATGTTAAGAGAATTAAGCCGGACATGGAAAGAAAATTATGTAATAATCACATTAATACGTAGAAACTAAGAAAAATTTTCATAGTGATAGGTAATTGAATAGTGGATATTCTAGGAGGGATTGGGAGGAAAGGGGAAGTCAATGTACATATAATTATCACTTGGTAAAAGGAATACATTCTGGTATTCTACTGCATAGTAGTTTGACTGCAGATACATTTTTTCATTCCTAGAGGAGAGATTTTTGGCATGTTCTCATCACAAAGTCTCCAAAGTAATAGATAAATGAATTAAATCGATAAACTATTATAATATATATGTGTGTGTGTGTGTGTGTGTGTATCTCTCATATACTGTGCAATAAATATGTGTGATGAATTGGTGTCAACTTAGGAAATGGAAGATTTCAGAAAAAAATATCACATCTGAGATTTTACCCTACTGGACTATTACATAGTGTTCAGACACAAGACTCCAAAATCAACAGTTAAAATATTTTCTAACTTATTATGATATACTATTCATTTCAGAATGTCCAAAATTTGATTGGTTGAAAACCCTATAAAAATGCATTACAAGAGATGTATTGAGAGATAAATGGTGGACAGGTAGATAATGTGTGTATAAAGTATGTGGGCAGATGAATTAATCAGCTAATAGATTGATATACAAGTATACAAATGACATAGATGTAGGTAAAAATCTTGATAGGTATAAATATAGAATGAATAAAATATGAATGAAATGAATATGAATAAAATACTGATGTGGAAAGAGATATACTTGATCGGTTTTATGTTTTAGAGTATTCTTAAAACTAGAGTACAGGGAGGAAATGAAGGAAGGAAGGGGGGATAGGGAGGGAATGCAGGAGGAGGCTACAGCTGATATACAAAGTACATAACCTGTGATTAATATAAAATAAAAATGAAAAAAAAACTAGAGTACAATACTGACCTTACCTTAGATACACCTAATAAAAACAGGCAAGTTATTGAGAAGGATGTATAGATAAATGTGGGTATTATGGGATGAAATAAAACAATAAAATCTATTTCTTTCATTTTTCTTCCATGTGCAGGAATTCTTGAGTGTGAAAAAAGCGTAAGGCAAAATAATAAAGACTTTAGAAAATAATCTTAAACTCCTAATATAAACAATTTTACTGGCATTTATTCAAAATATCTTCATTTAATTTAGATTATTTATTTTTAGTAGAATGTGTAGTTGAAAGAATTAATTTGTGAAATTTAGTTATCAAATATATTTATGCTTCATACTGACATAGTTAAGACTATTTTCTTTGAAGATATTAACTACTAATTATGATTTGCTGAATGTCATAGTCTCATATTTTGATTTGACCCTTGTACCCAACTTGCCATGGTAAGTCAAAACAAAATTTACTTAATTTTTATGCATCATATTGGCTAGCCCTATGGCTTCAAGTTTACAGTCATATAAGTGTCATTTGTGTAATGTCCATATCAACACAGTAGTATTTGTCCCATTCTGGAACTCAGAATAAGCTTGGTAATACATGTGGAATCAACACATCTGCTTTGAAATGGTGTATGAAGTGTAAAAGTCTTTGGCCAATAAGGTTAGAGGATGTAAGAAAGCATGCTTCTACTTTTTGATCAATTCCGTCTGGCCAGGCTACATTTCTTGGCCTCAGTGAAAGAGGATAATCCATTCAGTCCAGAGGAGACTTGATATGATGGGTAGAAGGGGTAATGGGATAGAGAGAAGAGGGTGGGAGAATGGGACTGGGAGGAATGGAGGGAAGGGACTATGATCAGTATATGTAGTAAATAAGTACATAAATTTATATACTAAATAATAAAAAAAGAAAGTATACTGAACACAGATATACTGTAATTCAGTTTGTGTGTAGGTCTATATGTTGCAATAAAAAGGAAAATACTGAAATTCAGTAAGTTTTAGTACATGAAACTATTACACTAGCATGTAACTGATTAGAAATTTTATTTCATGTGTTTCTTTCATATGTATATTAAAATATGTGTGATGGTTTATTAAATTTAAAACAATAATAATGAATACATTTCTTGAGCTGAGACGGAGAGTACATAGAATTTCAGTAAGATGCAGTTTATTCCCTCAAAAAATCATCTCCCTATCATATTCTTAAAACACTTAAAAATATCTTTTGTAGTCTGTTTGTCTTCTGATATTTTCTGGTATTATATTCTTTTATCTCACTATGCACAAGTACATGCAGAATATGTATTCATTATGTGTTGGTATACTACATTGAGTGATATGAGAAATTAGTTTGGGAGATAGATAAAAGTAAAAAGTATATTAAATCATTAGTTCTGATAAGAATCAAGATAAATTACTTTTGGGTATCTTCTTTCAAATATTTCTGAATGCTATAACAATAGAAAGTTAATAAAACAGATGGCCAGGGTATTCATTAGGGCTTTAATAATAACTTTGTCATTAAGAAATAATTTTTACTTTTGCATTGGTTGAAGTGGTTTCTTAACCAATCCGTTATGATCTATTTTTTTAAATTTAGGACATTGTTTTCAAGTCTATTGTTTTGAAAGTAAAATGGAATGGTAAATGGAACACTCTGAAAACCATGGTTTTGAAATAGAGACAAATCAACGATGACATTATTATTGTCATCTTTTATAACTTGAAAAATCATGACAAATAATAGAAGCACACAAGCTAGAGAACAAATATCAAATGATTCTTCCCTATTTACAGGTTTTAGTTATATTTTAAAACTATATATATAGTTACAGAATGTATTATCAAATGCTCATTGCATTTATTTAGTGTTTTAAATTATAGACAGAACATTTAAAATTTAGATTCTTTTTAAATTTAATTTAAAATTTTAACTTTTTATTATTATAATGTATTACAATTTATTCAATTTGTATAGCAGCTGTGGCCCCCTCCCTGGTCTCCTCCCCATACTACCCTCTTTCCCCTATGCCCCTCTCCTAGCACACTGATAGGGAAGCTCCTCTTCCCCTTCTGAGTTGATGCCAGAGAAAACCACTTCTCCTCTTACTAGGGAACCTACTTGGACACTGAGTCTATGGGCTATATCTGAGCTGGGGTTTTTAGGTCCTCTCCATTCATTGACCTTGGTTGTGGTATCATTCTCTTCAGAGCCCTAAGGGATCAGTTTCTATAGCTCTGTTGGTTTCCTACCTGTCCCCTCCAGGTCTTTCCATCTTCCCCGTCTTTCATATCATTCCCTGCACACTGCCCAAAGTTTGGCTATGAGTCTCAGCCTGTGCTTCAGTGCCTTGATCATTAGTCTTTCAGAGGCTGACTGTGGTGGGCACTTGTCCTGTTCCCTATGTTCTCCTGTTTCCAATGTCTACTGCATTTGTCCTTCGGAATGAGAGTTGTGCATCTTTCCCATGGTCTTCCTTTTTGTTTAGCTTCTTTAGGAGTATAGATTTTAGTATGTTTATCCTATATCATATGGCTGATATCCACTTATGAGTGAGTATATATCATGTGTGCCTTTCTGCTTCGGGGTTACCTCACTCCAGAGGATCTTTTCTAATTCCCACCATTTGCCTACAAATTTCATGATTTCCTTGTTTTTAATAGCTGAGTAGCATTTGTTGTGTAAAAGTACCACAATTTCTATATCCATTCCTCCATTGAGGGCCACCTAGGTTGATTCCAGATAGTGGCTATTATGAATAGAGCTGCTATGAGCATGGCAGAGCAAATGTCCTTGTTGTATAGTTGGGCATATTTTGGATATATGCCTAGGAATGGTATAGCTGGATATTGAGGTAGTACTATTCCTAGTTTTCCGATAAAGCACCAGACTGATTTCCAAAGTAGTTGTACAGCTTTACATTCTCACCAGCAATGAAAGAGACTTCCCCTTCTCCACATTCTCTCCAGCATGTGTTTTCATTGAGTTTTTGATCTTAGCCATTTTGATTGGTATAAGGTGAAGAAAGCTCAGGGTTGTTTTCATTTGCATATCCCTGATGACTAAGGGCATGATTCATCCCTTAAGAAAATCTGCCGGCAATTTAGAAGTATTCACTCCTGTACATATATCAAAGATACATTCCCCGTAATCATGAAACCACTGTCCTTTCCCTACACATTAACACAAAATTACACTCCACAAACCTAGGACTAGAAACCACATTAACTTTACATTTGTAAAAGTCATGTATCAGCATTGTCACTATTGGATTTGTTCTAGATCACAGGGTTGGTATGCCTGGCCCATCTTGGGTAGGGCTGCTAGAAACTTCTAAGGAAGTGCTTCCATGAATGTACATAGTGTGAGACTGTCAGATGACATTCAGAGTGGAGCTGTGAACTTTCAAAGTGGGTGTGGGCACAACTTAGAATCTGGACTGCAATCAGCTCACAGAGCAAAAAGCTGAGTTTTGGGTTTTAGTACTCCCTGTTACTGTTGCAAGAAGTTGAAGAAAGGTGCACTTCTGTACCCACTGGCATCTGGGTAACTGATTTTTACAACTGTCATCAGGCAGAGATACTGAGTATGAGTATGAGTATACACCCATACTCTTATGAGTCCAGCCATTGGTTGCTTCTCAACCATCAAAATGCATACAACTCAGTCCTTTGACTTCCCTAGTCCAAGAACATAAAAGCTCTTCTTTCTGAATTGTCCAAACCAACCTCATTTTGAGGTGCTACCTCAACTACAACAAAGAACTGCTCTCTGGATCTTAAATTTTCAGAAATATAATCCACTCCAGTGCTGCCTTTAGATTATGGTTGCTCCATAACTGTAGTTTATATCAAACAATACTGCCATGCCTACATCCTCACAATTATTATTCACCAACTATTAGTATAATGAGATCAATCAAAACCCTTCACAAAAAATAGCTAATAAAAGCTTTGGCGTATGGGCTGCTTTTGGTTGTGTTTAGTTCCTACAGAGGAGAACCTCCAGATGGTTGAGCTGTGAGAAAAATCAGAGTGAGACATATATCTATTTCTGCAATTTTATCTTCAGCACCTGAGATTTGCTCTTCCAACTTCCATCTTCTTTTCCTCTCTATATTCCACTAATTGTGCCTCTACTTTCCCCTCTACCTGTGCCTCTATTTGTTTTGCTGAATTTGCCTGTATTTCTTTGAGAGCTTGGTTCATTTCTACTTTTTTGCCTCTAATAACTAGATAATTACAGCTTTAAAATCATTTCCCATTTTTCCGATAGATTAACATATTCATTTATTTTGGAGCTTGCTGGTGAAGCCATAATGTTCTGATTTTTGTTGGATGTGTTCTTATGCAGACCTCTAGCTATCTGCTTAACTGTAACCTGCAGTGTTTTGTTCCTTGAGTCTGTACTTCAGACCAGGTCTGTCTGTCTCAAGCGTCTGGAGTATTCTTCAGAAAGATGAGAGAGATCCACTGGTTTGAGAGTGGACATTGGTATTTCAACTGTAGGTAAATGAGGAACATTGCAGGTGTATATTCACAAGCGAGGGTGTGTGTGTGTGACAGTGTGCCTTGAGGGAGAGGGTGCTGAAGTTTGTAGATGCCTGAATGTTAGAGCTTACGAGTGGGTTGTGTGGTGGGGGAGGTGCGGGTGCTTTTGCTCCTCCTGGGCACAATGCGATACTGCTGCTGCTTTGAAAACCCCAGTGGCCTACAGGCCTTTTGTACTGTCCTCCTGGTATTCAAATATTTCTGGGCTCCAGGAATTGTTTACCTGGACTCCACTGGGACACCCACGGAACAGGTGCGTCAATGTTGAGAATGCTGTCTCAAGGATTCCTAAGTTGCCTACATTGACTCTGTAAATTGCTTTTGTGGTGAGATGGTCATTTTGACAAAATTATTTCTATCAACTCGTGGACATAGGAGGCCTTTCTATCTTTCTAAAATTCTTTTTTTATTTCTTACTAATATAATTATGATTTGCTACAGAGGGTTTAAACTTTATCAGATTTCTTCTAGGTATTTTATTTTATTGAGGCTACTGTGAATGATTTTTTTTCTCTGTTTTTTCAGTATGTTTGATTTCAATATATACAAAGGTTACTGAGTTATTTTTGAATCAAAGAAATTCGGTGCAAATGTTGATCAATGGAAGCATCAATAAGTTGATTTTTTTTTGAATTTGTAACCCTTGTATTTCCATTTCTTGTTTTACCTTTTTAGCTAGGTACTTGGGTGCAATATTGAGTAGGAACAGAGAGACTTGGCATCCCTGTTTTGTTCTGTAAATTTAGTTGTAAAAAAATTAAAATTACAAATATACTGGCAAATGAATAGAAGTGGAAAAAAACCCTATACTCCTTAAGATAATCAAGATGCAAAGAGACAAATACCATGTTTCTCCTATATGTATTTCCTAGTATCACATGATCAGATTTCTACATTTAACTTACAGTACTGGTAGAAACTAGAAAGCTAGAAAGGGACCTTGTTGGTACAGGGTGTGCTTAATGGAGCAGGGTAAGAAGAAAGGGAAAAATAGGAGGAGATAGGTTTCAGTGGCAGAAGGATGTGAGGATAGATAAGAGTGCTATAGCTGAGGGACAAATAACACTAAGGATATTTTTAAGCCCTATGGAAACCTATTTTGCATGAATGTCTTGAAAAAGTACTTAAAGTGATTTTTTTGAATTGTCCTACATAGAGGAATAATAGACTTCGAAGAAACCATAGATTATAAAACAAAAGGACAACATGCAAGGTATGGGATACTCCTTTTTAACTTGTTACCAAGATATCCCATAGGCCTCCTCAAAATATTGCAGGTTATTTTCATTTTTAATTTATGTATTATCATTTTTACAATTTCTTCACTTTGTGTCTTGATTGTAGCCTCCTCCCTCATCTTCTCCAAGTTCCACCCTCTTTCCCTCTTTTCACCCATCCATTCCCCTAGTCCACTGAAAAGGGAGAGTCCTTCTCCCCTACTATCTGACCCTAGGCTTTCAAGTCTCATCAGGTCTGCCTGAATCTTCTTCCTCTTAGTCTGGTAAGGTCACCCCAGCAGGGATAAGTGATCAAAGAGCATACTGTTCTCTCCAAGGCTGTTGGGTTGACAAGCTATTTTATTGGCTTTTGGTTATCCATGAGAATTTCATGACAAGACCTTATTGCTGAAGGTACCATATTCTTTGTATGCAGTATATGAATTATTAAACTGGTACTGACCTAGAAGAATACCCGTTCTTCCTAGCTTTCAAGTTGTCTGAGGTAGAAAACTTTTCAGTAGAAAAATTTAGTTGTGATAACTGTGACTTATAAAAACAACAGCCAAGCAAGTTATGCTCATTGGTGCAATAGTGGCATAAGTTTTAAGTAGATAAAACTAGCTTCTTAATGGTACTAAGGACCCACTTCCCATGAGGGAATTTCTACTTGTTATTGTAAACATGACCAAGAAGCCAATGGTGAAAATGTCATAGGCCAAATTGATACTGTTTTGTTAAAGAAACATAATATCAAAGTGCTAAGTACTTAACTTTTCACCCATTAACTAGCACAACTCTCATTACTCATAAAAGAATTTTCTTCATGCAGCAACAGAGGGTGATTAATATAGAACCTCACATATTCCGAAATTGTAGAGAATAAGTGACTGGCTCAGCTCTCAGTAATAGAATGTTTCTATCAAACCTTTCTCTTCTCCAAAGCTAGGTTGTACCACAGAAGAGGAGATGGAAAGATTCTAAGAGCCAGAAGTGGGGGAATATTGCTGTGAAATAATGTCTTCTGAAGATAATAGAGCTGTTGTATTCACAAACTCATAGCATCTGTGGATGTTGTTACAAGACTTACCAAGTCAGTCAACTCTCTCATATGAGCAGGAAAAAATCTCAAGATGCTCACACAAAGATGAGAAGCTTTTGACAGCTTGAGGGTGCTTGAAGAAGGAAAGTCAATTTTCTTCAGTGTTACGATCTATGGTAGATAGTTCATGCTCCACTGGATGGAAACATATACCACTTCAATATGGACAACACTAACTGGACTCAGTCGGTTTCAAAAAGACATGGTTTTAAAAGGAGGACATGGGGGCATTGGTATTTGACCTGCTTCTCAAAAGGAATAGAACTGAGACCATGAATATATATTAGAATGTGTCTCTGTTCCTCTAGGGAACTATGACTGAAACATTAAATGTTCAGAGTCCAAAACCAGAGGAAATAAATTTAACTTTTTATGCACTATCTTCTTTCTGTTATCAAAAAACACAACAGACTATACTTTTAAAAACAATTTATATATGTTTCAAAACATTAGAAAGAATTAATCTCAAAGACCTATAATTTACATTTAAAATGTATTTTAACCCACCAAATTTTTACACGGTGTTTTGCAAAATGTAATAAACTGTTAAAATAATTAAAATATTCTTCTTAGTGTATTATTTCATTAACAACTCCTCAACCCAAAGGTTTCTTGACATCCAAGTGGAATTATATTTTTAATTGAGTTTTATAACAAAAAGTTAAATATTTCTATAATGTAATTTCTCTGAGAACAAAAAATAATCTTTTATGACAAGAATTTGCCTACTCACTGTCCCATTTCCATAAATGTATCACATTCTTAAATAAATTCACATGAGGATTCTTTCATTATTTCAACCTACTTTGCTTATTTTTACCAAATCTGACCAGTTGTTTTTCCTATAATTCATTCAACTCCTTGCCATGCTAGTTCCCTTTTTATCATATTTATACAGTATCACCTAATACCTGCTGTAATGGTTAGTTTTGATTGTTAACTTGATACCTGGGAATGCACGCTCAATGGTTAGTAACACCCTGAATGTTGATAGCACCATTCCCTAGAGGGGGTATTGTAAAATAGTTAAGAGTAGAAAAGTAAGCTGAACATAAGCATGCATTCATTAATATATTACTATTGGCTTTAAAATGTAGCTTTAATGTGACTGGTTATTCCAAGTTCCTGCCACCTTTTCTTACTTATAATTGTATGTACCCTGAAATTGTATGTACCAAATAAATCCTTCCTCTCGTAAGTTATTTGGTCATGTTTTTTTTTTTGTTTTTGTTTTTGTTTTTTTTATTGCAGGTACTGAAAAACAAACTAAAAGAGCAATAGAAAAAGAAACTTATACAGGATTTGGTACCATAATCTGATACAATTGCTGGGAAATACTGAAAACTACATTTACTAATTACATATTTATAAATGCTTCTGATACCTTATTTATATTTGTGATTCATGGTTTTATATATAGTAACCCCAAATGATCTTTATCACATATTCCTCCTGCCTTAGATTCCTAAGTGTTTGGATAACAGGACTTTGTAACTACATTTGAACTAAATATAATTTTGTTTGGGGAAATCATACTTGTGTTCATTGATTGGGATTGTATTTGCCTCTTTTCATATCTGGAATTGCTGTTTATACAGTTTATATTAAAATATTTATAAAAGTAATACCAAATTTAGAGTAAGACAAATGTTTAATATTATGAAAGAATATATAAATTAATATACTTGCAATACAGCAACAATCAAGGTTTTTATGTATCTTCAACAAACACAGATAACCCATATATTCAAAGGGTGGTTGTAATGAAAAATATATATATATATATGACTAAGGAATTAGTTATTTTTAAGATGGTTCACATATTTTATTAAATATACAAATATCAGAACATTACATATTACTTTTTTAGGAAATATCTATATTATTTGCTTTTATAGGCTAAGATTATATTTTACATAAGAAAGCAAGACATTCCAAATTAAAAATCTCTAGTATATATCTTATAAACATGTTCTATTTTGGTCTAATTTTGTTTTTTTAATATATTGCTATAAAATAAAGTTATATAAAATACAATAAGAAGGAAAGAACACGGCTATACTATTTCAACATGCCACACAGAGATGAAAACAGCATCCCTGACCTTAATATGAAATGGCCCTTTTTATAGATCATTCTTTTTGTGTTAGGAATGTCAATCAAGTATTTCATGAATGTATTTCAGCAGCTGTAAAATTTGATTAAAATTTAATGTAGCCTCACTTCTTCTCTAAGTCCAAATGAATTTAGATGGTCAACTATCTGTGAAATTATGTTTTTACTTGTTAATTGTTCATGATCTTTATAAGAAGGAAAGTTACGTTTACTTTGTTCTAAAATCTAAATGACATATTAAACTTGATTGCAGTCTTATCATTTATATACTCTGAAATATTAAATATGGAAAAAATTAAAGATAAGGCAACTTCAGAGAGGTCAACATGTAACAATGTATAAGGAGACTTCAATAATTCTAAAGAGTAATTGTTTTCATTGTACACTTATACTAAATACATAAATAAGTAAACCGTAAATAATAAACATTTTCTATTTTGTAAGATATTAACACTAAAAAATGTTGACTATTGAACAGCAGTTAATGGTGACTATATGTAAAAAGTTGCATAAAGGAAATTAGCTAAGAGAGTAATTCAAAATAAGCATGAAATCTGATTGTCCCTTCATATGAAGAGAAGGAGGAGAGATCTAGCTTTACTGCTAAATTAAATAATGAAATTCTTGATGTTTCACCTCTTGAGTTTTTTTTATGTATTTTGAATATTAACCCTCTGTCAGATGAAGGGTTGGTTAAGATCTTTTGCCAGTTTGTAGGGTGTTGCCTGTTGTTGTTTTCGTGATGTCTGTGTCCTTTGCTTTCCAGAAGCTTTTCAGTTTCATTATTGTTGTCTTAGAGCCTATGTTGTTGGTGTTCTGTTCCCGAAAGTTGTCTCCTGTGCCAATGAGTTCAAGGCTCTCTCCCTCTTTTTCTTCTATCAGGTTTAGTATGTCTGGTTTTATGTTGACATCTTTGATCCACTTAGACTTGAACTTTGTGCAGGGTGACCAATATGGGTCTATTTGATTTCTTTCTACATGTAGGTTTCCAGTTAGACAAGCGCAATTTGTTGAAGACGCTTTCTTTTTTTCCATTGTATAATTTTCCCATTTTGTAAAAAAACATGTCTCTGTAGATATGTGGAATTTTTTTTCTGACTTTTCAATTTGATTCCATTGATCTACCAGTTTCTTTTCTATGTCAATACCATGCCATTTATGTTACTGTTGCACTCTAGTAAAGCATGAGCTAAGGGATGACGATACCTCCAGACAATCTTTTCTTGGGCAGGATTGTTTTGTTTATTCTGAGTTGTGGGTTCTTTTGTTATGAAATTGATAATTGTTCTTTCAAAATCTGTAAACAATTGTGTTGAAATTTTGATGGGAACTTCATTGAATCTGTAAATTGCTTTTGGTAAGATGGCTATTTTCACTATGGTAATCTTAGTGATTAATGAGCATAGGAGATCTTTCCCTCTTCTGATTTTTTTCTTCAGATTCTTCCTTCAGAAGGTTGAAGTATTTTTTTATACAGGTCTTTCACTTGCTTGATTACACTTCCACCAAGGTATTTTATGTTATCTGTGGCTATTGTTAAGGGTATTGTTTTCCTATTGTCTTTTTTTTTTTTCATCCCCTTTTGTATTTCATATACAGAAGAAATTCAGATTTTTGGAATTAATTACTTATCAAGCCACAGTGCTGAAGATGTTTATCAGCCGAGGGATTTCTTTTATAAAAATATTGGGATCACTCATGTGTACTTTCATATCATTTGCAAATAGCGATACTTTGAAGTCTTCCTTTTCAATTTTTATCACCTTGATGTTCATTAGTTGTTTTATTGCATTAGCTAGGAATTCAAACACTATGTTAAAAAGAAAGGTAAAGTGTGCAGAACCATGATGTGTCCCTTACTGACACGTGGGATTGATTTAAGTTTCTCTTCATTTAGTTTGATGTTGGCTATAGGTTTGTCGTATATTGCCTTTAATATGTGCCTTGTATCCCTCATCATTCCAAAACTTTTAACATGAACCAGTGTTGGATTTTGTTAATTGCATTTTTGGGATCTAAGTAGATGATCATGAATTTTCTTCTTTCATTTTGTTTATATGCTGAATTACATTGATGGATTTCTATATATTGAATGACTCCTGCATGTCTGAGATGAAGTCTACTTGGTCGTGGTACATATCTTTGATGTGTACGTAGATTCTGTTTTCAAATATTTATTTATTTATTTATCTATGTATATGAATGCTCTATCTGCATGTACACTTGCATAGCAGAAGAGGGCATCAGATATCATATAGATGGTTGTGAGCCACAATGTGGTTGCTGGGAATTGAACTCAGGTCCTCTGGAAGAGCAGATAGTGCTCTTAACTGCTGAGCGATCTCTCACGCCCTGTTTTCAAGTATTTTATTGAGTGTTTATATGTCAATGTTCATAAATGAGATTGGCCTGAAATTCTCTAAGTACCTTCATAAAGAAATTCAAGATATTTCACAGAAGCAATTCAATGGCACAACTGAAAGTATAAAAGGAAGGAGCAGGAGCAGGGGCAGGGGCAGGGGCAGGGGCAGGGGCAGGGGCAGGGGCAGGGGCAGGAGCAGGGGCAGGAGCAGGAGCAGGAGCAGCGGCAGAAGAAGCAGAAGCAGAAACAGAAGAAACAGAAGCAGACACACCACACCCAGGGTAGTAAATTGCTGGAAATAATCAAACTCAGGGCAGAAATCAATAAAATAAAAAAAAAGAGAACAATTCAAAGAATCAAGCAAACCAAGAGCTGGTTCTTTGAGAAAATCTATGAGATCTAAAAACCCTGAGACAGGACTCCAAGATGGCAGTGACCAGTGTGCACTTTATCTAAGGGGCACAGGATCCGAATCTCTGAAGTGGGTGATTGGAGGAGCAGCTAAAGCCAGAACATCTACATTGAGGCTTCCTGTGTGAGAGGGGCTACCCATGAACTAGGATAGTTTAGTTCCAGGTGAAACGTGGACGTCTCCAGGGACAGGGACTGGCATTCAACCCCCCTTCACTTCTGCTTGCACCAAGCACAGGCCTCCCTGCTCAGTGGAGGCAGAAGTGATTGCCCTAATCATTATCCTCTTCATTCTGTGACTGAGATGGCAGAGGCCGCAGCAGTATGAGGCTACCAGGTCTGTGGTTGTGGTGGCCAGTGGCTATCCCACGCAGGAGCCTCTTGCTCAGTGATTGAAACAGCAGAGGCAGGTGCAGTACAGGCCTCTCAGTTCTGCAACTCCAGTGGGTGATTGCTAGCTTGAGGAAGAGCCTCCTTTCTCAGGGACTGAGATGGCAGAAGCTGCTGCCCCAAGCAGGATTCTCCCTGCTTGTTGACTGAGATGGCAGAGGCAGCTGCCCCAAGCAGGAGCCTCCTCTTGGTGACTGAGACAGAAAAGGCAGGTGTCTCCTTGCCCGGCAGCCAAACAGTGAACACCACTGAACTGACAAATCTCCTATACTCTCATTAGGCTTCCAGGCATCTACATGCTTTAGCACCCTGTCCTTCAAGGCATACTTCCAAGCACAGTCCCTCACTTATGAATATGTACCTGTGACCTTCCTCCCTTAGCTATAGCTGCAGCACCAGCATCCACCCGCAAACCAGTGGACCACTCTCATCTTCCTGAAAAGTACTCCAGACACCAGAGACAGAATGACCCAGTCTGAAGTACAGACCCAAGGAAAAAACAGCAAATGTTATGGATAAGCACATGGCTAGAGGTCTGCTTAAAAACACATCAAACCAAAATCAGGAAATCATAGCATCATCAGTAACCCCCCAAATCAATAGATATTCTAATTGATCAGAAACACAGGAAAATGATATCAAATCTATGTTCACCCGGTTATTAGAAGCACATAAAGAGGAAATGAGCAAAGCTCTCAAAGGAATACAGGGAAATTCAGCCAAATAGATTCACAAGTAGAGAAAAAATTGAAGGCAAATAGAAAATGAACAACAACAAAAAAAAAAAATAGAGGCCATCTTGGAAAGACAGTAATCTATATTGAAACAGATGAAGGGAATGGTGCAAGAAATGATAACAGAATTAAAACCAACAAAGATATTATAAAGAGAGAAAAATGGAAAGATGGAGAACTTAGAGAAAAGATTAAGAAACACAAAGGTAAGCATCAGCAATAGAATATAAGAGATGGAAGAGAGAATATCAGGCACAGAAGATACAATTGAAGAAATAGACACATCTCTCAAAGAAAAAATAAAATCAGAAAAATTCCAAACACAAAACATCCAGAAATCAAGGACACCATGAAAAGACTTCATGAAGACACTAAAGACCACAGTTGCAAACCCAGATTTCTCTACCCAGCAAATATTTCAGGCAACATAGAAGGAGAAAACAAAATATTACTTGACAAAACTAAACTTAAACAATCTCTACACAGCAACAAACCCTTCAGATGATACTAGAAGGAAAACTCCAATCCAACAAAATCAACTACACCTAAGGGAAAACAAAACAAAGAAACAGGGTGAACTTCACAACAAACTTTAAAAGAAAACAAACATTGAAACACAGTAACACCACCAACTCCACAATAAAAGGAACTAACATTCATTGGTCACTATTATCTATCAACATCTATGGATTGAACAGGCAAATAAAAAGACACAGACTAATAGAATGATTGCAGTAACAGGATCCAACATTCTGCTACATCAAGCAACAAAGATAAAATACTACTTGCAATTAAAGGGCTTGAAAAATGTTTCTCAAGCAAATGGATCCAGAAAACAAGCTGGAGTAGCTATCCTAATATCTAATAAAATAGATTTTCATCCAAAATTAATCAAGAAAGATGAGAAGGGGCACTTCTTTCCCATCAAAGGAAAAATTCACCAGGAGGACATCACAAAATCCTGAATATCTATGCCCCAAACACAAGGGCAACAGCATTTGTAAAATATATTATTAAAGTTTAAATCATATATTGATCCCAACAGCTTAATAGTGGTAGATTTCAGCACTCCACTCTCACCAAGAGACAGAGCATCTAGACAGAAGTTAATAGGGAAATAATGACACTTTCAGAGGTCATAAATCAAATGGACCTAATAGATGTCTACAGAATATTTCACTAAATCTCAAAATAGTATATCCACTTTTCAGCACCTCATCAAAGCTTCTCAAAAATTGACCATATAGTAGGTTACAAAGCAAGCCTCAACAGATTCAAGAAGATCAAAATAATCCCATGTATCCTATCAGCAACCCGTGGCCTATAAGTAGACCTCAACAACAACAGAAATAATAGAAATTCTACTTACTTGGAAACTAAACAACTCTATTCAATGACAGCTTGGTAAGGGAAGAAATGAAAAAAAAAAAAAAAGAAATTAGAGACTTCCTAAAATTCAATGAAAATGAAGGCACAACTTACA
>CM053742.1:102232032-102254435 GCA_028658305.1 Pachyuromys duprasi
GGGGGGGAGGTCAATGTAGCGATGTATCAGAGCAGATATTAAGACTGGTGATCAAGCCTTTGGCAGAGGGCGAGAACTGATGATAGAAATGGGGGAGGTTGGTGAGACTTGGGGAGAACAAGAGCTCCACGAAGACCAAACTGAGCAGGGCACAGGGGTCTTGTATTAGACGGTTTCTACAACCAAGGACCATGTGTGGATGTGGCCTAGAACCCCTGCACAAATGGGGCCCATGATAGCTTGGTGTTGGACTGAAGACCCTAGTGAGGGAAACAGGGACTGTTTCAGTCATGAACTTGATGGCTGACTCTTTGACCCTCCCTCATACATGCAGAGCAGTGACAGACTGGCTAGATCCCAGGGGAGGACATTGCAGCTGGCCCTGAGGAGACAGAATGAGCTGGGGTTGGATGGAAAGGTAGGAGGTCCTCCCCTGTTGGTGGACTTGGAGGGGTGGGGAAGAGGAAGATGAGGGAGGGAATGGGAAGCTAGGAGGTAATGAAGGAGGGGGGCTATGCCTGGGATGCAAAGTACCTAACCTGTGATTGATATAAAAATAAATAAATTTATTTAAAAATATTTATGTTCAACTACACCCCATTTTTAATTAGGTTATTTTGTTTATTGGTGTTTGATTTCTTGAGTTCACTATATAATTTGTATGTATTCCCTTTGTCAGAGGTAGGATTGGTAAAGTTCTTTTCCCAGTCTGAAGACTGTCATTTTGTTCTATTGGCAATGTCCTTTGCCTTATAGAAGCTTTTCAATTTAAAGAGGTCCCATTTATTAATTGTTGATCTTAGAGCCTGAGCTGTTGGTATTCTGTTCAAGAAGTTGTATCCTGTGCTAACAAGTTTGAGGCTTTTCCTCACTTTCTCTTTTAATAGATTTAGTATGTCTGGTGTTATATGGATGTCTTTGATCTATCCACTTGTACTTGAGTTTTGTGAATAGTGATAGATATGAATATACTTGCACTTTCCACATGTAGACAATCCATTTAGATCAGCAGCCTTTGGTGAAGATGCTATATTTTATCCATTGTATGGTTTTGCCTCCTTTGTCAAAAACAACAAATGATTTTGTTGGATTTATTAATGTTGTTATGTATACCTTTTTTTCTGATTTGGTTAATTTAGATAATCTTCCTCTGTATTTATTTAGATTTGCTAAGGGTTGGTCCATCTTTTTCATTTTTTGAAATAACCAGTTCTTCATTTCATTGATTCTTTTTTATTATTCTTTTGTTTCTACTTTATTGATTTCAGCCTTGAGCTTGATTGTTTCCTGTTGTCTACTCCTCTTTATTGTGTTTGCTAAGTCACTTCAAGAAGAAATTTGAAACACCGCAGATAAGCAACTTAACAACTCACCTGAAAGCCCTAGGGGGGAAAAAAAAAGAAGCAGACACACCCAAGAGGAGTAGATGGCTAGAAATATTCAAGCTCAGGGCAGAAATCATTAAATTAGAAACAAATAAAACAATTAAAATAATCAATGGAATCAAGAGCTGGTTCTTTGAGAATATCAACAACATAGAGAAGCCATTAGTCAAACTAACTGAAAGGCAGAGAGCAACTGTCCAAATCAGCAGAATCAGAAAAGAAAAGGGAGACCTAACAAAAGGCATTGAGGAAATCCAATCAGTTGGTCTTACCTACAATAACCTTTACACCACAAAATTTGAAAATCTAAATTAAAGGGACAATTTTCTTGATAGATTCCACTTACCAAAATTAAATCAAGATCAGGTAGAAAGGTTGAAGAGTACTATATCCTCCAAGGAAATAGAAGCAGATATCAAACGTCTCCCTTCCAAAAGAAGCCCAAGGCCAGATGATTTCAGTGCAGAATTCTACCAGACATTCATAGAAGAGCTAGCTCCAATTCTCTTCAAACTATTCCACAAAATATAAACAGAAGGAACATTATGAAACTCATTCTATGAAGCCATAATCACCTAAACCACACAAAGACACAACAAAAAAAAAGGGAACCTCAGGCCTATGTCTCTTAGGAACATTGATGCAAAAATATTCAATAAAATACTGGCAAACAGAATCCAAGAACACATAAAAATGTCATCCATCATGACCGAGTAGGCTTCATCCCAGGCATGCAAGGATGGTTCAATAAATGTAACCTGCCATATGACCAAACAGAGGAGAAAAACCACATGATCATCTCCTTAAATGCCAAAAATGCACTTGATAACATCTAACACCCACTCATTTTTAAAGTCTTGGAGAAATCAGGGATACAAGGCACATACCTAAACATAGTAAAGGCATTATACAGCAAGCCTATAGCCAATATCAAACTCAATGAGAAAAACTTAAATCTTAAAACAACCCCACTGAAATCTGGGATAAGTCAAGGCTGCCTGCTCTCTTTATATATTTTCAGCATAGTAATTAATGTCCTATCTAGAGCAATAAGACAACTAAAGGAGATCAAGGGGATACAAATTGGAAAAAAATAAGTCAAAATATCCCTATTTGCAAATGATATGATAGCATACATGAGAGAACCCAAAAATTCAACCAGAGAACTCCTTTAGCTGAGAAACACCTTCATCAAACTGGCTGGATACAAAATTAAAAAAAAAAAATCAGAAGCCCTCTTGTATACCAAAGACAAAAGGGCCAAGAAAGAAATCAGGGAAACAGCACCCTTCACAATAGCCACTAATAACATAAAATAGCTCGGTTTGACTCTAACTAAGCAAGTGAAAAACCTGTTTGAAAAAAATTTCAGGTCTCTGAAGAACGAAATTGAAGAAGATATCAGAAGATGGAAAAATCTCCCCTGCTGATAGGTCAATAGGATTAACATAGTGAAAATGGCCATTCTGCCAAAAGCAATCTACAGATTCGATGTAATTTCCATAGAAAAACAAAACAATTCTTTATAGACATTAAAAGAAAAATTCTCAACTTCATATGGAAAAACAAAAAACCCAGAATTTCCAAAATGATCTTATAGAACAACAGATTGTCAGGAGGTGTCTCTGTCCCTGATCTCAAGCTGTAATACAGAGCACAGAAAGAGAATGGTGGATCGATGGAACCGAATAGAAGACTCAGAAATAAACCCAAACACCTATGAGTATCTGATTTTTGACACAGAAGCCAAAACCATTCAATGGAAAAAAGATAGCACCTTCAGCAAATGGTGCTAGTCCAACTGGATGTCTATATGCAGAAAAATGAAAATAGATCCATATTTATCACCCTGCACAAAGCTAAAGTCCAAGTGGATCAAAGACCTCAATATAAAATCGGGCATAATAAATTGGTTAGTAGGAAAAGTGGTGAAGAGCTTAGAACTCATTGGCACAGGAGACTACTTCCTGAAGAGAACACCAACAGCACACACTCTAATATCAACCATCAATAAATGGGACCTCATGAAACTAAAAAGCTTCTGTAAAGCAAAGGACACTGCCGTCAGAAGAAAACAACAGCCTAAAGATTGGGAAAGGATCTTCACTTACCCTATATTTGACAGAGGGCTGATATCCTGAATTTATAAAGAACTAAAAAGTTTAAAAAGTAACAAATTAAGCAATTCATTTAAAACATTGGGTACAGGGCTAAACAGAGAATTCTCATAGAGGAATATAAAACGGCAGAGAAATACTTAAAGAACTCTTCAATGTCCTTAGCTATCATGCAGATGCAAATCAAAACTACTCTAAGATTTCACCTTATACCCACGAGAATGGCTAAGATCAAAATCTCAAATGACAACACATGCTGGAGAGGTTGTGGAGAAAGGGGAACCCTCCTCCATTGCTGGTGGGAATGTAAATTTGTACAACCACTTTTGAAATCAATCTGGTGCCTTCTCAGACAACAAGGAATGGTGTTTCCTCAATATCTAGCTTTACCACTCCTAGGCATATATCTAAAATATGCTCAAATACACAACAAGGACCTTTGTTCAACCATGTTTCTGCAGCTTTATTCATAAGAGCCAGAACCTGGAAACAACCCAGATATCCATAAGTAGAGGAATAGATACAGAAACTGTGGTACATTTAATCAATGGAATACTACTCAGCAATTTAAAACAAGGAAATCATAAAACTTTTAGGTAAATGATGTGATCTAGAAAAGATCATCCTGAGTGAGGTATCCTACAAGCAGAGAAACACACACAGTACATACCCACTTATAAGTGTATACTAGACCTATAAGATAGGATGAACATACTAAAATCTCTACACCTAGAGAAGCTTAACAAGAAGAGATTCTGGGGTAAGATGATCAATACTCACTTAGAATGACAAATGGGATGAACATTGGAAGTAACAGAAAACAAGAAACAGGATAGGAGCCTAACATAGAGGGCCTCTGAAAGACTGTATCTAGCAGTGTATCAAAAGCAGATGCTGAGACTCATAACCAAACCTTGGGCAGAGCACAGGGAATCATATGAAAGAAGGAAGAGACAGTAAGACCTGGAGAGGACTGGTGCACCACAAGGACCAAATGTATCTGGGCAGAGGGATCTTTTTTGAGAATGATTTTCCAACCAAGGACCATGGATGGATATAACCTAGGATCCCTGCTCAGATGTAGCCCATGGCAGCTCAGGATGCTCAGCTTACTGTTCCCTAGTAAGGTGAGCAAGGATACTCTCTGACATGAACTCAGTGGTGGGCTCTTTGACCTCCTCCCTTGCCCCTGAGGGAGGAACAACCTTGCTAGGCCACAGAGAAGAATATTGCAACCAGTTGTGATGAGACCTGATAAGCTAGGGTCAGATGGAAGGGGAGGAGGACCTCCCTTATTAGTGAACTTAGAGAGGGGCAGGGAGGAGATGAGGGAGGGAAAGTGGGATTGGGAGAAAATGAGGGAGGGGTCTATAGCTGCGATATGAGGTAAATAAACTGTAATTAATTTAAAAATAAAATTTATAAAATAATAAAAAATAAATGTTATATTATTTCATTATTCCTTAGTGAGTATGAAGTGTTCTTCCCCATCAATTTTGCTTAATTTTGGATGAAAATATATTTTATTTGTTATTAGAATGGCTATTCTAGAGTACTTCTTGGGTCTGTTTGCATGGAATCCCTTTTTCCCACCCTTTACTCAGAGAGGCACTATCTGTCTTTGATATTAAGGTATATATATATATCTTAATATCTCTATCTCTATCTATCTATCTATCTATCTATCTATCTATCTATCTATCTATCTATCTATCTATCTATCTATCTATCTATCTATCTATGCAGCAAAATCCTGGGTCTTGTTTTCACATCCTTTTGTTAACCTGTGTCTTTTTATTGTAGAGATGAGGCCATTGATGTTGAGAAATATTAATGACCAGTTGTTAAGTCCTGTTGTTTTGATGTTTCTGGTGTTAGAGTGTACGTGTGTGTTTTCCCTTCCTTTGGTTTGCTAACGTGGGGTTGTTTATTTCCTCTGTTTTCCTGGGTGCAGTGCTCTGTATTGGGTTGGATTTTCCTTCTAATATCTTCTGAAAGACTGGAATTTTTGATAGGTACCATTTAAAGTTGTTTTTGTTTTAGAAAATCTTGTTTCCTCTCTCTACGGTGATTAAAAGTTTTCCTGTGTAAAGGAGTCTGGACTGACATCTGTGGTCTCAGTGTCAATAAAATCTACCCAGACTCTTTTGTCTTTTAGAGTTCCTTATGAGATATCAGGTGTAACTCTGATAGGTTTGCTTTTAATTTTACTTGGTCTTTTTCCCTTGTAGCTTTTAATATTCCCTCTTTGTTCTATACATTTAGTGTTTTGATTATTTATTATGTGGGATGATGATTTTCTTTTCTGGTCTAACCTATTTGATATTCTGTAACCTTTTGTATGTTTACTGGTATCTTGTTCTTTAGATTGGGAAAGTTTTCTTCTATGATTTTGTTGCAAATATATTTTGATCCTTGGATCTAGGAGCCTACTTCTCTCCTAATATTCTTATATTTGCTCTAATTTTCAGATTTGTTTTTGAAGATTTTTCTTAGAACTTTTTTTTTTTTAGTTTTAATGTATTCTTTGACTGATGTATCAATTTCTTCAATTGTATCTTCTATACCCAAGATTATTTCTTCTATCTCTTATATGCTATTGGTGATTCTTTCATCTTTATTTCCTGTTCTCTTTTCTAGTTTCTCCGTTTTCAGAATTGCCTCAGATTGACTTTCCTTTATTGCTACTATTTCCATTTTTAGGTCTTGAAATGTTTTATTTATTTTATTCTTCTGTTTGAGTGTGTTTTCCTGTATTTCCTTAAAGGGTTTATTCATTTATTTTACCTGTTGTATTTTCCTGTTTTTCATTGAGAGCTTTATTTTCCTTCTTTAAGGCTTCTATCACTTTACTTTTAAATTATTTTAAAAATATTTTACAGTATATTCACTTTATATCTTCTCCTAGTCCCACCCCCCTTTTCTCTTCCCCCTTCCCCCAGTCCACTGAAAGGGTGAGTCATCCAACCCTACTATCTGACACTAGCCTATCAGTTGTCATCAAGACTGCCTGGATCCCTTTCCTCTGTGGGCTTGCAAGGTTAGCCCATCACAGGTCATGATCTCTGACATGATCAGAGAGCCTGCCACTGAGTTCATATCAGAATCACCCAGGTTGCCTTTACTAGGGAACCAATTTGGAGACTGAGTCTATACAAAATCTTAATTCTTTAAGGCTTCCTGTTGTTGGGCTAGTGCTGCTACAGCTTGATCTTTTAGAGATTTTCCTGAAGAAACTCCTTAAAGGCTCCAGGCACCCTGCTGGGTAGGCCATGATGGCCTTGATCAATTTAGTGCAGTTAGTAGTCATTTATTACATAGACATTTCATTAAGAACCTTTAGCAAATAAGTCTTCCTATCATTGCCAAGAAATACAATGTTCTACATGCTTGGTTGTGATTTTAATGCCTGATTGGCAGTTTCAAAATCTGTTTTATCTTTTAATTGTGTTCACCTAGCTCCTCAGAATCATCCAGAAGTGATAGATTTTTGGCATTGTTTAGACTGTTGTGGATATCTGCATATGTCACAACATGAAACTTGCATTTTAGAAAACCAGAAATATGTTAGATTCTCCAATTCCCTCTATATTCACCTCATTGCACAAAACTTCCTATAATTTTTAACCTGATTCGTGGATTTTGCTCAATCAAAATTTTAGTACTAGAATTATAGACCTATACAGGAATTAATCATATCTGCAGTTTGCTTGTTTTGTGGAATTCTTTTTTATGTTTTTTAATTATTACCATTTATTACAATTTATTCAATTCGTACCCCTCCATTATCTCCCCCAAACCCATCCTCCCTTCCTCTTCTTCCTCTATGCCCCACCCCTAGTCCACTGGTAGGGGAGGTCCTCTTCCCCTTTACATTTTCTTCCTTTGTGGCTGACAGGGCTGCACCCACCAGGGGGAGATGATCAGAGAGCCAGCCACTAAGTTTATGCGAGAGAAAGCCACTTATTCTCTTACTCCGGACCCCACTTGGAGACTGAGACTATGGGCTACATCTTGACAGGAGTTTTAGGTCCTTTACATGCATTGTATTTGGTTGGGGTATCACTCTCTTCAGTTCAACAGTGGCCCAGATTTTTTTTGGGGGGGTTCTTTGTTAGTCTCCTCTTGGAGGGCCTGTCTCCTCCATGCCTTTCTATCCCCCCCCCCCTCTTCTTTCATGAGATTTCCTGCACTCTGCCTAAAGTTTGTCTATGAGTCTCAGCCTCTGCTTCTGTATCTGGATCACTACTCTATTAAAATAAAGGAAATCTTGAAATTTCCAGGCAAATGCTGGGAACTAGAAAAAATCATCTTGAGTGAGGTAACCCAGAAGCAGAAAGCACACATGGTATACTCTCTCACAAGTGGATATTAGCCATTTAATATAGGAAAAAACATACTAAAATCTATACTCCTAAAGAAGCTAAAGAACAAGGAAGATCCTAGGGAAGAAGTTCAGTCCTCATTCAGAAGGACAAACTTGATAGACATCTGACACAGGAGAATACAGGAAGCAATACAGGAGCCTAGCACAGACGATCTCTGAAATATTCTTGGATTTCATAAACTTTCAGCTCATTACCCATTTTTATCCCCTGTCATCTAATATTTTAAGACAAGACTTCACTATTTTAGTTGTTAAGTCACTTTCACTGGGTAATTATTGCAGTTTTGGAAAGAGAGAAAGTCAAAATTTCATGCAGTATTTCTCGTTTTTTTCACTAAAATGTTCTATTATATCACTGTAAGTTCTTTCTTTTTTAATTAATTTTTTTATTTTTTCAGTATTAGTTACAGTTTATTAACTTTGTATCCCAGCTGTACCCCGCTCCCTCATTCCCTCCCAATCCCATCCTCCTTCGCTCATCTTCTCCCTAACCCTTTCAAAGTCCACTGCTAGGGGAGGTTCTCCTCCCCTTTCATCTGACCCTAACTTATCAGGTTCTTTCTAATACAAGTCTCATTAATATAATACTATATACTAATGGAATTTATTGGCATTCTTGGAAGTACACATATAGAATATATTGTTTATATTCACTCATTTTACTATTGTTTAATCAGATCCCTCTAGTATGTTTTTAGTGCCTAGTAATTGATTTTCCACTTTCAGGTATAATTATTTTTGTTTTCTTTTGTTTTGTTTTTCCCAAATATGGAAAACTACATGTGACACTTAAATTTCTGTGAATATGTTATTTTATTAAACATGATTGCTTCTAGTTCCATCCATTATTGTGTAAATAGAAAGTAAATTATTTTTCAAATTATTTTCAATTTTCTCTATCACAGCCTAGTTATTACACTGTTTTAGTAAACATGGGACAACACACTTATGTGTATGCTGACTAGGATTCCTTCAGTTGCTTTAGCCAGAAGATATGGTAATCTATTTTTATATTTAAAGTAATATTCATAATTTATGCCATAATGGCTTCATTAATTTGAATCCTTATTGCTAGTATATAAAATTCCTTTTTCTCTGCATGCCTTCCAACATTTATTTTTATTTGGGGGTCTGCTTTCTTGTCTCAATAATAACAGTTTTAAGTGTGGTAAGGTGACATGTACTTGCAGGTTTTTCATTTACAGAAAGTTTGATGGTTGTTTGAATTCTATGAGTCATTATGTCATTTAAAAAATGAGGGTCAAGTTTGAGCTAGCATTTTGTGTCTTTTTGTCTTGTGTTTCTTCCTTCTAATGATTCTAACTTTAAATGTCCTGATATTTTTCAAGTTTTATGATTTATTTGAGCTCCAACAGGTAAGAATATAATTTTCTGTCTATCATGGATAACTCAGAAACTTTGTATAAAGAGTCTGATTTGTCACTGGAGGATACAGTGTTTCCAAAGAAAACTTGCTTTTGACAGTGATCTGCTTTATTAAATTTGCTTTTCCAGGTTTCTTTATTTGCTCACTGCATCTCCACATTGTTGAAGTATTTTTTTCTACTGATGAAATTTTTTCATTAAGTAGTAATACTCATTGTGAAACAATTTTAATTGTAAAGTTAATTTAATAAGGAATTTTGTCAAAGATTATCAAATTATATTTTATCTCTGTAGAGCTATATGATATTTTAAAATATTCAATAATTAGCAAACAGAATGAATACTAGTAAATATCACTGCATTAATAGTTCTAATAGGAAAAAGTCACGATGTTCAAATGTTGTAATACCTACCAGAAATTAATCTGTCTATGAAAACAAAAGTAATTTGTAATCAAATATAAAAAAAAACACACATAAACTGCTCAATTAGTAAAAGAAGTACAGAACCATAAGTCTTTAAGTTTGATTCAATGTGAAACAATTGCATTCCTCATTTTAAAAGTAACACCTGCTCATTTTATTTTTAAAACTGTATGTAATATTTATTCATTTACTTTGTTTTTTGAGTGCTTGTGTGTGCGTACATGCATGTGTGTATATTTATACACAAATGCTATGTCTTATGTGTAGATATCATTGGACATGCCAGGGGGGCAGGAATATTTTATTTTATTTTTTCAATATGATATGAAGGATGTTATATAGTAGTTTTCCTCTGAGATGGAAATATTCTATGTTGCAGGGAAATTCCTTAAAATAGAAAACAAACATTTCAAAATGGTTCAGGAATTTCCTGAAATTGACTGCATTCACTAAGCCCATCCATACTCAAAAGCATATAAATGGTAAGAACTGTTGAGAGTTGTTCTCAGACAAACTAAGCTGCAAAGTAGACTCTTCAGCAAAACTAGCTATCTGAGAATATTAGGAATACTGATATCTCAAGATCCAGCTAAGTCCTGGGCACATACCCGAATGATTCTCAACTGTGACATTTGCTCAACAATGTTCTTAGCAACTTTATTCCTAATAGCCAGAATCTAAAAATATACTAGATGTCCCTCAACTGAAGAATGGTACTGAAGAATTGTGGTACATTTACACAATGGAATACTACTCAGCAATTACGAGCAAGGATATCATGAAATTTGAAGGCAAATGGAAGGAACTAGAAAAGATCATCCTGAGTGAAGTAACCTGGAAGCAAAATGACACGCATTGTATATACTCACTTATAAGTGGATATTAGCCATATAAGATAAACATAACAACACCTGTAGTGTTAGAGAAGTTAAACAAAAAGGACCCTAGGGAAGAGGCTTAATACTCATTCTGAAGGGCAAACCGGATAGACATCAGAAGTAGGAGAAGACAGGGAATAGGACAGGAGCTTTCCACGGGGGACCTCTAAAAGACTCTTCCCACCAGGATATCAAAGCAGATGCTGAGACTCATAGCCAAATTTGGCAACATGCGGGGAATTTTATGGGAGAGGGTGGAAATAGAAAGACCTGGACTGGTCAGGAGCTCCACAAGGAGCTCAAAAATCGTGGCCCAGGGAAACCTGAAGAGACTGATACTTTAAACAAGAACCGTGCATGGAGAGGACCTATAGCCCCAGCTCAGATATAGTCCATACGTTGCTGAGTTTTTCCAGTGGGTTTCCCCCGTAAGGGTGCTGTCTCTCATGTTGACTCAGGGATTGGCTCTATGATCCCCATCCTTTGGGGCAGTGCAGCCATGACAGGCCACAGAGGAAGATGATCTAGCTAGTCCTGATAAGACCTGATAGACCAGGTACAAAGAGAAGGAGAGGAGACCCTCCCTTCTCAGTAGACCAGGGGAGGGGCATAGGGAGAGAAGAAGGAGGGTGGGACTGGGAGGAGACAGGGAAGAAGGCTACATCTGGGATACAAAGTTAATAAATTGTAAAAAATAAATAAGTAAAATAAAAAATAAATTGTTACCTACAAAAAACACCAGATTGATTCCCAGAGTGGTTGTACAAGATTACATTCCAACCAGCAGTAGAGGAGGGATCTCCTTTTTCCAAATGATCTCCAGCATGTGTTGTCACTTGACTTTTTTATTTTAGCCATTCTGATGGGTATAATGTGAAATCTTAGGGTTGCTTTTATTTACATTTCCCTGATGACTAAGGACATTAAGCATTTCCTTAAGTATTTCTCTGCCATTCAGTATTCCTCTATTTAGAATTCTCAGTCTAGACCTGTACCCCATTTTTTAAATTGGATTACTTGATTTGTTCCTTCTTAACTTCTTGGTTTTTTATAAGATCTGAAGATAGAATTGGGAAAACTAAATGTAACACATACAGATGAAATCATGCAGAGGAAGAACTTATGGAAGAAAACAGGAACTACAGAGGTAAACATAACGAACAGAATATAAGAGATGGAAGAAAGAATCTCAGGTGTGGAAGGTACAATGGAAGAAATCGATGTATCTGTCAAAGAAAATGTTAAATATAAATAATACAAACCATCCAAGAAATCCAAGACAACATGAAAAGCCAAAATATAAGAATAATAGGAACGGAGGGAAAAGGAGACTTCCATCTCTAAGGCCCAGAAAATATTTTCAACAAAACAATAGAAGAAAATTTCCCCCAAATAAAGGAGAGGCCCTTTAAGCATAGAAGAAGCCTACAGAACATCTAATAAATTAGGCCAGAAAAATAAATCCACCCACCAAATAATAATTAAAACAGTAAGTGTACAGAACAAAGAAAAAATACTGAAAGCTCCAAGGGAAAAAGGCCAAGTAACATATAATGGCAAACCCATCAGAATCACACCTGACTTCTCAACAGAGACTATGAAAACCAGAAGGGCCTGAATGGATCTCATGCAGACCCTAGGAGAACACAGATGTCATCCCAGCTTACTACACCCAGAAAAAGTCTCAGTTATCACAGATGGAGAAAACAAGATATTTAACAACAACAACAACAATTAACCAATACCTTCCCACAAATCCACGCTTACAGAAGGTACTAGAAGGAAAAATACAACCCAAGAAAACTAAGTACATTCAGGGAAAACAGGAAATATATAACCTCACTAGAGCAAAACTAAAAGTATTTAATCATACAAACACACTACCAAAAAAAGACATCAAAATAAAAGGATCTAAGAGCCACTGGTAATTAATCTCTCTCAACATCAATGGACTCAACTCTCTAATGAAAAGACACAGAATGACAGAATGGATTGCCTATATGCCACAAAATTTGAAAATCTGATTGAAAAAGACCTTTTTTTTTTGATAGATTCTATTTACCAAAGCTGAATCAAGACAAGGTAATAAATTAAAAAGTCCTAAATCCCGAAATGAATTAGAAGCTGTCATCAAAGTCTCCCTGTTAGGATTTTGGAACAAAACCTGCTTCTGGGTTGCCTAGGAACTTATGATGTCATCATGTGTTGCTGGCCAGGTGGCCACACCTGGAAGACGTGGTTACCTTGCTGCTTAAAGGGGAAAACTGACATGTGGTCTCTCTCTTTCTTGGTTCTTTTCTCTCTTGGTCTTTCTTCCTCCTGGCCTCTTGGACTTCTCCCTTTCCCTATTGGGGTGCCCCCTCTCTCTTTCCCCTTCTCTCTCTTTTCCTCTCTCTCTTTTCCCCATCATGTCCTGTTCTCCCTGCTCTCCCTTCTCTCTCTCTCTATCCATATATACCTAATAAACCACTTTAATAGAAGATCTGTTGTACATCTAATCATCTTTATTTACTATGTCCCTTAATCTTCCACTCCCTTCCAAAAAAAAAAAAAAAAATCCCAGGGCCAGACTGTTTCAGAGCAGAATTTTGTAAGACCTTCAAAGTAGAGTTAATATCAATTCTCTTCAAACTATTCCCCCAAAGAGATCAGAAGTAACTTTACCAAAGTAATTTTATGAAGTCACAGTCACCTTGATACCCAAACTTCACAAAGATCCAACAAATAAAAAGAGTTTCAGGCAAATCTCCCTTATGAACATTGATGTAAAAATATTCAACAAAATACTCACTAATTGAATATAAGTAAACATCAAAGATATCATCCACAATGTCCAAGTAAGCTTCATACCAGGTATGCAGCTATAGTTCAATATAGAGAAATACACCAATGCAATCCACCATATAAACAATTTGAAAAGAAAAACCCACATGATCATGAACTTAGCCCCTGAAAAATCATTTGACAAAATCCTATGCTTGTTCTTGTTTAAAGTCCTGAGGGGATCATGGATACAATGCACTTACCTAACCATAGCAAAGACAATATTCAACAAGCCTGTATCCAACATCAAATTAAACCAAGAAAAACTTAAATTAATCCCACTGAAATCAGGACAAGGAAAGGCTGCCTACTCTTTCCGTATCTCTTCAACATAGTACTTGAAGAGCATTAAGATAATTATAGGAAATCAAGGGCATTAAAATCAGAAAGGAAGAAGTCAAAATATCACTATTTGCAGATGATAGGAGAGTATACCTGTGTGACTCCAAATATTCTATCAGCATCTTACAGCAGATTAAACACCATTATCAAAGTACCTGGACACAAAAATTAATTAAAAAAATAAATGTCCCTCCTGTAAACAAAAGACAAATGGGCTGAGAAAGAAATTAGTGAAATAACACGGTTTACAATAGCGACAAAAGACATAAAGTACCTTGGTGTAATTCTAACCAGAAATTCAAAGATCTGTATGAAAAAAAATAATAAACTTCAAGTCTCTGAGGAAAGAAATAGAAGAAGATATAAAAAGACGGAAAGATCTTGCATGCTCATGCCTCCACAGGATTAAGATAGTAAAAATGTGCATCTTACCAAAAGTAGTCCACAGATTCAATGCAATTCCAATCAAATTACCAACACATTTGTTTACATAACTTGACGTAAAAATTCTCAAGTTTGTATAGAATAAGAAGAAATTCAGAATCGCTAAAATAATCCTCTACAATAAAAGATCTTCTGGAGTTATCTCCATCCCTGATCTCAAGCTGTACTATAGGGAAACAATAATAAGAACTGCATAGAACTGGCATAGAAACAGTATAGAAGACCAATGGAATTTAATAGAAGACCCAGAAATAAACCCACACACTTCTGGACACATGATTTAAAAAAATTATTGCTATTATTATTTATTACTATTTATTCAAATTGTTTCTGAGCTGTGACCCCCTTCACCACCTCCTCCCAATCCCAACTTCTGCCTTTCTTCTCTCCATATGCCCTTCACCTAGTCCACTAATAAAGGAGGTCCTTCTCCCCTTCTGTTTGGCCTTAGCCTATCAGGTCTCATCAGGACTGGTTACATTGACTTTCTCTGTGGACTGGCAAGGCTGCATCCCAGAGGGGAATGTGATCAGAGATCCTGCCACTGAGTTCATGCCAGAGAAAGTCCCTGCTTCCTCTACTATGGACCACATTTGGAGACTGAATGTATGGGCTAAGACACCTGATTTTTTACAAAGATACCAAAACCATACAATGGAAAAAAGGTAGCATCTTCAACAAATAGTTCTGTTCTAAGTGAATATCTACATGTAGAAAAATGGAAATAGGTCAATACTTTTCACCCTGTATAAAACTAAAGCTCAACTGGATCAAAGACCTCAACATAAAACTAGGCATTTTAAGCCTGCTACAAGAAAAAGTAAAGAAGAGCCTTGGCAACTTCCTGAACAGAACACCAACAGCAAAGGCTTTAAGATCAACAATCAACAAATGGCACCTCATTAAACTGAAAAGCTTCTGAAAAGGAAAGGATACTGTCATCAGAACAAAATGACAATCTACAGAAGTGGAAGGGATTTTAAATTTCTTAAAGGATATATACACAGGAATACAGCACAAAAAAAATAAATTATATATGACCTGGAAGGGATAGAAGATCCAAAATGAGACGAACAGAGCCATAAAACTGCACCTTTGGGGCCCTGAAGAGAATGATACCCCAACCAAGGACAATGCATGAAAAGGACCTTAAACCCTGGCTCAGATGTAGGACATGGAATCAGTCTCCAAGTGAGGTCCCTTATTAGTGGAGCAGGGACTTTCTCTGGCATGAACTCAATGGCAGGTTCTCTGATCACCACCCTCAGTGGGATTTGCAGCCTTGCCAGGCCTCAGAGGAAGACAAAGTAACCAGTCGTGATGAGAACTAATAGGAGAGACTCAAATAGAAAAGGAGGAGGACCTCCTCTATCAGTGGACTAGGGGAGGGGCATAGAGGGAGAAGAGGGAGGAAGGGTAGGATTGGGAGGAGATAAGGGAGGGGGCCACAGATGGGAAACAAATTGAATAACTTGTAATCAATTATAAAGATTAAAAAAAACAGTGCAACTAATTAAAAATAATCATTCAGATATTTATATTTCACTTTCTGTTGTAATGCAAGAAATTTTTGCAACAGAAGTTCATATTACAACAAACATATCATAGGATGATATAAGTAGGATAAGAATATTATCCTGTATATCTAAGGTTTCAAGTATTTTTTATTTGTGGATCTTTATGAGGTTTAGATATCAAACTGACTGTTGCCTCATAAAATCAGGTTGTTACTCTTCTGTTTCTATTTTGTAGAATAGTTTAAAAAGTATTGATATTAGCTCTTCTTTGAAGGTCTGGTAAATTTCTGCACTGAAACTGTATGGCCCAGGGCTTTTTTTTTTTTTTATGGGAGGTTTTGATGACAGCTTCTATTTCATTAGTGGTCATATATATATATATATATATAATATATATAATATAAATATATTATAAATATATATATATATTTATAATATTTACCAGACATTAATTCAGCTTTGGTAAATGGAATCTTTCAAGAAAGTTTTCTATTTCATTTATATTTTCAAATTTTGTTGCATATAGGCTTTTGAAATAAGAACTAAAGATTCTCAGGATTTCCTTGATATCTGTCATTATGTCCCCATTTTCATTTTTTATTTTGTTAATTTGGATAGTGTCTCTCTGACCTTAATTTAGTTTAGCTAAGGGTTTTAAAAATATTTATTTTTATGAATAACAGTTTATTCATTTGTATCTGAGCTGTAGCCCCCTCCCTTATCCCCTCCCAAGCACAACTTCCATCAATCATCTCCTCCCATGCCGCTCCCCAAGTCCACTGAGAGGGGAGGTACTCCCCTACTTCCCTCTGACCTTAGCCTATCAGAACTCATACAGACTGGCTGCATTGTCTTCCTCTGTGGCCTGTTAAGGCTGCTACCACCTCAAAGCCAGCACTGTGTTCATGTCAGAAACAGTCCCTGTTCCCATTACTAGGGAACCCATTAGGAAACTGAGCTGGTGGGTACATCTGTGCAGGGGTTCTAGGTTATTTCCATACATGGACCTTGGTTGGAATATCAGTTTCAGAACTGAACCCTGGGCCCAGATTTTTGCTTCTGTTGCTCACCTTGGGGAGCTCCTGTTTCCTGCAGTTTTTTTTTTTTAATGTCCAACTTCTTTCATAAGATTGCCTGCAATTTGCCCAAAATTTGACTATGAGTCTCAGCATCTGCACTGATATATTGCTGGGTAGAGTCTTTCAGATGACTATCTGTGGTAGGTTCCTGTCCTTTACCCATTTTCTCCCAAATCTAATGTCCATCTCATTTGACTTTCTGAATGAGCATTTATTAATCTTCCCCAAGAAACTCCTTGCTTAACTTGTTTAGGTGTACAGATTTTAGTATATTTTCTCCTATTTTATATCTAATATCAGCTTATAAGTGATCTTTTGGCTTCTGGGATACCTCACTCAGGATGATCTTTTCTGCTTCCCATCATTTACCGGCAAATTTCATGATTTCTTGTTTTTATTTGCTGAGTAGTATTCCACTGTATAAATGTAGAACAATTTCTGTATCCATTCCTCAGTTGAGGAACTTCTAAGTTGTTTATAGCTTCTGGCTATTCCAAATAAAGTTGCTGTGAACATGACTGAACAAATGTCCTTGTTATATACTTAAGCATATTTTGCATATATCCCTAACAGTGGTATAACTGGACCTTGAGGTAGGAATATTCCTAATTTTCAGAGAAAGCAGCAGGTTGATTTCCAAAGTACTTGTAAAAGTTTATATTCCTACCATCAATCTAGGAGGGTTTTCCTTTCTCCACATCCTTTCCAGCATGTGTTGTCAATTGAGTTTTTGATCTTAGCCATTGAGATGGGTGTAAGGTGAAATCCCAGGGTTGTTTTGATTTCCATTCCTGTGATGACTAAGTTGTTTAAGTGATTTCTGACAATTGTTATTCCTCTATTGAGAATTCTCTGTTTATATCTGTACCACATTTTTAAATGGTTAACTTGATTTGTTCCTTTTTTAATTAAATTTTTATTTTTTAATATTAGTCACAGTTTATTAACATTGTATGATTTGTTCCTTTTTAACTTCTTGAGTTCTTTATATGTTCTGGATATTAGCCTTCTCTCAGATATAGGGTTGGTGAATACTTTCCCAGTCTGTAGGCTGTCATTTTATTCTGATGACATTATCCTTTGCTTTACAGAATATTATCACTTTCATGAGGTCCCAGTTGTTGATGGTTCATCTTAGAGACTGTGCTGTTGGTGTTTTGTTCAGGAAGTTGTCTCCTGTGCAAATGAGGTCAGTCGAGGTTCTTCCCCTCTTTTTCTTCTAACCAACTTATTGTGTGTTGTTTTATGTTGAGGTCTCTGATCCACTTGGATTTAAGTTGTGTGCAGGGTAATAAATATGGCTCTATTTGCATTTTCTTACATGTAGACATCCAGTTAGATCAGCATTATTACTTGAACATGCTGTCCTTTTTCAAGTATATGGATTTGGCTTCTTTGTCAAAAATCAAGTAGCCACAGGTGTGTAGGTTTATTTCTGTGTCTACTATTCAATTCCATTGATCCACCATTCTGATTCTATGGCAGTAAAGTGCAGTTCTTATTTCTATTGCTCTATAGTAAAGCTTGAGATCAAGGATGGAGAAACCTCCTGACCACCTGTTGTTGCATAGGATTCTTTTTAGCAATTCTGAGATTTTAGTTTTTCTATATGAAATTAAGTATTGTTTTTTCATGGTTTTTAAAGAACTGTGTTAGCATTTTGATGGAAATTGCATTGGATCTATAGATTGCTTTTGGAAGGATGGCCATTTTTTCAATGTTAATCTTGCCAGTCTATGAGTATGGGATATATTCCATTTTCTAATATCTTCTTAAATTTCTTTCATCAGAGACTTAAAGATTTTTAATATATTTTTTAAAATTTTTATTATTAGTTACCTTTTCTTAATTCTGTATACCAGCTGTATCCTATTCCCACGTTCCCTCCCAATCCCACTCTCCCTTCCTCAACTACTTCTTGCCCCTTTCCAAGTCCACTGATAGCAGAGGACCTCCTCCCCTTTCATCTGACCCTGGTTTATCAGGTATCTTCAGGACTGGCTTCAAAATCGTCCTCTGTGGCCTAGAAGGGCTGCTCCTCCATTGCAGGGTGGGGAGGTCAAAGAGCCCACCATTGAATTCATGTCAAAAATAGTCTCTGTCCCCCTTACTACTGTACCCACATGGATACTGAGATACCATGGGCTACATCTGAGCAGAGGTAATGGTTATATCCATACACTGTCCTTTATTGAAGAAACAGTCTCATATAAGACCCTTTTGCCCAGATATATTAGGTCCTTGTGGAGCTCCTGCCCTCTCCAGGTCATATTAACTCCCACTTCTTACATATGATTCCCTGTATTCTGCAGAAGATTTGGTTATGAGTCTCAGTATCTGCTTTGATACACTGCTTGGTAGAGTCTTTCAGAGGCCTTCTGTGATAGGGCCCTGTCCTGTTACTTGTTTTCTCCTACATCCAAATGCCCATCCCATTTGTCTTTCTAAGTGAGGATTGATCATCTTACCCTGGGTCTTCTTTCTTGTTTATCTTCTTTAGATGTATAGATTTCATTATGTTTATCATATCTTATAGGTTTAAATATGTGTGTATATACCATGTGTGTCTTTCTCCTTCTGGATCTCACCATTTGCCTGCAAATTTCATGATTTCCTCATTTTAATTGCTTAGTAGTATTCCATTGTGTAAAAATACCACAATTTCTGTATCCATTCCTCAACTGAGGGACATCTGGGTTGTTTCCAGATTGTGGCTATTAACAAATAAATCTGCTACAAACATGGTTGAGCAAATGTCCTTGTTGTGCACTTGGGCAACTTTTGGATATATGCCTAGGAATGGTATAGCTGGGTCTTGAGGAAATGCTATTCCTAATTGTCTGAGAAAGAGCCAGATTGATTTCCAAAGTGGTTGTACCAGTTTATATTCCCACCAGCAATGGAGGAGGGTACCCCTTTCTCCACAACCTCTCCAGCATGTGTTGTCATTTGAGTTTTTGATCTTAGCCATTTTGATGGTATAAGGTGAAATCTCAGGGTCGTTGTGACTTCCATTTCTCTGATGGCTAAGGATATTGAGCGTCTCTTTAAGTGTTTCTCTGCCTGTTTTATTTTTCTTTTTTTTGTTGTTTTGGTTTTTTTTTTTGTTTTTTTTTTTTTTTCCAAACAGGTCTTTCACTTGCTTGGTTAGAGTTACATCAATGTACTTTATGTTATTACTGGCTATTGTGAAGGTTGTAGTTTCCCTAATTTCTTTCTCCGTCCTTTTTCTTTCATATAGAGAAGGGATACTGATTTTTGTGTTAATTTTGGATCCAGCCACTTTGCTGAAGTTGTTTATCAGCTGAAGGAGTTCTTTGATTGAATTTTTGGTGACACTAATGTAAAATATCATATAATCTACAAATAGTGAAACTTTGACTTCTTCCTCTCAGATTTTTATCCCCTTGATCTGCTTTAGTTGTCTTATTGTTCTATCTAGGACTTCATATGATTTCTTGAAAAGATATGGAAAGAAAGGACAGCCTTGCTTTGTCCCCAATTTCAATGGAATTGATTTAAGTTTCCCCCTGATTAGTTTGATATGGTCTATAGGCTTGCTGTATATTGACTTTACTATGTTCGATATGGCCTCCTATCCTTGTCCTCTCCAATACTTTAAATATGAATGGGTGTTACATTTTCTCAAATATTTTTTCAGCACCAAAGAAGATTGCCATATGGTTTTTCTCCTTCAGTTTTAAATTTTATTTTAATTTTCATTTATATTATTAATTACAGTTCATTCACTTTGTATCCCAGCTGCAGCCCCCTTCCTCATTCCCTCCCAATCCAATCCAGCATTCCCTCCTAATCCAATCCAGCCTCCCTCATCTCCCCCCCCCCCCCGATGTCAACTGATAGGGGAGTTCCTCCTCACTTTCCTTCTGATACTAGTTTATCCAGTCTCATTAGGACTGGCTGCATTGTCTTCCTCTGTGGCCTAGTAGGGTGCTTCCCCCTCAGGGGGAGTTGCTTAAGGAGCTAGCCACTGAGTTCAAGTCAGAGACTGTCTCTATTCCCCTCTCTAGGGTAGCCACTGACTGAGCTGCCATGGGCTACATCTGAGCAGGGGTTCTAGGTTATCTCCATGAATGATCTTTGGTTGAAGTATCAGTCTCAGAAAAGACCCCTGGGCAGTGATTTTTTTGTTGTTCTGTTGCTGTCCTTATGGAACTCCTATAGCTTCGATGTCTTTCTATCTCCCTCTCCTTTCATATGATTTCCTGCACTCTGCCCAAAAATTGGTTATGAGCCTCAGTATCTGCTTTGATATACTGCTGGGAAGAGTCTTTCAGAGGTGTTCTGTCCCAGGCTCCTTTCCTGTTTCCAGTATTCTAACTCTTCCAATGCCCATCCCAATTGAGTTTCTGAGTAGGGATTGACTATAATACCTAGGGGTACTCCTTCTTGCTTAGCTTGTTTAGGTGTTCAGATTTTAATATGTTTATCTTATACTACATGTCTAATATCCACTTATAAATGAGTATGTAACTTGTGTGTTTTTCTATTTCTGGGATATCTCACTCAGAATGATCTTTTCTAGATCCCTTCATTTGCTTGAAATTTTAATGATTTCCTTTTTAAAAATTTTTTTTCTGAGTAGTATTCCTTTGTGTAAATGTTCCACAAATTCTGTATCCATTCCTCAGTTGGGGGACATCTGAGTTGTTTCCAGCTTATGGCTCTTATTAATAGAGCTGCTATTAACATGGTTGAGCAAATGTCTTTGTCATGTACTTGAGCATACTATGGATATACACCTAAGAGTCGTATAGCTGGATTTTGAGGAAGTGCTATTCCAAATTTTCTGAAAAAGCGCCACATTGATTTGCAAAGTGGTTGAGCACGTTTACATTCCCCCCAGCAATAGAGAAGGGTTCTCCTTTCTCTACATTCTCTCCAGCATGTATTGTCACTTGAGTTTTTGATCTTAGCCATTGAGATGGGTATAAGGTGAAATCTCAGGGTTGTATTGATTTGCATTTCCCTGATGACTAAGAATGGTGAGGATTTCTTTATGTGTTTCTATGCCATTTGATTTTTCCTCTACTGAGAATCCTCTGTTTAGCTTGATACTCCATTTTGCTTATTTGGATCGTTTCTCTCTGACTTTTAGTTATTTTGATAAGGGTTTGTCTATCTTCTTGATTTTCTCAAAGAAAAAGTTCTTGGTCTCATTGATTCTTTGAATTTTTATCTTTGTTTCTTATTCATTGATTGCACCTCTGAGTTTGGAGTTTGATTATTTCCAATAATCTACTCCTATTGGGTTTGTTTGGTTGTCCTCCCCCCCCCCCCTTAGGACTTTTAGGTGTGCCATCAAGTTGTGTATATGAGAAGTCTTGAACTTCTTTCTGGAGGCACTTAGTGTTATGAACTTTTCTCTTAACACTGCTTTCATTGTGTCCCATAACTTTGTGTAAGTTGTGCCTTCATTTTCATTGAATTTTAGGAAGTCTCTAATTTCTTTTTTTTTTTTTTTCATTTCTTCCCTTACCAAGCTGTCATTGAATAGAGTTGTTTAGTTTCCAAGTAAGTAGAATTTCTATTATTTCTGTTGTTGTTGAGGTCTACTTATAGGCCACGGGTTGCTGATAGGATACATGGGATTATTTTG
>CM053742.1:102254935-102274883 GCA_028658305.1 Pachyuromys duprasi
AAAAAAGAAGGAGGACCCAGGTGATCAATGCTCGTTTAGATGAACAAATGGGATGGACATTGAATGGAGGAGAAAACAAGCAACAGGACAGGAGCATACCAAAGAGGGCCTCTGAAAGAATCAATATAGCAATGTATCAAAGCAGATATTAAAACTCACAACCAAGCCTTCAGCAGAGGGCTGGGAATAATAATAAAAATAGGGGAAGTTAGTAAGACTTGGGGAGAACAAGAGATCCACAAAGACCAAATTGAGCAGGGCACAGGGGTCGTTTATGAGACAGTTTTTCCAACCAAGGACCATGTATGGATATGGCCTAGAACCCCCACTCAGATGTGGCTCATGGTAGCTCGGTGTTCAACTGAAAACCCTAGTAAGGGGAACAGGGACTGTTTCAGTCATGAACTCGATGGCTGGCTGTTTGACCCTCCCCCATACATGCCAGGGAGTAGCAGCCTAGCCAGATCCCACGGGAGGACATTGCAGCCAGCCAGGAGGAGACAAGATGAACTGGTGTCTGATGGAAGGGGAGGAGATTCTCCCCTGTAGGTGGACTTGGAATGGGCGGGGAGGAGTTGAGGGAGGGAAGGGGAGAGTGGGAGAGAATGAGGGAGGGGGCTATACTCTGGGATGCAAAGTACCTAACCTGTGATTGATATAAAATACATAAATTACATTATAATTGTATATAATTGTGTTCTCTAATTAGTGCAAAAGTCAAAAGCGTGAAATAAGTCTCACTGGGCTAAAATCAAGTCATACAAACAGTGCTACGTTTCTTCTAAATGATGTATAAGTTCTCTTCCCCTTTCTTGTAAAGGTTTGGAAGCTGTTGAAGATTCTTTTCTTCCCTCACCAAATGTTTTCAAAGCTATTAATAGATTATGTGTTCTTTCTTAGAACCTACCCTACATCCTTTCTTTCCTTACATTACTACACTGAGGGACCGTTGGTAACTTATATGATTCATCTTTTTAACACAGGATAATCTATTTGAAGACAATTATTTCACAAACTTAATTACCCATTTCTGAGTAAAGCCTAACCTATATGCATTATGTATTTAGAGATGAAGATGTACAATGCCCAAGAACTTCGAATGATACTTTTTATATTTTATATGTCCATATGTAATAAGAAATACTTCCATTTTAGTTGAGAGTTGTTTTATATATTTTATATTTTTTTTATTTTGACAAATTTAAGGGGAGAATCGATTTTTGATGTAATCACAAACTTTGCTTGCACTAAACTAAAAACATATTCAAGCATTATATAATGCATATATGAATGTATATATGCATATATTTGAGTGAATGGCTTTTTAAAGGCCTAGTTTCATTATTATTTGTAATGTTAAAGAGATTCCAGATACATAAGCTTTTTAAATAAAAATGAAGAAACAACCCATTCAAGTAGAAAATTATAGCCACAAATTTAGGCAGAAAGTCCTAAAAATTAAATAACTGTCAAGGTACTTGGGTACTAAGAATTCTTGGGCCTTATAAAACTATACCATTCAACAAAGCTGTTACTATCTAAGAATGAATACTGACCTTTATGCATCATTAGACTAACTCAGAGGAGCAATTACAACTCTCTTATGGAGTATTAGTTTAGCTTCTTTTAATTAGTAAAGCTCCTGAAAGGAAAATAATGGCATTTTAACCATGGCTGTTTTATTTGAAGCCATTTTTAATAATTTTTATTTTTTATATTAATCACAGGTTATTAACTTTGTATCCCAGCTATAATCTCCTTCCTCATTCCCTCCCAATCCCACCCTCCTTCCTTCCCTCATCCCCTCCCTACCCCTTTCCAAGTCCATTTTTAAAAGGATTGCATAGTAAAATAATAGAATATTGATCTGCATAAATCTAAGAGACTAACATCATTTAGATAAGAATTTAAATTTTATATAATATCCACTTATAAGTGAGTATTTATCATGTGTGTCGTTTTTCTTCTGAGATACCTTACTCAGGATGATCTTTTCTGGTTCCATACACCTGCAAATGTCATGATTTCCTTGTTTTCAGTTACCTTCTTTTTGTTGTTGTATTGTTTTGGTCTTTTTGTTATTTTTTCTCTCTCTCTCTCTTTTTTCCAAAGCTGAGGGCCTAACTCAGGGTCTTGCTGCTATGAGCGTAGTTGAGCAAATGCCCTTGTTGTATACTTGAGCGGCTTTTGGATATATGCCTAGGAGTGGTATAGCTTTGTCTTGAGGAGCACTAATATAATATAGGATAAACATTCTAATATCTGAACACATAAAGAAGCTAAGCAAAAAGGAGGACGCTAGGTAAGATGTTCAGTCCTCATTCAGAAAGGCAAATGAGATAGACATCAGAAGAGGGAGAAAACAGGGAACAGGACAGGAGCCTACCACAGACAGCTTCTGAAAGCTTTGTATCAGGGTATGGAAGCAGATGCTGAGACTCATAGCCAAACTTTGGGCAGAGTGCAGGGAATCTTATGAAAGAAGGAGGGGATGGAAAGTCCTGGAGGGGCCAGAAGCTCCACAAGGAGAGCAACAAAACCAAAATATCTGGGCGCAGGGGTCTTTTCTGAGACTGATAGTCTAACCAAGGACCATCCGTGGACATAACGTAGAACCCCTGTATAGATGTAGCCCATGGCAGCTCAGTCTCCAAGTACTTTCCCTAATAATGGGAAAAGAGGCTTTCTCTAACATAAACTCAGTGGCTGGCTCTTTGATAACTTCCCCCTGAGGAGAGAGCAGCCTTACGAGGACAAAGAGGAAGACAATGCAGCCAGTCCTGATGAGACTTGATAGGCTAGGGTCAGATGGAAGCGGAGGAAGACCTCCCCTCTCAATGGAATGGGGAAGGGGCATGGATGGAAATAAAAAAGAGAGGGTGCAATTGGAAGAGTATGTAAGAGGGGACTACAGCTAGGATAGAAAATGTATAAACTGTAATTAAGAAAAATAAATAAATAAGAAAAAAGAAAAATATCTTTAATTTTAAAGAGAACTCTTTATTATACTGTCCTTTTACAGTGTGAAAGAAAACTTCCATGATATTATTTTTCAGGATATATTAGTCAAAGGTACTTCCTTTGACAGAAATCTATAATTACAGTATTCCATAAATATATGAAATTTAATAACAGGAATAGAAGTGACTGAGGAAATAGAAATGCAATAATGTACGCACTTTGAAAAGCATACTCAGGAGAAATCTGCAAAGATATTGAGATTATTTTTCAGCTCTAACTAATTCCATTTGTGGAACATGCACACCCACACATACACGCACACAGTTCATCTACCTAGTCCTTTGGGAAGTTGTCAACATTTCCCCTATGTTCCATCTTTACAAATGGATTTCAGTGGAATCTCATTATTGGAAGGCAATATTTATTATCAGATTTCTTATATGTAACATTGCCATTTACCAATGTTCAAATTTATCAGTAAGTTTATCAAAGTATATTATTTAAGTTTAATGTGCCAAATTAATGAGATTTGCTTTTCTATCCTCATAGCCATGAATTTTAAGATATTTGACACTTCATTAATCCAGACCATTATGCTATATAATTGTTCAGATGAAGGGCTTGAAAATGATTAGTTTTGTAGGGTACTGGGTACTGTAAAGCATTTTCTGGTATGTTTGGAGCAAATAATCATTTTATCAGTTTCTCCTTCAGAAACCCAGACTGCAAAGCCTAAGCCTCTATGTAAAATTTCCAATTCCTGCTCATTTCAGGAGACATTTATAGACCCATACATGATTCATATAGACTAATGACAATCACTTACTTTTAAATTAAGAGAACCTGTACAACTTGCTATTTTATGTCATGTATAAAGCATTCTAATACTGCATGTAAGTCATGCAACAGTTGGCTCAGACTGAAAGAAATCATTACAGATAATAATCTATGTCCACAGAGTCTAAAGACATGAATTTAAATATTAGATTACATGTCACAAAAGTAAAATTAGCATTTGTCAATTGAAAGAATTACTAATAAAATTTGTAAATAGTGAAATTATTTTGTGTTTTTCTGTGTCTGTTGTTATATTTAACAATAAGGGCACATTTACTACCATTTCTTTTAGGGAGGCACAATAACTTATTTTTGATTTGTAATTGTGCTTTTCCTAGGAGTGTACAAATTTGATTTTACCTTGCAGTGTATGAACATAAGAAGTAAGCTATATTATTTTGACATAAGCTCAGGGAGAAGTCATCATCTTCCCAGAGGTTGACTTCTACTTTTCTACTTCGGTTTACTCAAAACAACAACAACAACAACAAAAAAACCAAAACCAAAAACAACAAAAAAGTATATTTAGATTCTGGTGTAATATTCCAAAGATGTGGGCACAAAACAAGTAGTATGATAGGACTATTTGATCACATTCATATTATATTTCAGAGAATAAAAATTATCCTTATTCTAAAATCACAACAGAAAAAGAGTGAATTACAGGAAACAACATAGAGAAAGAACTCACTTTTTATTCACATATTTATGTATTTTCTGTTGTGACCTATGGTGAGACATTAGCTTAATTATTTTAACGAATTAGTTAGCAGTCATTTGGGAATATGTTTATTGCTAAGTTTCATAAAACATTGAAATAAATACATCTTGAATAAGGAAAGGATATAAATGTGATGTTGCCATAGATTTTTTAACTTTTAGTTACATTTTTTTCCTCATGGTATTTTTATTATTGTACTTTTATTATTAGTTACATTTTATTAACTCTGTATCCCAGCTGTATCCTGCTCCCTCATTCCCTCCCAATCCCACCTTTCCTTCATCATCTACTCCCTGCCCCTTTCCAAGTCCACTGATAGGGGAGGAACTTCTCCCCTTTCATTTGACCCTGGTTTATCAGGTATCTTCAGGACTGGCTGCAAAGTCCTCTGTGGCCAAGCAGGGCTGCTCCTCCCTTGCAGAGTGAGGATGTCAAAGAGCTCATCATTGAGTTCATGTCAGAAATAAGTCCTGTTCCCCTTACTAGGGCACCCACTTGGATACTGAGCTACCATGGGTTGCATCTGAGCAAAAGTTCTAGGTTATATCCATATATTGTTCTTGTTTGGAGAAACAGTCTCATATAAGACCCCTGTGCCCAGATATATTTGGTCCTTGTGGAGCTCCCATCCTCTCCAGATCATATTAACTCTCCCTTCTTTCATATGATTCCCTGTACTCTGCCGAAGGTTTGGTTATGAATCTCAGTATCTGCTTTGATACATTGCTAGGTATAGTCTTTCACAGGCCCTCTATGGTAGCCTCCTGTCCTGTTCCTTTTTTTTTTTTCTACTTCCAATATCCATCTCATTTGTCTTTCTAAGTGAGGATTGATCATCTTACTCGGGATCTTCTTTCTTATTTAGTTTCTTTGGGTGTACAGATTTCAGTATGTGTATCTTTTAGATCTAGTATCCACTTATAAGTGAGTATATACCATGTGTGTCTTTATGCTTCTGGGATACCTCACTCAGGATGATATTATCTAGATCTTTCTAAGCGAGGATTGATCATCTTACCCCAAGTCCTCTTTCTTGTTTATCTTCTTTAGGTGTATAGATTTCAGTATGTCTATCTTTTATATCTCTTTATCCCTACTGAACCCCAATCCCTTCCAACACACCAACACCAGGTAGGAAAGAGAAAGGATTAGTGTGAGAAAGAGTGTAGGTCTCTTAGCTGCTTCCTGCTGGTTGGGTCCTGGGTTCCTTGTAACCAGTCCATTCTTCACTTCAAGAGATCTCCTACTTCTTGTCTCACAATAACACCAGCAAACTGGAGCCAAAGTGTGGAAGCAGCAGCAGACTTTCCTTCTGAGAGCTCTCTAACATTCTCTGGGCTCTGACATTTATTCTCTTTTCATAGTAATTAGATTTAAACTATCTGTAGCAGGCAAAGAGCTCTTGTCAGAGTCTGCATGAGGAAAGAGCTCTTCTCAGAGTCTGCATGAGGCAAAAAGAGTGCTGCTATGAACTAGCAGAATCAGTCTCACATCCCACACCTGAAATTAAAACAAAAGCAGGTTTATATCCACATTTTCTCTTTTTCTGTTAATGCAAAACAAAAGAAAACAAAAACAGATGGAGGGTTTTTTATATATAAACAGGACTTAGCTTTCTGAAAAGCAGTCAGGAGATAAGTCAAGGAACTAAACTTATTTGGATCAATCATTTCTTTTATAACCTGAAGACTCTCAGCTGTTCTTGTCGGGATGGGATAGTACTTTTTAGCATTGAGCCTCAAACTAGGTTCCTAACAGTCAGAAGTTTACCTAAGCATTCTTGAGGAGAACCCAATACTGCCAGAAACAGCTTATTTGCTTCTCTGGCAGAACTTACCATATTTCTCAGGGTTAATTTTATTAAACCCTGTGTAAAGAAAGCTCCTGGATTAAAGGTGTGTGCTAGGGTTGAGTACACCATAATCTCCAGTTTAAAAGAACAGAAAGTTCTTGGAATAAAGGTATGCAATACCTGAAGAAACAGGGTTTTAAGGTAAACAACTTTGGGGTTCACATTGGGATCAAATATCCTGCAACAATGTGACACTTGAAACTTAATGCACTATCATTATGAAGACAAAAGTCAATAAAGTGATTTATTCCACATAAAAGAGATTTCACCTTACACCCATCAGAATGGCAAAGATAAAAACTCAAGTGACAACCCAAGCTGGAGAGTATGAGGAGAAAGGGGAACCCTGCTCCTTCGTTGGTGGGAATGTAAACTTGTACAACCATTTTGGAAATCAATCTGGCGCTTTCTCATATAATTAGGAATAGTGATTACTCAAGAACCAACTATACCATTCCTAGGCATATATCCAAAAGATTCTCAAGTACACAACAAAGATATTTATTTAGTCATATTCATAGCAGCTTTTCTTGTAATAACCAGAATCTGGAAACAACCCAGATTTCTCTCAATGGAGGAATGGATACAGAGGTTATGGTACATTCACACAATGGAATACTACTCAAGAACCTGGAATCAACCCAGATTTCTCTCAACGGAGGAATGGATACAGAGGCTATGGTACATTTACACAATGGAATACTACTCAAGAACCTGGAATCAACCCAGATTTCTCTCAACAGAGGAATGGATACAGAGGCTATGGTATATATACACAATGAATACTACTCAAGAACCTGGAAGCAACCCAGATTTCTCTCAATGGAGGGATGGATACAGAGGTTATGGTACATTTACACAATGGAATACTACTCAGCAATTAAAAACAAGGAAATCATGAAATGTGCAGGCAAATGGTGGGAACTAGAAATGGTCATCCTGAGTGAGGTATCCCAGAAGCAGAAAGACACACATGGTATATACTCACTTATAAGTGGATATTTGTCATACAATATAGGATAAACATACAAAAATCTGTAGCCCTAAATTAGTTAAGCAAGAAGGGGGAACCTGGGTAGGATGATCAGTCTTCACTCATAAAGACTAATGGTATGGGCAATGGAAGAAGGAGAAAACAGGGAACAGGACAGGTGCCTACCACAGAGGGCCTCTGAAAGACTCTGTGCAGCAGTGTAGAAAAGCAGATGCTGAGACTCATAGCCAAAGTTTGGGCAGAACGCAGGGAATCTTATGAAAGAAGGGGGAGATAGAAAGAACTGGAGGGTCCAGGAGCTCCACAATATAAGCAACAGAACCAAGTAATCTGGGCACAGGGGTCTTTTCTGAGACTGATACTACAACTAAGGACCATTCAGGGAGATAACCTAGAACCCCGGCTCAGATGTAGCCCATGGAAGCACAATATCCAGGTAGGTTCCCTAATAAGGGGAACAGGAAATATCTCTAACATGAACTCAGTGGCTGGCTCTTTGACTACCTCCCCCCTGAGGAGGGAGCATCCTTGCCAGGCCACAGAGGAGGACAATGCAGTCTGTCCTGATGAGGCCTGATAAGCTAGATTGAGATGGAAGGGGAGGAGGACCTTCCCTATCAGTGGACTTTGAGAAGGTCATGAGAGGAGATGAGCGAGGGAGGGTGGTAGTGGGAGGGAATGAGGGAGAGGGCTACAGCTGGGATACAAAGTGAATAAACTGTATTTAATATAATAATAAAAATAATTAAAATATACACTTATTTAAAAGAAAATATTTAATAATAATTAAATTACTTGAGTTAATTTGAACAAAGAATTATATATGGATTTAGCAGCTCTCAGAAAAACATTTCAGAGTTATATTCTGAAAGGGCGTATATATTTTTAAGACACTGATTTAAAGTACAGAGATACTTGATTATTTACAGCTAAGTCAGTTCAGTTAGTGATTGTGACTGACTGACATGAAGATGTATGCAAATGAAGAACATTGTGATATATGATACAAATTTAAAGGTCTTTTAATTGTCTATTTACACACTAAAGTTTATGGCTATTTCTTATGTTGAAGTATATAGCATGGACAGACTCTGTCTAATAACTTACTCCTCATTTATTTTAACATATATAAAGATAAAGAAATAGTTACAAGAAATAAATTACTCATTGAACTTAAGAAACAATGAAAGTTTTTGAAGAGATAGTCCCACCACAAATCTCACATTTTTTTTTTCTTCCTCTCTGTAGGCACTCTGTCCTCTTACTGTTACTCACCCAAGGTCTAGTCTGTACCCTCATTTCTCTCTGTGCTCCATTTCTTACCTGGATGCTTCTCTTCAACCACTTTCTTTGTCTATTATATTTCCCCTGGTAAGTGCAGTTTAGTTATCTTGCCTTAGGTCCTCCTTGCTACTTATCTTCTGTGGGTCTGTGAATTGTAGTGTGTATCCTGTAGTTTATGACTAAGATCCACTAAGTTAGTACATACCATGTGTGTCTTTCTGGATCTGAGTTACCTCATTCGGGATGATATTTTCTAGTCCCATCCATTTGCCTGCAAATTTCATGATTTCTTTGTTTTTGATTGCTGAATAGTACTCCATTGTGCAAATGTACCATGGTTTCTTTATCCATTCTTTGGTGGAGGGACATCCGAGTTATTCCCAGTTTCTGGCTATTACGGATAAGGATGCTGTGAACATAATTGAGCAAATGTCCTTGTTGTAAGGTGGAGCATCATTTTGGGTAAATGCTCAGCAGTGGTGTAGCTGGGTCTTGAGGTAGTGCTATTACCAATTTTGTGAGACACTGCCAGCTTGATTTCCAAAGTGGCTATACACCTTTTTACTCCCACCAGCAGTGGAGGAGGGTTCCTCTTTATCCACATCCTCTCCTGCATGTGTTGTCACTTGAGATTTTGATCTTGCTGGAAAACTAAAACAGGATAGGCTTCCGGGAAGATATGGGTGTGACTCTACCCATGACTACTAGTAGCAGGGATCATGGAGATTGAAGAGAATACTTTCAAACTAGACAGGACTCCTCTTTTGAGGTATAGGAAAAGCACCCCCCCACACACACACACAAAAACTCAATCCCAAATTTACCCTGCATACAAGATGTAGAGGGATAAAGATAGAGCAGAGATTGAGGGAATGCTCAACCAAAGCCTAGCACAACCTGAGATGACCCTATGGGAGAGAGCTAACTCCTGATACTATTAACGAAATTCTGCTATGCTTACAGACAGGTGCTTAGCACAGTTTTCCTCTAAGAGGCTCCAAAGCACAGCAAATTGAAACAGATTCTGAGTGAGACCCACAGCCAAGCTTTGGACAAAGTGGAAGGAGTCTTCAGTAAAAGTGGAAAAAGGATAAAGGGACCTGGAGGTGACAGAAGCTCTACAAGAAGACCAACACAGCCAAATAACCACGGTCCAAAGAGGATTATGGAAACTGAAACACCAGCCAACAACCACACATAGATACTGGACCTAGGCTTCCTAAAAGATGCAACACATGTGCAACTCAGGGTTTATGTGGGTTCTCCATTAAGGAGAGCCTGTGATGACTCTGACATGAACTCTCTTTCTTACTTTTTGATCCCTGGAGGGACTGCCTCACCATGCCTTAGGGGAAGAGGACTTGCTCAGTCCTAATGTGGCTTGATGAACTGGAATAGGTGAGTACAGGGGCTCCCTTATTGTAAAGAACAGGATAGGAAGGGAGGGGAAAGAGGGAGTAAGTGTGGCACTGGGTGGAGAAGAGGGAGGGGGATAACATTGGGATGTAGAGTGAATAAATAAATAAATTAATTAAAAATAAACAATGGAATTCTTGTTTTTCTCTTACAAATGCCACCAAGGATGTGAAAAAGCAATCCACAAAATGATAAAATATGTATTTGTTTATGAGCTAGGATTATACTGTGCATTCCAGGCTAAAGTGGTCATGATCCTCCTACTTTTTTCTATGGGTGCTTGAATTATAGGTAAATGCCACTATGCTAAGTTGGCAACAATATTCTACTCCCCTTCCATCTCACCTTAGCTTATTAGGTCTCTTCAAGAATGGCTGCAATGTTCTCCTCTGCGGCCCTCCCCTATCAGTGGACTTAGAGAGAGGCAGGAAGGAGATAAGTGAGGGAGGGTGGGATTGGGAGCAAATGAGGGAGGTGGCTCTAGCTGGGATACAGAGTAAATAAAAAGTAACTGATATATATATATATATATATATATATATAAGAATATTCTCAAATCAAATAATGAGAGGTTCTATAATCCATTAGTATGACAGATTAAGGTAATTGTAACTGTTTTGGAAAATATTTTGTCAACTGTTCAAAACTTAATGTTACCATAAGATACAGCAAATCAACTTCTAATCATATACTCAGAGAAATAATAATATTTCAACATAAAATCATGCACAAGAATGCTCATATAAACATTGCTATGAATAGCCAAAAAAGAATAAAGGCTCATTAAATGGTGAACCTCATAAAATGAAATAAATTTATCTAGTAAACATATACTTATTCACAGAAATCAATGAAATGTTGAGGCATATTATGAGGATGAGCATTGAAAATATTACATTAAATGGAAGAGAGATATAAAAGGCCTTTTAAACTATTCTTGAATATAAGTTGTTCAAAATGGGAAAATATATCAAAAGACATAATACGTTAGTTTTTGTAGGCTGCCAAGGAGAGAAGTGCTTAGATATGAAGTTTGCACTGGGATGATAAAAATATTCTTTAGTTATATAATAATGATTGCAGTGGAATGTGTGAATGTATCTTTAAAACTACACAGTTATACAATTTAAATAGTAGATATAATAATATTTGGAAGAATTCAGTAAAATACTGAAATAATTTTGAAGTACATTGATGTGTTCTTAGTTTATAAACAGAAAATAGATACACAACAGGTTTGTAAGAAATTGTAGCAACACAAATGTAATACTGAGGTAATATGATAATTACTATTAATTGTGATTGCACAAAACAATATGTTTAGAAATACAATATGCATACTAAGAAGTTTACGGAGTTTTGGTCGTTATGTACTGAGCAGAATTAAGTTTCATTTGTTAAGCAAAATAAATCAAGAGAAATAGCTGTATATTAAATAGATATTTCTATTTAAGATTATAAAAATGAATAATCCATTTGACAAGTTGGCCAATAAAATTAATAGACACTTCTCAAACAAAGAAGTACAGATGGCAAATAGATGTATGAATATGTTCAATGAATTTATTCACAGGCAAATTCAAATCAAAACTACACTGAGATTCCATTTTGACCCTGAGACAATGGCTAATACTGAAATAAAAACAGCAAAAACGGTGTTGAGAATGCGCGTTATTTAGGGATTTTTATATATTTTATAATGGGGATATAAAGTAGTGCAGCTGCTATGGAAGTTAGAATGGAAGTTCATAAAATATAACCTACCATATATTCTAGTTATACCTCTCCTGGGAATATGCCCAAATGAATCAATGCCAATCTATTAAAATGATATCTGTTCATCCATGATTATTTTGGCACTGTTAATAGGAGCCAAGCTATAGAATTATCCTCTATGTCTATTAACAGAAGAATAAATAAAGAAAATCTGTTATATACTCACACTGGAGTTTTATATACTACTAATGATGAACAAAAATCACACTTGTAAGAAAATGAATTGGAGATCATCACATTAATCACACTAAAACAGACTTAGAAATTAAATATATTTTCTCTCCTATTTAGAACCTAAAATTCACTTACTTATGCACACACAGAAGGTAAAAACAGAAACAGAAGGTAGTATACTTCAGAAGAGCAAAGAAACTACTAGGAAAGTGAAGAGAGTAGAACAGGACCATGGTGAGTGGATAAGGTCAACAGACATGATATATTTGAACAGAACCCTCATTTTAAAATCCATACTGAGACATATGTAGAAAAATGGTTCCATCTAATGATCTTATTGAAAACTATTTGATAACAACACAATCATTAAGCAGAATATTCAAAATATTTAGAATTTATATCCTAAGTGTACGATGTTTTTATTACAATTTTACAGACTATCTTTGCAATAATTAAGGTAAAAAGGTAAGTAAACATTAAATTAGCTGTAAATCACAAAACTATTAGACTGGATGAAATCAGGAAGACAAATTCAAGAATCATATCCATGTTATATTTTGAAATGTGCTTTTAAAATAATTATAATTGCAGTGGTGCTAGTCTCCATTTCATCAGCAATGGTATTGCAGCTTTAAGGTAACCTAGTTATTCTATCTTTGGGATGACAGTAGTTTATATAAATGTGTTTATTATATGTAGCATTTACTAGGTTAAGATATGTTTCCTTTAATATCTTTGCCTCTAAAACATCTGTCATGAAGAAACACTGATTATTAGCAAAGGCATTTTTATATCTATTAAGATAATCATACAATTGTCTTTAAGTCCATTTATTTGCTACATTACATATACTGAGCTATGCTTTATGAACTATTTATTCTTCCATCTACAAGATGAAGCCAATTTGATTATGGCAGATAATATTTTGTTCTCCATTTGGTTTATAAGTATTTTATTGAAGACTATAAGCAAGTATGTTCATCAAGGTGTAAAGTTTTTCCTCTTTCTTCGTTTTTCTTCTTTTTTTAAAATGTCTTTCTCTGGTTTGCGTTATTGAAGGAATAGAAGACATTTAGAAGTTCTTTTCCTTTTGTTCCTGATTTAAGAACTATACTTGGAAAATAGCTTCTTGGTTGGGGTGGCCCTTGTGTCCGTTTACCCTTCTCAATGGTGGGATTTTGTCTGGATTAAGCTTTTGCAGGTCTTATTGTGCTGTAACAGACTCTGTGAGTTCATGTGTGTATTAATCTGTCATGGCAGTTTCCATTTATTTTTCTATCACTTCAGATTCTTACATTCCTTATTCCTGAGTTCTTGCTTAAATCCCCAGGATTTCAGGGTAGGGCTTTGATATAGATGCCCATATTGGGAGATTTTTATTTATGTATTTATGAATATATATATATATATATATATATATGCACATTAAAAACAATTAATTTAAAAAGTCATGAAGTATAAAGGAAGCAAGAAAAGGTATATAGCAGAATTTGGATGGAGGAAATGAAAGTGGAAATGATGACATATTTTAATCCAAAGCAACAGAATAAAATTTCAGTGGGTTCAATTTAAGTTTCTCTCCATTTAGTTTGAGGATGGCTATAGGCTTGCTCTATATTGCCTTTACTGTGTTTACGTATATGCCTTGTATCTTGATCTCTCCAAAAACTTTAAACGTGAATGAGTATTAGATTTTGTCGAGTGCTTTTTTGGCACCTAAGGAGATGATCATTTGATTTTATTTTTGTTGTTGTTTTGTTTTGGTTTTCCTTATGTTTGTTTATATTGTGGATTATAATAATGGATTTCCATATATTGAACCAACCCAGCATGCTTGGAAAGAAGCCTAATTGGTCAAGGTGGATGTTAACTTTTATGTGCTCTTGCATTCGGTTTGCACGTATTTTATTGCGTATATTTGCATCAGTGTTCATAAGAGAGATAGGTCTGAAATTCTCTTTTTTTTTGCATCTTTATGAGGATTAGGTGTCAGGGTGATTGTGGCATCTTAGAATTTGTTTAAAAATGTTCCTTCTCTTTCTACTTTGTGGAGTAGTTTGAAGAGTATTGGCTTCAGCAGTTTTTTGAAGTTCTGGTAGATATCTGTGCTGAAACCATCAGGCCCTTGGCTTTTTCTGGCAGGGAGAATTTTGATGACTTCTATTTTCTTGGTGGATATAGGACTATTTAATCTGTTTACCTGATCTTGATTTAGATTTAGTAAATAGAATCTATCAAGAAAATTATTGATTTCATTTAGATTTTCAAATTTTGTGCCATATAGGCTTTTGAAGTAAGAGATTCTTTAAATTTCTTCAGTGTCTGTCATTATATTCCCCTTTTGTTTCTGATTTTGCTGATTTGGATAGTTTCTCTGCCTTTTATTTAAGTTGGCTAAAGGTTTGTCAGTCTTATTGATTTTCACAAACAATCAGCTCTTGGTTTCATTGATTCTTTGAATTGTTTTACTGCTGATCCAGGTGGGCTAGGTGGGCTAGGCTGCTGGAGAGCAGGCAGAAAGATCTCTGAGCTTAGAGCTGCTCCAGTTCCCCACATGCCTCTTTGTGGAGGAAGGCAACGGAACTTCAGTCAGGTTCCTAGCTCAGCTCCACTTGGTTCTCTGTACTTGCTGGGGTTACTGGTTGTGGATTATGTGACCCAGGCTGCTAAGTCACTGGTGGATAGATCTCTTTCTTTAGAGCTGCTCCAGTGTCCCACAGGTTTCCTTTAGATGGTGGGGAAAGGAACCTGGGTCGCAAGCCTAGCTCAGCTTTGCTGTGTTCACTGCTTGTGCTGTGCTGGCTGAATCTGACCTGAATGAACCAGGCAGGTGGGAAGTAGGCAGAATGGAGCTGTGCTTCCCCTCCACATTACCAGAATTTATCCCCTTCACTGGGAGGTGAGAGAGTGAGTGCCACTAGCTGCTGCAGTTTGGAAGGTGTCCACTGGACTGAGAGAGTGGGTATCCACATTTTGAGTCTCACCCACAGTACATGAAATTATTCACTCCATAGGTAGTCAGAGTGAGTGAGCATCCAAGTTCAGAGCTGCCAGGTTCTGGTTCCAGGAAGATATCCACATAAAGTGGTCTTGGGCTGCAGGTGGCCTAAAGTTGTGGGGGTCAGAACTGCATGTGCCTAGCTTCTGCCTATCATGGAAGATATCCACAGATGCTGTGTTTGGGAGGTGAGTGGGCTAAGGCTGTAGGGTAGGAGTCCCTTGTGCATGCTGCTGGTCCCAGGAAAGTATCCCTTGATGGTGGGTTCTGATGGGTGGCCTAGGCCTGAGGTATCATATCTGAGAGAGCTGCAGCTGCTGGTCCTGGTGGGTTAGGGTATGTGGTCTAAGGGTGCTGGGTAGGAGGCCCCTGGTTACAGTGCCTCTGCTGGTGCAGGGCATAATCCACAGATAGTAAGTTTGGGTGAGTGCCCTAGGGCTGCAGTGTCAGAACCCAGGGAGCTACCACTGGAAGGTATCCAGAGATGGTGGGATTGGGCAGGTGTCCTAGGGCTGTAGCAGAGCTGGGCAGTAGCTCAGGAATTTTTCACCATATTAGCTGAGTGGCCTGAAGATGGACCTTCAAGTATCCCCGTGGATTCTCCTCTAACCTGAAGAACACAGATGTCGGGTTTTAGGGTCCACAGAACGGCCTGCTGGTCATTCTGCCCTTACTGCTGAGCTGCTGTTCAGATACCCTGCATGGTCATTGCTGCTATCATCCACAGGTAGAGTTTAATTATTAAACTTGTTATCTTTTTCTTTTCTTTTCTTTTAGGTCTTTCTTTTTAAATTTTATTTTTATTATTAGTTACATTTTATTAACTCTGTATCCCAGGTTAATCCCGCTCCCTCATTCCCTCCCAATCCCACCCTCCCTCTCTCGTCTACTACCTGCCCCTTTCCAAGTTCACTAATAGGGGAGGACCATCTGAACCTGGTTCATCAGGTATCTTCAGGACTCAAAGTCCTCCTTTGTGGCCGAGGAGGGCTGCTCCTCCCTTGCAGGGTGGGGAGATTTCTTAATTCTTCTATAATATGTAGTATAATTATTTCCTTGCTTTATTTCTTCAATCACAGTCATTTGGGCTTGTTGTATCTTTTGTTTGTTCTTGTATACAAATAACATAAATAACACAAAGGCTTGTATTTTTACTTTTTAATTTATCACTTTTATGACCAGAATTTTAATACTTATTTTTTGTGTGTGTTACTTATAGTACCTCCTTAGAAACAATTGAAATGTTTTATAGCTTTGCTTGTACTAGGTTTTTAGGCCTTTTCTAGCACATGTTTTAAATATTGTTTAGGTTCTAATATGTTTGCTTTTATAATACCATATATGTAATGCTTTGTTCACTAGTTTGAACACAGTTTAGATGTTAAGGAAAATAACCAGATTTTAAATTATCTTTGCATTTGCATGGTATCTCACATGGCAACCTTAATTTATCTAGTCATGCTATTGACATATTATGTGATTGATAATGTTGAAACATTGCTTTGAAATTTTAATTCTTTCTGTTTAGTATGAGAACTAAAATATACTTAATTTCACATTCACCATTCCCTTCATTAACATTATACACAAACATATGTACATTTTCTATTTCACTGAAATTATTTCTTCAAGAAATAATTAGAAATCTATACTCTGTGGTTTTTATATTAATTAACATTCATTTTATGTAACCCTTTATATCTAAACCATATTTTGCTAGAAAATTGCTTTGAAACACATTTCAAGACTTTGTTGGTATTGTTTTGTTGCCTTCTTGTGAAAGATTATATGAAAAGTTTTTCAGCATCTCGGACATCTTCATTTCTGATGTTTTCTTTGAATGACTGTGGTTGTTATTATAGTCAGATAAAAAAGATCTAGAAATATCTATGGAAGGTAGATGAGTAGTTGTCAACAACAGATTTGCCTCTGAAACTGTCTGGTCTAGATTAGATTAATCTGGAAAGACTCACTCTAAATATCAGCAAATACCATTTCATAGGTTGGGTCAGGGACTGTAATATAAAGGAGAATTCAGGCTAAGCATTATCATTCATTGTTTGTAAGTTCCTCATTGTGGATGCAATGTGACTTGTTCCTTCAGGTACTTGTTCCTATGCCTTCTCTGCAAAGGACAATCCCCTCAAGCTGTTGGCAAATGAAGACTTTCTGTCTTAAATTACTTTTCACCACATGATGAAAATGAGAGAATAATACATGTGTCCAAAAGTTCTGTCTTCTTTAAAAGCTTTGTGTTTCATTTAGAATGTGTTTTGAGGGATTATGTGCGTTGAATGTTTTGTTTCATTATTTTATTATTTATGAAATAGTTCAGAAATTCCAGTCTATTAGCTTTATGTTACTTACATTTAAGTCTTTAATAAAACCAATTATCCATAATATAGTTCACGTTCCTATATTCTAGACTTACTATGTGTAATATTTTCTGAAGTTTTCATATTGTATTTTTTTCAACAAACTTTCCACAATGTCTTTCTACCTCCTTACTTTGTTTGAAACAGTTTCCTTTTATTTATGCTATTTCAAATACATGGCAGCTTTGTTTCTGTTACTTTTATTCATTTAGTATCATCTGGCTTATGTTCATTATCCTCCCATATTTTGCTGCATGGTATAACTCTTTTCAAAAGTTCTCTTTTGAGAATATGATTGTTTAACTGTGTTAACTGAATTTTAAAGAGTATAGTTTTTCTCTTTCTAGGATACCTCGCTCAGAAGGATATTTTCTTGATCCCACCATTTGCTTGCAAATTTCATGATTTCCTCATTTTTAATTGCTGAGTAGTATGCCATTGTGTAAAAATACCACAATTTCTGTATCCATTCCTCAGTTAGATATCTGGGTTGTTTTCAGGTTCTGGCTATTACAAATAAAGCTGCTACAAACATGGTTGAGCAAATGTCCTTGTTGTGTACTTGAGCAATTTTTGGATATATGCATAGGAGTGGTATAGCTGGGTCTTGAGGAAGCTCTATTTCTAGTTGTCTGAGAAAGCGCCAGATTGATTTCCAAAGTGGTTGAATGAGAAAGACACATATGATATATACTCACTTATTTAGACCTATAAGTTATGATAAACATACTGAAATCTATACACCTAAAGAAGATAAACAAAAAAGAGGACTCCAGGTAAGGTGATCAGTCCTTACTTAGAAAGACAAAGGAATGTAGGCAAAAACAAGTAACAGGACAGGGTCCTACTACAGAGGGCCTCTGAAAGACTCTACCTAGCAGTGTATCAAAGCAGAAATTGAGACTCATAACCAAACCATCAGCAGAGTACAGGGAATCATATGAAAGAAGGGGGAGTTAATATGATCTGGAGAGGACAGGAGCTCCAAAAGGACCAAATATATCTGGGCACAGGGGTCTTATATGAGACTGTTTCTCCAACCAAGGACCATGTGTGGATATAATCTAGAACCTGTGCTTGCCTGTAGCCCATGGTAGCTCAGTATCCACGTGGGTACCCTAGTAAGTGGAACAGAGACTATTTCTGACATTAACTCAATGGCAGGTTCTTTGACCTTCCCACCCTTCAAAGGAGGAGTAGCCCTCCTAGGCCACAGAGGAAGACTTTGAAGCCAGTACTGAAGATACCTGATAAACCAGTGTCAGATGAAAGGGGAGGAGGTCCTCCCCTATAAGTGGACTTGCAAAGGGGCAAGAAGAAGATGAGGGAGAAAGGGTGGGATTGGGAGGGAATGAGGGAGCTGGATTCACCTGAGATACAGAGTTAATAAAATGTAACTCATAATAAAAATAAAATTAAAAAGAGATAATATTAAGAACAAAAAAGAATATAGTTTTACCATCTGTTACTTCATATTATTTCTTTGTATATAATCTTCACCTATATCTTCTACATTTTCCTTGTATCACTCTCATGCTTTTATATAGAGTTTATCATTTCCTTATTACTAACTGTTTATAACTGAATAAATCAATTTACCTAGACTCGCAGTTTACAGCAGTTTATATAAAGAAATAGTTCATTTTTATGCCACTGAGCTACACGTACATTTTATTAGTCACATACCTGTTACTTCTTCCATCCTGCTTCGTGTTTAATACTTCAGATAACCTTACCATTACATAAGTTATATTAAATAAAGGTACTTGAGGCAAGCATTCTTAAATAGCCAAATTTGTCTTTTAACAACAGATTTTGCTTGGCCTTTTATGGTATTTCACACATATTTGTAATTTTTTCTTACGATTTTGAAATTTGCAGTTACAGACTTTTTTTAAGTAATTTGTTTATTTTTTTATTAATCACAGGTTATATACTTTGTATCCTGGCCGAAGCCCCCTCCCTCATTCCCTCCCACTCTCCCCAATCCTCTCACATCTTCTCCATGCCCCACTCCTAGACCACTGATAGGGGAGGACCTCCCCCCACTTCCATTTGAACATAGCTTATCATGTTTCTTCAGGGCTGGCTGCAATGTCCTCTTCTGGGATCTAGCTATGCTACTCCTCCCTCGGGGTGGGGGGGGGTGAAAGTGGTTGACAAGCCAGCCATTGAGTTCATAACAGAAATAGTCTCTGCTCCCCTTACTAGGGTATCCAGATGGATACTGAGCTACCATGGTCCACATCCGAGCACAGGTTCTAGTTTATATCCATACATGGTCCTTGGTTTGAGAAACAGTCTCATAGAAGACCACTGTGCCCTAATCTATTTGGTCTTTGTGGAGCTCTTGAACTCGCCAATTCTTACTAACTAACCTTTTAATCATATGATTCCCTGCACTCTGCCGAAGGCTTGGTTGTGAATCTTATTATCTGCTTTGATATATTGCTAGTTAGAGTCTTTCAGAGGCCCTCTGTGGTAGGCTCCTGTCCTGTTGCTTGTTTTCTCCTACATTCAATGTCCATCCCATTTGTTGATCTAACCAATGATTGATCAT
>CM053742.1:102275383-102299164 GCA_028658305.1 Pachyuromys duprasi
CTCTGGAAATCAATTTGGTGCTTTCTTGACATTTGCTCAACTATGTTCGTGGCTGCTTTATTTGTAATAGCCAGAACCTGGAAACAACCCAATGTCCCACAGTTGAGGAATGGATGCAGAAATAGTGGTAATTTTACACAATGGAATACTACTCAGCAATTAAAAAGGAGGAAATCATGAAATTCGCAGGGAAATGGTGGGATCTGGAAATGATCATCCTAAGTGAGGTATCCCAAAAGCAAAAAGAAACATATGGTATATACTCACTTATATAGACCTATAGGATAGGAAGGTCATGCTGAAATCTACACACCTAGGGAGGATATACAGGAAGGAGGATCCAGGTGGGTATGATCAATGCTCATTTGGATGAACAAATGGGATGGACATTGAGTGGAGGAGAAAACAAGCAACAGGACAGGATCATGCCAAGGAGGACCCATGGGGGGGTCAACTTAGTGATGTATCAGAACAAATATTAAGGCTTGCGATCAAGCCTTTGGCAGAGGGCAAGAAGTGATGATAGAAATGGAGGAGGTTGGTGAGACTTGGGGAGAACAAGAGCTCCACAAAGACCAAACTGAGCAGGGCACAGGTTTCTTGTATAAGACGGTTTCTACAACCAAGGACCACGTGTGTATGTGGCCTGGAACCCCTGCTCAGATTGGGCCCATTATAGCTTGGTGTCAGACTGAAGACGCTAGTGATGGAAACAGGGACAGTTTCAGTCATGAACTTGATGGCTGATTTTTTGACCCTCCCCCATACAAGCCGGGGAGTGACAGACTGGCTAGATCCCAGGGGAGGACATTGCAGCCAGCCCTGAGGAAACAGGATGGACTGGGGTTGGATAGAAGGGGAGGAGGTCCTCCCCTGTTGGTGGACTTGGAGGGGGCGGGGAGGAGATGAGGGAGGGAGGGGGAGGGTAGGAGGGAATAAGGATGGGGCTGCGCTTGGGATGCCAAGTACCTAAGCTGTGATTGATACAAAAAAATCAATTAAGTAAAAAAAAAGAAATTGAAGAAGACATGAGAAGATGGAATGATCTCCTGTTCTCATGGATCAGTAGCATTAACATAGTGAAAATGGCCATTCTCCCAAAAGCTATCTAGAGATTGAATGCAATTCCCATCAAAATACCAACACAATTATTTACAGACCTTGAAAGAAAATTTCTCAACTTCATACGGAGAACCAAAATCAAAACAAAACAAAACAGAATTTCTGAAATGATCCTGTACAACAACAGGTCATCTGGAGGTATCTCCACTCCTGATCTCAAACTGTACTACAGAGCAATAGTACTAAAAACTGCATGGTACTGGCACAGAAACAGAAAGGTGGATCAATGGAACTGAATAGAAGACCCAGAAATAAACCCACACACCTATGGATACTTGATTTTTGACAAAGAAGGCAAAACCATTCAATGGAAAAAAAGACAGCATCTTCAACAAATGGCGCTGGTCCAATTGGATATCTATAGGCAAAAAAAATGAAAGTAGATCCATGTTTACCACCCTGCACAAAGCTAAAGTCCAAGTGGATCAAAGATATCAACATAAAATCAGACAAAGTAAATCAGTTAGAAAAAATGGGGAAGAATCTAGAACTCATTGGCATAGGAGACAACTTCCTGAACAGAACACCAACAGCACAGGCTCTAAGATCAACAATCAAATTGGGCCTCATGAAATTGAAAATCTTCTGTAAAGCAAAGGATACCATTGTCAGAACAAAACCATAGCCTGCAGATTGTGAAAGAATCTTCACCAACCCTATATCTGAGAGAGGGCTGATATCTGGAATATATAAAGAACTAAAGAAGTTAAAAGGAAATAATTGAAGCAACCCAATTAAAAAATGGGGTATGGAGCTAAACAAATAATTCTCTGTAGAAGAATATATAATGGCAGAGAAATGCTTAAAGAGATACTCAACATCCTTAGCCATCAGAGAGATGGAAATCAAAATGACCCTGAGATTTCACCTTACACCAATCAGAATGCCTAAGATCAAATACTTAAGTGACAACACTTGCTGGAGAGGTTGTGGAGAAAGGGGAGCCCTCCTCCATTGCTGGTGGGAATGTAAACTTGTACAACCACTTTGGAAATCAATCTGGTGCTTTCTCAGACAATCAAGAATACTGCTTCCTCAATATCCAGCTATACCTCTCCTAGGCATATATCCAAAAGATGCTCAAGTACACTAGAAAGACATTTGTTCAACCATGTTTGTAGCAGCATTGTTCATAAAAGCCAGAACCTGAAAACAACCCAAATGTCCATAAATGGAGGAATGGATACAGAAATTGTGGTTTTTTTTACACAGTGCAATACTACTCAGAAATTAAAAACAAGGAAATCATGAATTTTGCAGGCAAATAGTGGGATCTAGAAAAAAAATCATCCTGAGTGAGGTACCCTAGGAGCAGAAAGACACACACGGTATATATTCACTTACAAGTGGGTTCTAGACCTATAAGATAGGATATACATACTGAAATCTGTACACCTAAAGAAGATAAACAAGAAAGTGGACCAGGTGTAAGAAGAGCAATCCTCACTTAGAAAGACAAATGGGATGGACATTGGATGTAGGAGAAAAAAAGTTACAGGACAGGAGTCTACTGCAGAGGGCCTCTGAAAGACTCTACCTAGCAGTGTTTCAAAGCAATTATTAAGACTCATAAGCAAAACTTCAGCAGAGTGCAGGGAATCAAATGAAAGAAGGAGAACTTAGTAAGACCTGGAGAAGACAAGAGCTCCACAAGGACCAAATATATCAGGGCACAGAGATCTTTTATAAGACTGTTTCTCCAACCAAGGACCGTGTATGGATATAATCTAGAACCTCTGCTCAGACGTAGCCCATGGTAGCTAGGTATCCAAATGTGTAGCCTGTTAAGGGGAACAGGTACTATCTCTGACATGAACTCAATAGGGGACTCTTTGACCTCCTCCCTCCCCGAGGGAGGAGCAACCCTGCCAGGCCACAGAGGACCATGCAGCCATCCCTGAAGATACCTGATAAACCAGGGTCAGATGAAAGGGGAGGAGGTCCTCCTCTATCAGTGGACTTGGAAAGGAGCAGGGAGGGGATGAGGGAGGGAGGGTGGGACTGGGAGGGAATGAGGGAGCAGGATACAGCTGGGATATAAAGCTAATGAAATATAACTAATATTTTAAAATTTAGTAAAAATATAAAAGCAACAATTTAAAAAGACTAAAAAATTAAATTAAATTAAAAATAAATAAAAATATAAATTAATATTCAAACTTAAAGAATTCTCTGTTTAGTTCTGTACCCCATTGTTTAATTGGATTACTTGATTTCTTGCTCTTTAACTTTTGAGTTCTTTATATATTCTAGATATTAGCCCTCTGTCAGATATAGGGTTGGTGAAGATCCTTTCTCAATTCTTAGACTATCATTTTGTTCTGATGACAGTGACCTTAGCATTACAGAAACTTTTCAGTTTCATCAGGTCCCATTTATTGGTTGTTGGTCTTTTATTGTAGAGGATTGTTTTGGAGACTCTGGGTTTCTTGTTATTCCATATAAAGTTGAGAATTTTTCTTTCACGATATGTAAAGAATTCAGTTGGTAGATTGATGGGAATTGCGTTAAAATTGTAGATTACTTTCGGTAAGAAGGCCATTTTTACTACACTAATACTGTCAAGACATGAGTATAGGAGATCTTTCCATCTTGTGATATCTTCTTCTATTTCTTTTTTTCAGAAACTGGAAGTTATTTAAATGCAAATCTCTGACTTGCTTCTTTGGAGCTACACCAGGGTAATTTATGTCCATTCTAGCTAATGCGAAGGGAGTTATTTCAGAAATTTCTTTCTTAGCGCATTTCTCTCCTGTATATAGGAGGGCTATTAATTTTTTGGAGTTAATTTTGTACCCAGTCACTTTGCTGAATGTGTATATGGGTTGTAGGCATTTCCTGGTAGAATTTTTGTGGCCATTCATGTATACTATTGTGTCATCTGCAAATAGTGACACTTTGACTTCTTCCTTTCCAATGTATATTCCCTTGATCTCCTTAGTTGTCTTATTGGTCTAGCTAGGACTTCAACTACTATGTTGAAGAGATATGGAGACATTGGGAAGCCTTTCCTTGTCCATGATTACAGTGGGAATGATTAAAGTTTCTCTCTGTTTAGTTTGATGTGGCTATAGGCTTGCTGTATACTGCCTTGTATCACTGATCTCTCTAGGAATTCAAACATAAAGAATGTTGGAGTTTATCAAATGCTTTTGTAGCTTCTAAGGAGATTATCTTTTTTTTTAACTTTCAGTTTGTTTATATGGTGTATTAAATTGATGGGTTCCCTTATACTGAACCACCGTGGCATTCCTGGGATGAAGCCTACTTGGTCATATTGGATGATATATTTGATGTGTTCTTGGATTAATTTTGTGAGTATTTTGTTGAGTATTTTTGCATCAGTGCTCATAAAGGAAATTGGCTTGAAATTCTCTTTCATTGTTGTGTCTTTGGAGGTGTAAGTATCAAGGTGTCTGTGGCTTCATACAATGAGTTTGGTAATGTTCCTTCTCTTTCATTTTTGTGGAATAGTTTGAAGAGTATTAGTGTTAGCTGTTCTTTGAAGGTCTGGTAGATTTCTGCACTGAAACCATCTGTCCCTGGGCTTTCTTTGAATGAGAGATTTTTGATTACAGCTTCTATTTCCTAAGGGGATATAGGACAATTTTTATTTACCTGTTCTTGATTCAGCTTTGGTAAGTGGACTCAATCAAGAAAATTGTCCATTTCATTTAGATTTTCAAATTTTGTGGTGTATAGGCTTTTGAAGTAGGCCTAATGAATATTTGGATTTCTTTAGTGTCTGTTGTTATGTCTCCCTTTTCATTTCTGATTTTGTTGATTCGGATAGTGTGTTTCTGCCTTTTAGTTAGTTTGGCTAAGGATTTGTCTCTCTTGTTTCTCTCAAAGAACTAGGTCTTGTTTTCATTGATTCTTTGAACTGTTTTATTTGTTTCTAATTTATTGATTTCATCAGTAAGTTTGATTATTTCCAGTTGCCTACACCTCTTAGTTGTGTTTGCTCCCCCCCTCCCCTTAGGGCTTTCAGGTGAGCCATTAAGTTACTTTTGTAAGATGTTTTTAATTTCTTCTTGAAGGCAATTAGTGCTATGAACTTTTCTCTTAGCATTCCTTTCATTGTGTCCCGTAAGTTTGGGTATGGGGTGCCTTCATTTTCATTGAATTCTAGGAAGTCTTTAATTTCTTTCTATATTTCTTCCCTGACTGATCTGCTTTCCAGTACAGAATTATTCAGTTTCTATGTGAGCGTAGGCTTTTTGTTATTTCTCTTGTTGTTGAAGCTCAGCTTTAGCCCACCATGGTGATCAGATAAGATACAAGTGATAATTTCAATATTCTTGTATCTGTTGAGGCCTGCTTTGTGAGAAACTATACGGTCTGTTTTGGAGAAGGTTCCATGAGGAGCTAAGAAGAAGGTAAATTCGTTTTGTTTGGGTGAAATGTTCAGTAGATGTCTGTTTGGTCCATTTGATGCAGGACATCTATCAGAGTCATTTTTTCTTTGTTTAATTTCTGTTTTGTTGACCTGTCCTTTGTTGAGAGTGGGGTGTTAAAGTCTCCCACTATCAACTTGTAGGGATCTCTGTGTGGTTTCAGTTTTATTAATGTTTCTTTTACAAATGTGGTTGCCCTTGTATTTTATACATAGATGTTCAGAATTGTGATGTCTTATTGCTAGAATTTCCCTGTGATGAGTATGAAATGACCTTCCCCATCTCTGTTGATTAATGTCTTTTGAAAATCTGTTTTATTAGATATTAGAATGGCTTCTACTGCTTGATTCTTTGGTCCATTTGCTTCGAAAACCGTCTTCCAGCCCTTTACTCAGGTAATATCTATTTTGGTGACTTAGGTGTGTTTCTTGTGTGCAACTGCTTGTCAGATCTTGTTTTCATATCCATTGTGTTACTCTGTGTCTTTTTATTGGAGAGTTGAGTCCATTGATGTGAGGGAGATTAATGACCAGTGTCTGTTAAATCCATTGATATTGATTGTGGTAATGTGTTTGTGTGTTGGCTACTTTTTGTTTGGCCATAGTGAGGTTATTTATTTACTGTGTTTTCCTGAATGTAGTTAGCTTTCCTGGATTGTATTTTTCCTTCTAGTATCTTCTGTAATGCTGGATTTGTGTGTAGGTATTTTTGGAATTTATTTTTGTCATTGAATATCTTGTTTACTCCATCTATAATAGTGGAGGGTTTTGCTGGGTATAGTAGCCTGGTTTGACATCTGTGTTCTCTTAGGGTCTGCATGATATCTGTCTAGGCCCTTTTGGCTTTCAGAGTCTCTGTTAAGAAGTCAGGTGTGATTCTGATGTGGTCGCCATTATAAGTTACTTTGCCATTTTCCCTTGCAGCTTTTAGTATTTTTTCTTTGTTCTGTATAGTTATTGTTTTGATCATTCCTTTTTTTTCTTTTCTAATTTATTAGGTGTTCTGTAGAGTTCTTGTATGCTTATATGCCTCTCCTTTAAGTGGGGGATATTTTTTCTATGATTTTGTTGCAAATATTTTCTGGGCCTTGAAGATAGGAATCTTTTTCTTCTATTTATTTTATTCTTATGTTTTGTCTTTTCAAGTTGTCTTGACTTTCTTGGCTGATTTGTGTCAGGATATTTTTAGATTTAACATTTTCTTTGATCAATACATCAATTTCTTCCATTGTATCTTCCACACCTGAGATTGTTTCTTCCATTTCTTGTAGTCCATTGGTTATGTTTACCTCTGTAGTTCCTGTTTTCTTCCCTAACTTCTTCTCCATGATATCCTCCATTTGAATTTTCTTTAATTTTCTAATTCTATCTTCAGATCTTGATCTGTTTTGTTGATTTCCTTCACATGTATGACTGTATTTTCCTTTTTTTTTTTTACTTCAGTTCCTTCACCTGTTTGTTTGAACTTTTCTCTGTTTCTTTTATTTCTTTCAGTGATTTAATTATTTCCTTTATGAAGGCCACAAACTATTTGGCTGCATCTTCTTATATTTCTTTATTGATGGCCATCCCTGTTTGACTTTATCATCTTCTAATTCTTTATGCATTTTATTTGTTTCCTCTCTTATCCTCTTTATAAGCCTAGATATAAGGTCATCTTCTTGGATTTCACTTATGGTAAATTGTCCAGGGCTGCTTGCCCCTGGATAACTAGGATCTGGACATACCATATTGCTTTGACATTTGTTGGTTGTGCTTTTATGGTGGCCTCGACCCATCTGGCTGTCTCGGTTTGGGGCTTTTATTTTCTGGTTCCTCCTGGAATCCTGGGGTGGAGATAAGTGCCTTGACAAGAATATGGTTGTTCCAGAAGGAAGCCTCCTTTGTTTTTTGGGTATGGTCACTGAATGGCCAGGGCTTCTCAGGAATTGGCACATCTCACATCAGGTATATATGAACCTGTGTGGTAACTGTGGTCATTGATAGTCAGGGAAGATCACCTCTTACCATGAGAAATCCTTGAGACAGCTGCCCTCCTGATTGGTTTCTTGCTCTGAATTGAGGGGGCTAGTGCTGCTGCTCTTACAATGTGTTTACTGGGCACAGCCCTCTTGAAGAAGCATGGAGCCCAGCAGGTTGGTCAGTTTAGCTTCGGAAACAAGTTGGACCTTTGTACAGCCTCTGGGGCTGATCCGGTAAATCTCGGGCTTCTGTAGGTCTGAGGTTGTAGCTCTGCGCCCAGTGCCCACGTGGTAATCACTATGAGGTGAGTGTAGCCTTCACTCATGCAGCCATAGCTTAGACCATGGAGCCTGTGGGAGCCAAGAAACTTTCCTGACCTGGGTGCCCTGAGTTAGGACATGATGTTTCCCCCACCTTGGGGGTTCCTCAGGACAAGGAGATCCAGTCTGTGGTGTTTTATGTCCCACAGTTCAGTCTGAGATGATGAGTAGAGTAAGCAGGCACAGGCAATTGGCTTCTGGCTGATGACTAGGAGCCTGCAGGAACTCGGAAACGTTTCCAGAGAACTTTTTTAGGGGTGGGGTGTTTGGCTGAGTGCCCTGAGGTCAGACCTGCTATTTCTCTCTCCATGGAGTTTCCTTCCCCCCAAAAAAAACATTCTCTGGTATCCTGGGTCCCACAGTTGAGTCTGAGATGGTGATTTGGCATGGAGGTGAGTCTCTGTGCTGGTGGCTGAGTGCCTGCCAGAGCCTGGGACCTTTTCTAGGGATTGTCTGGGTGACCTGACTTCGGTTCAGATTTTTTGCTTCACCTTGGGGTTTTCTCTTAACTGGAAATCTCTGTCTGTGCTGTTGTGGGGCCCACAGTCCAGTCTGGGATGTTGATCAGAGCACACAGGCTTGTGGCTCTGGGCTGGCTACCTAGTGCCTGCAGCAATGCAGGAACACTTCACTGGTTTAGTTGGGTGACCTGAAAACGGACCAGATTGCTTCCCATACCTTGGAGTTTCCTCTCACCTCAGAAAAACAATTGCTGGTGTTTTTTTTTCACATTAATCAAGTAGTAAGTTAATTAATTTTTATTAATTACAGTCTATTCACTTTGTATCCCAGCTGTAACCCCCTCCTTCCTCCCCTCCCAGTCCCACCTTCCCTCCCTCTTCTTCTCCTATGACCGTCCCCCAGTCCAGTGATAGGGGAGGTCCTCCTCCACTTCTATCTTACCATAATCTATCAGGTCTCATCAGGACTGTCTGCATTGTTTTCCTCTGTGGCACTGTAAGGCTGCTGCCCCATCAAGGGGAGGTGATCAAAGAGCCATCTCCTGAGTTCATGTCTAAGACAGTCCCTGTTCCCATTACTAGGGAACCATGTGCTACATCTGTGTAGAGGTTCTAGGTTATCTCCATGCATGGTCCTTGTTTGGAGTATCAGTCTCAGAAAAGACCCCTGGGCCCAGATTTTTTGCCCATATATTTTGATTCCGTTGCTCTCCTTGTGGAGCCTCTGTCCTCTCCAGGTCTTACTATTTCCAAATTCTTTCATAAGATTCTCTGTACTCTGCCCAAAGGTTGGCCATAAGTCTCAACATCTGCTTTGATACCTTGCAGGCTAGAGTCTTTCAGAGGCCCTCTGTGGCTGGCTCCTGTCCTGTTCCCTGTTTTCTTGAAATTTGCAGGTAAATGGTGGAACTGGAAAAGATCATCCTGAGTGAGGTATCCCAGAAGCAGAAAGACACACATGGTATATACTCACTCATAAGCAGATATTAGACATATAATATAGGATAAACCTACTAAAATCTGTACACATAAAGAAATGAATTCAGGAGGACTCTGTCTAAGATGCTCAATCCCCATTCAGAAAGGCAAAGAGGATGGACATCAAAAAAAGGAGAAAATAAGGAACAGATTTTAAAGGACTTATCCTTCATATTATTTACAGCACCTACACAAGTATCTGAAATTACATGTGTATAAAAATACATTTTATATGTGTATACATATATTGTTTCTTATTATTTAGATTTGTGTTACATATTTCTATATCCATATGCTTCATAACTAAATATATATTTGATAATTACAAAATATCTAGAATTAACATACTTAAAATCACCATCTAAATTTACTTATTCTCTAATGATTTACACACAATGAGTTAATACACTCAATATATAAATACATAAAGAGTTAGGAATATAAATCAAAGCACCTGAGACAATTCAGTCAATTCCAGCAAGTAACCTAAAAGACTTATCTCCAGAGAATAATAGCAAATAGCTAATGATTATATTTAAAGTCCTCAATACATTTTTCCACTATGGTAGTGCAAATAAATACTATATTGAGATTAAATTCTGCTCCGGTTTTAATATCTATCCAAAAAAAATAGAAAGAAAGAAAGAAAGAAAGAAAGAAAGGAAGGAAGGAAATAGCATGCTATGATGATATCATAGACAAAAATTCATCTTTATGTATTATTGTCCAGCATTTAAATTAGTTCAATTATTAAAGAAAAATATGTCTATTCTTGAAAAACTAAAAATAAAGCTATAATATTATTTCTTTACACAGTTTCTTGAAATATATACCAAAGGAAATGGGATAAACACACAATAGGAATATATGGCATCTCAATGTATGCTGCGGCACTACTCTAAATAGTTATGCTGTGGAACCAGAATTTAGTGTCCATCAACTGATAAAGAAATAACATATTGAATATAGAGTACATATACAGAATATTATGTAGTGTGTGTGTGTGTGTGTGTCTGTGTGTGTGTGTAAAAGCAACATTTATTTGACAGATTTAATTTTCATCTCAGCAGCTTGCTGCTGAATATCTGGCCATTTTCTAATTCATTCTGAATTCTGGCTGGTTGGTTCAACTCAGCTATTCTGTTTCAAACACCTATACAAGCTAACTGATTCAACGTAGCTTCTCTTGGCCTTTCGTGAATTGTCTGCTCTTGAACTCTTGAACTCTTGAACTCCATGAACTCCATGAACTTCACTGAATTGGAGGAATACAACTAAACTCAACTGAACTGCACCAAATTGCCTTTACTCTAAGGTACTGTACTGGGTTCAACTCTACTGTACTGTCTTCTCTACTGAACTCTATAATGTACTCAACTCTATTCCTTTCTCTACTCTGTTGTCTTCACTATTGAACTCTCTACTGTATTCAAATGTATTGTCTTCTCTACTCTCTCTGTCTCTCCTTTGTCTCTCTCTGTGTCTCTTTCTCTATCTCTCTTTCTCTCTGCTCTAACCTACTCTATTCTCTCAACTCTACTGTACTGTTCTTAAGTAGTTTCTCTTTACTGTCTGTTCTCATGAGAGCTGGGCATATCCAACCTCTGATTCATTCTATCTGGTCTCCCTCTGATTTGTCACTTGTCTTCCCCTTAATTAGACATCTATTTTTAATATGAGTGTTTCCTTCTACAAACTAACTTTACCATCAGTGTTCAAGATTAAAGGTGTACACTAAGGGCATGTCTATATGCCAGACAGAGGAAAGAAATGTAAGCTGTATTAATACATACCTAGACAGTCTTGTAATGTGAATCCCTTGTGAGAAAAGCCATGTTGCTCAGTTAAAATTATTGTACATATAATGAATAATTAGCAACAAAATTTGATACACATAACTAGAAGGCAACATGGTAAGCAAAATAAAATAGACCTGAAAAGTCAGCTATTGTATATTTTCTTTCATATATAAAAACAGAAACAGATGACTAGAAAACAGACAACGGATTTTTGTTGAATAGGAATGAATTTGGAGAAATAGGATAGCAGTATAAGTAGTAGGAGAAAGGAGAATTGGCCTAAGTCGTTGAAAACATATAGTTGTATGTGAATATCAAGGTGACATTCACTAAATTATACAAGTAAATTATTGAAATCACATGCTGACTTGATGTTTATGATAAAAGAAATTAAAATGTTAGCATACTTTATTTGCTTTTCATCATGAATGTATAAAGTACTACGTATGTTTAAATATAAAATGCTTATGTTTTAGTGGTAGTTTCCTGATACAATAAGAAGCATAGAAATCCTACTAAAAGTCACATAATCCAGCTGGTAGTTAATCTAATTAACTCTTGAAATGTGAAATAAGCCGCTTGATTTTCATGGAACTTATTTCTTTATAATTAGTTTAATGATGTTAAAATAAAAGTCATTGTTCTATGTTATACTATCATCTATACTATATTTGATCTCCTAATGGTAGATTTATCTGATTCTTTAATCTTTCTGTTTCCTGTTAAAGTTTGAACTAAGGGTTGGCTTAAGTTGCAAGTTGTTATCAGCTATTCTTTAGGTGATTCTTAATTAAATATTTAAAGTAATATTTTTTCCAATTTTTGAGTGAGAAATGTTATAGACAAGACACAGGGTCTAATGAGAAATACTGTTTCTTGATAAACAACATGTTTTCTGGATGAGAAAATTGTACAGGAAATTAACACCTCCAGATTTTTGAAGCCAGTATTCTGAATTTCATTTTCCTGAATATGAAGTAATCTTCTTGTCTCAAGCGAGTTCCCTAGTAAGAGTGCCAGGGGCTCTCTCTGACATGAACTCACTGGCAGGCTTTTTGATTATTTCACCTTGGGGTGGAGGTACAGCCTTTCCAGGCCACAGAGGAAGATGATGCAGCCAGTCCTGGTGAGACTTGATAGGCTAGAGTCAAGATAGAAAAGGAGGAGGCCTCCCTTATCAGTGAACTAGGGGAAAGGCCTAGGGGGAGAAGAGGGAGGGTGGGTGGGACTGGGAGAAGATGGAGGAGGCTACAGCCAGCATAAAAAGTGAATAAATTATAATAAATAAATTAATATGAAATAAACTATTATAGCTATAGAAGTTTATTTTTATATAATAGTTTATTTATATATAGCTATAACAGTTATATATATATGTATATATATATATATATATCTTTAGTGGTGCTAAAATGTTGAATCAGCTGTAAATATATTATGAGTATTACTGCTCTTACAGAGCATTCACATTTATTTTCCTGTACACATGTGACTAACAACCAGGTATTACTCCATTTTAAAACCTTCTAAGGATATCACATTCCCTTTTAGCTGCCAAGAGCCTTAAGGATTCATGTAGTACATATGCATCTCTAAAGGAAAACTTACACACATAACACATATATATGCATATATTTAACAAAATAAAGCATTTAAATATAACTTAATTTTCAAGATTTTAAAGATTTATTTACATTTATTTTAAATGTATTTGTTTTGTCTCATGTGTAGTTACTGAATACTATATAATTATTTCAACAGAGGAAGAAAAAGACACACAAAACTTGTAAAATTAGTATTATAGCTAGTTGTGAGCTACCAGGGGATTGGTAGGAGCTGAACATGGGTCCTCTGTAAGAGCAGTATAAACGTTTCTTTTATTTGCCAGATTAAATTGTCGTTTTAGAGGCCTACTACTGAAAAATCTTGCCCATTCCCATCTCTTTCAGAACTCTGTCTGGCTTTTAAAACTCAGCTCTTCTGTTTCAAAATCCTCTCCAAGTTGCTTAACTCAGTATAGCTTCTCTTGGTTTCTCAGTGAATTGCTCTACTTGGTTTTATGCTAATTTCTCTGGCTATTTTGTCTTCACCTGTGCCCAGCCTATTCTCTCCACAACTTGTCTCTGGCAAAACTGCTTCCTCCCTCCCTCCCTCTCTCTCTGCATTGCTCTCTTAAGTTGCCTCTCTTTTTCCCTGTAATTGTGAGAGTTGGGCATATGCTGTCTCTGAATCATTCTGTCAAATCTTTCTCTGATTTCTCACTTGTCTACCTCTCAATTAGAAATTACTTTCAAACATGGCTTCTTCCTTCTACAAAAGAGTTTTATCTACATAGCTTGGGATTAAAGATGTGTGTTAAGGTCATATCTCTGTTCTAGACAGTTCACACAGACCTACGTTTTTGGATGTGTTCAGAGAACCCATGTTGCTGGGTGAAATTTTCTCAGCCTCTCCCCTTCTCTAGGTTAAAAAGCATATACCATTTAACTATTACAACATAAACAATAATCAATCTCATAAAGTTAACACCCCAAATGCTTTCATGAAGATCTCTTGATATGATGAATCTTCATAACTGCAGTCCTTATTATCTGTTTTCAGCAACAGTCCATTCCATCATCAAGGTTTTCCAGTCTGCCAGAATGATGAAAAATCAGTCTTTCTTCAGCTGGTTTGTTGAGATGTCTCCATGCATGGGTAGAATCAGTTTTCCCTGTAGTCTGCATTGCTGTCTTTCTGTGTCTCTTCCTTCCTTGAGTCATGCTTTTCATATGGAAGTTTCTATTGCTCAGATAGGATCTGTATCAATTTTGATGGAACCCATAGTTTTTCATCATCTGTAGAAATATAGACAAAAAAGATGTTAAAGCATCTTTAAAGTATACAGGTTGATTTAATTCAGCAGGGTTTTCTACACTCCAGTGTTTTTTCAGCTAATCTTATCTTATGCCACCTTTCTTTTTTATAAATGTACATTTATATCTTTATGAATCTACACATGACCTAGACATTTAGGCACTTGCATATCATGCTGAGCTCCACATCAGTGAGTTGGACACTTAGTCATAGATGAGACATGTCTCTTGATACTCTATTCAATTAGGTATCATAGGTTCAGAGTTAAGCACCTCCTGTTCTCTTATTTTCTCTGTCTCCTGTCTCTCAAGCATCTATATTATCATAGCTACATTTTTCTTGTTGAACAGATATTTTTTTTCTTGTGGTGCAGTATTTTTTCAACACTTTTTTGAGAGGAAATATATAAAGATTGCAATCAGGCAAAACAAATGATGTGTAGTGGAAAAGTGAGGAGAATTATAAAAGGACCTAAAGGTGACAAGAGTTTCACAAGAAGATCAACAGAACCAACTAACCAGGTCCCAGAGGGGTTTGTGGAGCCAGGAGCACAAACTAAGTACCATGCATGGACTGGACCTAGGTCATCTACATATATGTAGTCAATGAGCAGCTCAGGCTTTATGTGAATCTATTAGTAAGGTGAGTGTGGACTCTCTTTGACATGGACTCTGTTTTCTGATTGCAATTTTTTTTTTCCAGTAACACTTCTATTCTCTCAACTTCTATCCTTGGGCTTAAGGGGTCTAAAATGAATTTTCCCATTTTTGATGCAGGAAAAAATTTGGCTATTATCAAAATTGTCTTTCATGACAGCTTAATGTGATTCACTGTCTCAGAGGCCCCTGTGGCTAGGGAGTATTCTGAGTCTCTTGGAGTATCCAGCCAAACTCTGAGAACTGAGCCAAACTCTGAGAACTGATTGTTTCCTCTGTAGACTGTCTCAGGCAAATTTCTCCACTATGGCTTTTTGTAAGATGTCTCTTGTTTTCTGCAATGTTTCTATCAGATGTTCTCTGCTTTCTGAAATTGTTGCTGGGAGTTCTTTTTCACCAATCACATTGGGCACTAGATGTAAAAATAATATTTTATTTGCCACATATCTCCTATCATCTTGGAAACTTACTGCTGAATAATCTCAACCTTTCTAGCTCTTTCTGAATTCTGCCAAACATGGTCAAATCATTTGTTCTGTCTCAAACACCCCTTCAATTGAAACAGATTGACTGTTTCAATCTGGCTCGCCATGACTTATCACTTAATTGCTCTGCTTGACATTATACTAATACTTGCAATCTGTTGTAGTCTTCTGGCTACTTCTAATTCTCTGGATAATCTGTCTTAACTTCTGTCTAACTAGTTGTCTCTATAGAACTGTATTGGTAAAACTACCTCCTTTCCCTCTCTTTCTTCACTGCTCTCTTAAGTTGCCTCTCTTTCCTCTTTATACTTGTGAGTGTTGGGCATATATTATTCTGTGATTCATTCTTTCAAATCTTTCTTTGTTACTTTTTTGGGCCTCAACTAGACATCACCTTCATACATAGCTGTTTCCTTCTACAAACTATTTCCTACATGTTAGGGATTAAAGGTTTGTACAATGGTGTGCCTGCATTCCAGCTAGATTACCCAGACATACATGGTCTTTGGATATAATCAGATCAACCCTGTTGATGGATTAAATACCTCTATAAAGCAGCAACTTCTCTAATTGCTAAACCATTTTCTTAACAACACTTCCATGTTTTTTATTATGAAATTTTACTTTAAAATTTTAAAGCAGATGTTTGAGGTTAATTTTTTTTTTTTACAAAAGTACCATAGTATATAGTAATTTTCCTTGAGAAAAAACAAGAAGTACAAACAGGAGTTTTGAGCCACAGCATTTATTTAAATGACTGTATCACTGGTTACTACCCTCTCTCAACAAAATCATTATAAGAATTTTATTTATTTTAATGAAACTAGCTTCTGATAGGTAATTCATAATATAATCACCAGTTTTAAATTGTAACTTGTCTTCGGTCAACACAAATCCCATAAAATTGATGCCTTATAAGTGGATAATAGACATATAGTATAGGATAGACATACTAAAATCTGTGCACCTAAAGAAGCTAAGCCAGAAGGAGGACCCTGGGTAAGATTATCAATCCTCACTCAGAAAGACAAACGTGATAGACATCAGAAGAAGGAGAAAACAGGAAACAGGATAGGAGCCCACCACAGAGGGACTATGGAAGACTCTACCCAGCAGTGTATCAAAGCAGATGCTGAGACTCTTAACTGAACTTTGGGCAGAGTGCAGAGAATCATATGAAAGAAGTGGGAGAAAGTAAGACCTAAAAGGGACAGGAGTTCTACAAGGAGAAAAACAGTACCAAAAATATCTGGGCCCAGGGATCTCTTATGAGACTGATAATCCAAACAAGGACTATGCATATAACCTAGAAAACCTAGAACCCCTGCTCAGATGTAGCACACAGCAGCTCAGCATTCAAGCGAGTTCCCTAGTAAGGGGAACAGGGACTGTCTCTGACATGAATTCAGTGGCTGGCTCTTTGATCTCCTACCCATGAGGGGCGTGCAGTCTTACCAGGCCACCGAGGAGGACAGTGCAGCCACTCCTGATGAGACCTGATATATTAGGATCAGAAGGAAGGAGAAGAAGACCTCCCCTATCAGTGGACTTTGGGAGGGGCATGCGTGGAGAAGGGAGGAGAAAGTTGGGATTGGTAGAGGAGGAGGGAGGGAGCTACAGGGGAGATAGAAAATGAATAATGTGTAATTAATAAAAATTAAAATAAAAATATTTTTAAAAATCTGTTCCTTATAATATGCTCTTTCACTAGTAGCAAAGGCACAAACACATAAAAATAAAAACATTTCATATGAATGTATACCACTAATTACATTAATAACTTAAGATTAAAATGAATAATTTGGAAAATTTTCAGAGTTTTGAATCTGTTGACACAATCCAATTTCTATATTTTTCCATCATCCAGGAAAATCCTTATTAGCTCAGATGGAAAAAAATCCCTGTTTCCAGGCTGAGCTCAAAATGATATCAACCTCCTTTAAATTCTGAATATTTTAAACAAATATGAGGATTTCAAATTTGGCTGTTTTCAAACTTACTCATGCTGTATAGCATCCACTGAATAGTTTGTTCATTCTTAATGCTGAGTTATAATTCATTGTATAGTAATAACAGTTTTCTTTCATTTACTTAGCCATTAGCTCATGGCATTGTAAAATTTCACTTAGAAGGATATTTTGAATAGTTTTTGGCTAACCATCATGAACATTTAATATATAGATGTGTTTTTATATTTCTAGGCATACATAATTTTCTAGGTGTGCCTTTGGCTTTATTTACAGATGATATTAACATTTGAGCCAATACACATAGAAAATAGACCTCCTTTTTAGTGAGAATATACTTAATCCAATTTGTTGTTGGTCTGATTTGAGCAGAAACATAGCCTCTTGTTTGAATAAGATCATATTCCTCCTGCTTTAATGTCTTTGATCTGGGATCTTAGCAAGTTTCTTGTCTGGGATATGAAACTGAAATATAAGCTGCTCCTCTATCTCATTGCTGTCAGGATTTAATATAATTTGTGTCTCAGGTTTTCAGATATAGATTGTAAATAAACCACTGGTTTTCCTGAAATTTTCATTTTTATATGACAGTAAACATAATATTTTTTAACTACGATAATTTTGTGATTTTCTCCCTTTGAAGAAATATTTCCTCCATGTATATATTTCCATATCTAAACACACAAATCCTCATTTCTTTATAAATATTCATATATTTAAAATTTCTTATCTATATATATATTACCATTCCCAGGCATCACACTGTAGACTATGTGACTTCACAGCTTTCACAAGATAATATCCTAAATCATATATACATATTTATGTATGTGAAAACACATAAACCTAAGCATGTGTATGCATATATCTAAAATTCGATTAACTATACAACAAGGACATTTGCTGAACCATATTTGTGCTGGATTTATTTGTAATAGTCAGAATCTGTAAACAACCTAGATTTCCCTCAAATGAGGAATGAATACAGAAATTGTGATACATTTACACAATGGAATACTACTCAGCAATTAAAATACAAGGAAATCATGAAATTTGAATGCAAACAGATGGAACTAGAAAATATCATCCTGTGAGGTAACACAAAATCAGAAAGCTATACATGGTATATAAGTGGATTCATTTATAAGTGGATACTAGACATACAATATAGGATAAACATACTAAAATCTGTACACATAAAGAAGCTAAGCAACAAGGAGGACACTAGGGAAGGGGCTTAATCCTCATTCAGAAGGGCTAGACATCTTAATTAGATAGATATCTTAAGTAGAAGACAGTGAACAGGACAGGAGCCTTCTACAGGGGGCCTTTGTAAGACTTCACCATTCAGCATATCAAAACAGATGCTGAGACCCATAGCCAAACTTGTACAGAGTGCAGGGAATCAATCCTATGGAAGAAGGGGGGGATAAAAAGACATGAGTGGGAGAGGAGCTCCACAAGGAGATGAAGAAAGCCAAAAAAATCTGGGCCCAGAGGACTCTGCAGAGATTGATACTACAACCAAGGACCGTGCATGGAGAGGACTTAGATTCCCTGCTCAGATACACCCATAGGCAGCTCAGTCTCCATGTGGGTTTTCCAGTAAGGGGAGCAGGGATTGTCCCTGACAGGAACTCAGTGGCCAGCTGTTTGATCACCTCCTTCTGGGGAATATAGCCTTGCCTGGCTATAGCAGAAGATAATGCAGCCAGTCCTGATGTGATAGGCTAGGGTCAGATGGAAGGGAAGGAGGACCTCCCCTGTCAGTTGATTAGTGGAGGGCTATAGGGGGAGAAGGGAGAGGGTGGATGGGATAAGGAGGAGATGAGGGAGGGGCCTATAGCAGATATACAAGGTGAAAAATTTGTAATTAATAAATATTTTTAAAAGAACTAAAAATAAGTCTGACACCATCTATTCAAGAGGAAGAGAAATATTTAATTAAACAGAATAACAAAGTATACCAAAATGCATCATTTTAGTATCATAATTAGTAAAACAAAAATAATAATGTAAGTTACTATTGTGTATGAATTGAATTTTAAGCGTTACTTCTACTTACAGGCTTTCCAAAACCTAACTTCATGGTAATATTTTACATTAGGTTGCAAAATCTTCACTAAAATATATTGTTGCTTAAAATACAGTAGTCTGCCATTTCTAAAGAAATAATGAGCCTGAGATTTAAAGGAATTTTGTCATTCTTAAACAACATAAATGAACACATTCACATGTGAATATTCTGTTGCTAGTCCCACATTTGCTTCATTATGTATTAAACTGCTGATAAAATATACATAAAATAATAACAAATTAGTATTCTTTGAATACTAATGAAATATAAGATCTCTATATTTAACAATGGATAAATAAAAGTTGTCCCCCTACTTCATTGGGGAATGGTGGCTACGCCAATATTGTATAAAACTTTGCTTATAAAATAAAGATACATATGATGGGAACTGGCTATTTTGAAGTGTAAATTCTTGGGAACTGATTGACAAAAATTTCCGTATGCTGTGGTATGTTGGAGCTTGGAGACAATGCAGGCATGGTAATCTCAGGAAATCTAAGTGTTTCTGAAGCTGACACTGGGTACAGAACAGTGCTGGTAACTAAGCCTGCAGCCTTGTGTACTCTAGGCAGGCATTCTAACAACAGACTTAAATCCCCAGCTCTTATCTCTTGCTGCACTCATTACACAGTTCCTTCCTGTTTCAGAAGGGCAAGTATAACTCATTTCAATATTGTACTCATGAAGGGAAAACCTCAGTATTCAAGGGAACATATAGGTTATAGAGTTCAATGACATTTGTGTCACAAGCTCAACCCTAGAGCAACCCACCTTCTCTCTGGATTTTCTATTTTTTTCATTTTTAATTAATTACACTTTATTCACTTTGTATCCCCAATAAACCCCTCCCTAATACCCTCCCAATCCCACCTTCCCTCCTCCTTCTCCACACATGCCCATCCCCAAGTTCACTGATAGAGGAGGTCCTCCTCCCCTTCCATCTGACCCTAGCCTAACAGGTCTCATCAGGACTGGCTACATTGTCCTCCTCTGTGGCCTGGTAAGGCTGCTCCCCCATCAGGATGAGGTGATCAAAGAACAGGCCAATCATTTCATGTCAGAGGCAGTCCCTGTTCCCATTTTTATGGAACCCACTTGGACACTGAAATGCCATGGGCTATATCTGTGCAGGGGTTCTAGGTTTTCTCCATGCATGGTACCTGGTTAGGGTATCAGTCTAAGGAAAGAATCCTGTGCTCAGATTCTTTAGTTCTGTTGCTCTCTTGTGGAGCTCCTGTCCTCTCCCTATCTTACTATTTCTTATATCTTTCATAAGATTCCATTCACTCTGCCCCACAGTTGGCCATAAGTTTCAGAGTCTGCTTTGATATTCTGCAGGGCAGAGCCTTTCAGGGGCCCTCTGTGACAGGCTCCTAGCTTGTTTCCTGTTTTCTTCTTGTGATGTCAATCTCCCTTGCCTTTCTGGCTGGTGATTGAGCATTTTTGCCAGAGTCCTCCCTCTTGATTAGTTTCTTTAGGTGTACAGATTTTAATAGGTTATCCTATTTTATATGTCTATATGAGTGTGTATATACCATGTGTGTATTTCTGCTTCCAGGATAGCTGACTCAGGATGATCCTTTCCAGTTCCCACCATTGACCTGAAAATTTCATGATATCCTTGTTTTTTTTTTTATTGCTGAGTAATATTCCATTGTGTAGATGTACCGCAATTGCTGTATCTATTCCGCAGTTAAGGTGCATCTGGGTTGTTTCCAGCTTCTGGCTATTACAAATAAAGCTGCTACAAACATGGCTGAGCAAATGTCCTAAACCAGACACATTAAATCAGTTAGAAGAAAAAGTGGGGAAGAGCCTTGAATTCATTGGTACAGGAGACAACTTCCTGAACAGAACACCAACAGCACAGGCTCTAAGAGCAAGAACGAATACACAGGACCTCATGAAACTGAAAAGCTTCTGTAAAGCAAAGGACACAGTCATCAAAACCAAATGACTACCTACAAATTGGGAAAGAATCTTCACCAACCCTTTATCTGACAGAGGGGTAATATCCAGTATATATAAGGAACTACAGAAGTTGAAGAGCAACAAATCAAGCAATCCAATTAAAAAATGGGAACAGAGCTAAACAGAGAACTCTCGATAGAGGAATATCAAATGGCAGATAAACACTTAAAGAAATACTCAACGACATTAGCCATTAGAGAAATGCAAATCAAAATGATCATGAGATTTCACCGTACACCCATCAGAATGGCCAAAATAAAAAACTCTAGTGATAACACATGCTGGAGAGGTTGTGGAGAAAAGGGAACCCTCTTCCACTGCTGGTGGAAATGTAAATTGGTACAACCACTCTGAAAATCAATCTGGCGTTTCCTCAGACAACAAAGAATAGTGCTTCCTCAAGATGCAGCTATACCACTCCTAGGCATATATCCAAAAGAGGTTCAAGTACACAATAGGACATTGCCTCCTCCCTTTTTTTCTGACCCTAGCCTATCTAGGTCTCATCAAGGCTGGCTGCATCACTTTCCTCTGTGACATGTCAAAGCTGTACCCCTAGGCAGAGTTGATCAAAGAGCCAACCACTATACCACTTACTAGGTAAAACACTTGGAAATTGAGCAGCCTATGTGCTTCCTCTGAACAGTGGCTCTAGGTCCTCTCCATACAAGGCCCTTTGTTGTAGTATTCATCTCTGCAGGTGCCCCTTGGGCACAGAATTTTTGACTCTTTTGTTCTCTTTGTGGAGTCCCTGTCCCCTCCAAGTCTTTCTATCTCCCTCTCTTTCCATAAGGTTTCCTGCACTCTGACCAAAATTTGGCTATGAGTCTCACTGTCTCCTTTGATACCCTGATGGATAAACATTGGAAGTAGGAGAAGACAAGTAACAGGACAGGAGTCTTCCACAAAGAACCTCTGAATTTTAAACTTTCAACAAGGAAGATTTAGAATGGAAGGAAATATGTGCTGTGACAACAGGAGAACATTCATGTAGCCTCAACAAAATATGAACTAGCAGCTTATAACCCAAGAAAAGATATTGTGTCTTGTCTTACTAGTTTAATTACTTAATTTGGGGTTGAATAGAGGGCGGAGGACTGATTGTCGGGATTGAGTGGAGGAAACATTGACAGGATTTCAGTGACTGACCATTGAGGTGTTAGGTGTGGGATCTAGCTACTGCTTTAAGTGACTAGCTTCTCCTTTGAGGGCAGGTTTACAATAACCCCAGGGAGCTCTAGTTGCTCAGAATTTAGGCAGTGTGTTCAGCTCTGTCCATGTATCTGGTAAACAGACACTTGGGCCAAGCCTGGTACCATGGTAATCTGGACCTCTTAACTCACAGCACACCTTTGTAGGCAGGAAAAAGTGTAGTTTGAAGGTGTTGTGTCTGGATTGGTGTCCTAAACCCTCCCCTTGATGCCAGTCTGATTACAGAAGATGGCCAGTTCAGTCCTTGAGTACAACATTACTAGTAGTCTCTGCTAGTTTGACCCTTGTAGATTCCGTGCAGTTTCCATTGCACTATGTTTCCACCTGGCTCCAAAATGCAGGCCAATTTCAGATGCCTTCCATGGATCCTCTCCTTTCCCACCTCCACCAACCTAATGACTCCTGTTCCAACCCCACCCACCCCCAGTTCACCCATGAAATCTATTTTCCCTGCCCAGGGAGATAACTTGATTTCTACCTTAACTCCTCCTGTTATTTAGCCTCTTTGGGTCTACGACTGTACATTGATTGTCTTTTACTTTAGATCAACTATGTACTTATAAGTGGTTATATACCATGTTAGTCTTTCTATAGTCTGGGTTACCACATTCAGGTTGATTTTTTTTCCTAGTTCTATCCATTTGCCTCCAAATTTTATGATGCTATTGTTTCTAATGGCTGAGCAATGTTCTATTTTGTATGTAAACCACATTTAATTTATCTGATCTTCAGTTGAGGGACATGTTCAGTAGAAGTATTAAAAACAAAGCTGCTATGAACATTGTTGAGCAAATGTCATTGTGGTGTGATAGAACATCCCTTGGGCATATGCCCAGGATTAGAATAGCTGGTACATCTATGAGTTTCAGAAAAAAAATCTTATTGATTTCCAATGTGGCTCTCACCAATAATAGAGAGTGTTCTCTTTGCTCCACATGAGCTGTCACTTATGTCTTTGATCTTAGCTACTCTGACAGGTGTAAGATGGAATCTCAAAATTGTTTTGATTTGCATTTCTCTGATGACTCAAGATGTTAAACAATTCTTTAAGTGCTACTCAATCATTAGATAGTCCCCTGTCAAGAATTCTGTTTATATCTGCACCCCATTTTTAACTGGGTTATTTGATTGTTTTTTATAATAAATTTATTTATTTTATATCAATCACAGGTTAGGTTTTTTGCATCCCATGCGTAGCACCCTCCCTCCCTCCCTCCCACCCTTCCCCATCTCCTCCCTGCCCCCTCCAAGTCCACCAACTGGGGAGGATCTCCTCCCCTTCCATCTGACCCCAGATCATCTTGTCTCCTCAGGGCTGGTTGCAATGTCCTCCCCTGGGATCTAGCCAGGCTGTTACTCCCTGGCATGTATGGGGGAGGGTCGAAGAGTCAGCCATCAAGCTCAAGACTGAAACAGCCCCTGTTTCCCTTACTAGGGTCTTCAGTTCACCAATGAGTTATCATGGGCAACATCTGAGCAGGGGTTCTAGGCCATATCCATACATGGTCCCTGGTTGGAG
>CM053742.1:102299664-102314928 GCA_028658305.1 Pachyuromys duprasi
GGGGCTACGCCTGATATTCAAAGTACCTAACCTGTGATTGAGATAAAAATAAATAAATTTAAAAAAAATGTAAAAAAAAAAGAAATAGTGGTTCCTCAAATTCCAGCTATACCACTTTTAGGCATATATCCAAAAGATGCTCCACTACACATAAGGACATACAAGCTCTACCGTGTTCATAGCAGCTTTATTCGTAATAGCCAGAACCTGGAAACAACCCAGATGTCCCACAGTTGAGGATTGGATACAGAAATTGTGGTACATTTACACAATGGAATACTATTCAGCAATTAAAAACGAGGAAATCATGAAAATTTCAGGCAAATAGTGGGACCTAAAAATGATCATGCTGAGTGAGGTATCCCAAAAGCAGAAAGAAACACAAGGTATATACTCACATATAAAGACCTATAGGATAGGATAAACATACTGAAATCTATACACCTAAAGAAGATAAACAAGAAAGAGGACCTGGGGTAAGATGATCGATCCTCACTTAGACAAATGAGGTGAACATTGAATGTAGGACAAAACAAGCAACAAGACAGGAGCCTACCAGAGGGGGCCTCTGAAAGACTCTGCCTAGCAATGTATCAAGGCAGATATTAAGACTCACAACCAAACCTTTGGCAGAGTGCAGGGAATCATATAAAAGAAGGGGGGGTTGTTAGTATGACTTGGAGAGGACAGGAGCTCCATAAAGACCAAATAGATCAGGGCACAGGGATCTTTTATGAGGTTGTTTCTCCAACCAAGGACTATGAATGGATATAACCTAGAATCCATGCGTGGATATAGACCATGGTAGCTCAGTATCTAACTGGGTACCCTAGTAAGGGGAACAGGGACTATTTCTGTCATGAAGTCAATGGCTAGCTTTTCAACACACCCCCCTTCAACGGAGGAGCAGCCTTGCTGGACCCTAGAAGAGGACATTGCAGCCAGCCCTGAAGAGACCTGATAAGCTAGGGTCAGATGGAAGAGGAGGAGGTCCTCTCCTATCAGTGGACTTGGAAAGAGGCAGGGAGGAGATGGGGGAGGGATGGGGAGAGTGGGAGGGAAGGAGGGAGAGGGCTATGGCTGGGATACAAAGTACATAACCTGTGATTAATATAAAAATAAATGAATTTAAAAAAGAATGCCAGCTTTAATCCCTGATAATCACATTGGATGAAAGGGGCTATTTCAATTTTCTTGTGTATGTTGAGACTTGTTTTGTTATCGAGTATGTGATCAATTATGGGGAATGTTCCATGATGTAATGAGAAGAAGGTATATTCTTTTCTGTTTGGGTGAAATGGTATGTAATTATCTATTAGGTCCATTTGGTTAATAATGATTGTTAGCAGCATTATTTCTCTGTCTATGTTTGGGTGACCCATCCACTGGTAAGAGTGGGCTACCGAAGTGTCCCACTATGAAGTGTGAGGGCTGATTTGTGGTTTAAGCTTCTTTTTACAAATGTGGTTGTCCTTGCATTTGATGCATAGATGCTGAGAATTGATGTCAAATTGGTGGATTTTTCATTTGATAAGTATGAATGCCTTCAATCTCTTTTGATTAATTTTCGTTAGTAGTCTATTTTGTTAGATATCATAATAGCTACACTACTTTGCTTTTTGCTTCTTTACTCTGAAGAAATGTCTATCTTTGATTGTGAGTTGTGTTTGTTGTATGGAGGAGAAGGATGGATCTTGTTTTCACATCATTTCTGTTAGCCTGTGTCTTTCTATTGCTGAATTGAGTCCATTTATGTTGAGAAATCTTGGTGACCAATGATGGTCAATTCCCTTTATTTTGATGATGGTGGCAGTATTGTGTGTGTGTGTGTGTGTGTGTGTGTGTGTGTGTGTGATGCTTCTTTGGATTTGGATGGTGTGTATTTATGTATTGCCTGTTTTTATCCACATGATTAACCTCCTTGGGTTGGAGTTTTCCTTTTAGTATCTTCTGTTGATTTGTAGATAGATATTGTTTAAATTTGACTTTGTCATGAAATATATTGTTTTCTCCACTTATGATGATTGAAAAATTTGCTGGATATACTATTGGCATTTGTGGTCTCTTAGAGAATGCCAGACATTCTTTAGATATCTTGCTCTTCTGGCTTTTAGAGTCTTGGTTGAAAAATTAGTTATAACTCAATTAGGTCTGCCTTTATGTGGTACTTGGATTTTTCTCTTGCACATTTTAATATTGTTGTATTGTATGCCTAGTATTTTGATTATTTTGTGACAAGAGGATATTCTTTTTTAGTCAAATCTATGTAGTGTTCTATAAGCTTCTTTTACACTTATGGACACATCCTCCTTTGGGTTAGGAATGTTTTCTTCTTTGCTTTTGTTTAAAATATTTTCAGAGTTTCTGAGCTGGGGCCTATTGTTCTTAGGTTGTTCTTAGGTTGTTCTTTTCATAGTGTCCAAGACTTCCTTGATGTTTTATGTTAGGAATTTCTTAGATTTAATATTTTCTTTCACTGATGAATCTATTTCTTCTGTATTATCTTCAATGCCTGAGATTATCTCTTCTGTCTTTTTTATTCTCTTGATGAGGCTTGTGTCTGTAGTTCCAATTCATCTACCTGGATTCTGCTTTTCCAGAATTATGTCAATTTTTTTATTATTATTGCTTCTATTTACATTTTCAAACCTTGAACAGTTTCCTTCAATTTTTTGTTTTTTGCTTGGCTTTCTTGTGATTCTTTAAGTGATTTACTTTCTCCAGTTATTTTTTCCGTTGTTGTTGTTGTTTGTTTTTTTTTTTTTTGACTTCTTGGTTTCTTCAAGAGATTTATTTATTTCTTCTTTAAGGACCTCTATCATCTTCATAAAGTTGATTTAAGGTCTTGTGTGTGTGTGTGTGTGTGTGTGTGTGTGAGAGAGAGAGAGAGAGAGAGAGAGAGAGAGAGAGAGAGAGAGAGAGAGTGTTTGTGTGTGTGTGTATGTTTCAGTTGTACTGGGATATTCAGGGTTTGATATTGTAGTATTGTTGGGCTGTGATGGTGACATATTGCCCTGGATTATGTTGATTGCATTCTTACACGGATGTTTAAGCATCTCAATTTGGAGTGATTATAGATCTAGGTGCCAATTTCTGGCTTTTTCATTGTTGGGTGGGTATTTTCTTGGTTTCTCCTTCTTTTTTTGCCTTCTGGCTGGAATGGTCTATGGTCATTTACTGATTACGGGTCTTTGTCTGAGGTGGGGGCTGGACTTCTAATGGCCTTGTTGGTCTCTTATCCAGCAAGGGTCTGTTGTCCAAGTTGGGGAATAAAATTCTAGGCATGTGCATGGTCAATGATCTGACAAGAGAACCAATGGGGATCAGGATCCTGGCTTTGCTTTTGGTAGGATAGGAGACTTTTGCCTAATTTTCAGGGAGCTGGAATGGTCTCTGGTTTTAAGAATGCTGGCCTCACATCTGGTGGAGTATGTGTGTTCTGTCAGAACTGTGATTCAGGATATGGAGATAAGGGGTGCTTGTGGTTATGCTGGGTAGTGGCAGGTAGGCACCAGGGACCAAGGTCATGGCTTACCTTGTTTTCAGAGAGCTGACCTGGTCTCTGGCATTGTAGGAGGCTTCTGATAGATGTGTTGGCCTAGATATGCTGATGAGGAGAGTACGAGCTGTTGGAGTTATGCTGAACAGTTGCATCCAGGGTAATTTGGACTTATCTGGGGTTCAGAGGTTTACAGGGATATGGTAGAAATTATTCTCCAGTTGGTCCATACTGTCAGAATCTTTGAATTTTATATGTTTCAAATGAAACTCAGCTAAATTTCAATATCAGTAAAAAAGACCATTTTGCTTTATTTAAGTTCTCGATAAGATCATATTTTAATAACATTTAAAGTATAAGGAAAATGTGATCATAAATAGGGAATAGAGGAGAGAAGATGAGCTCTAGAAATACTTAGATAAGGAGCTTTTCTGATAGTGTTTATGGCCTTATTAAAAATTTAAAAAGATGGCAAGGTAAGAATGGTTTTCTATTTTCTATATATGCAACTAAAACAACATACATACTTTAAATATCTAAGAGGTACAATGTAATCTTCATAGAGATATTAAAATCATTTGGAATTTTGACTCTATAATTGTTTCATTTCCATATATGTTAAATACCCATCTCACCCCAAGGAAGACAAGTTTTGAAATTGGCATAATTCACTTTTAATTAATAAAATAATTTTCATAATACTAATATACTAAAATTCATATGATAAATTTATACAGTGTATTCAGAATTAATTATCTTACATAGTGTCTGCTAATATATCAATTTATGTTTCTCATTTTTTTATTATAGAGATAATTTTTATAAATCTTAAGGTGAAACTAGAAATAGATCTGTTAGAAATTGTGAAATGTCATGTGACAACAATGCAGAAAATAACTACATTATTTAAGTTGTCTACATTACAGCAAAAAAAAAAAAACACCTTACTTATGAGAAACTACTGAAATTCAATACCCATTATTCTACCCAAGAAAACAGCTTTTAAGTCCATGATGGTGAATTCTGGCTGAGTTCAATTTCTTTTACATATTGAAATAGGTCTTAGTACTACTTTCACAAATAAGTAAAACTAATTGAATAACTTGTTCTAATTTGGAAAGAAATTTTACTGGATTAAATTCATTAAAACTGGCATACACTGGAAGAGAAAGTTATCTCTGAAGAGTACTTGCTGTACTTCTAAAGGACAAGAGTGTGGCTCCAAATCACCTATCTACTGCAGATGGCACAAAAAAAAAATCTGTGACTCCATCTCCTGGGTATGTGGATAACTGCTCTACCTCCAAGGGCACCTGTACACATAAGAGATAGACATGTATACATAAAAATTAAAAAATAAATAATGTTGTAAAAAGCCACATTGCACATGTGAACTTGCTAACATTTTTTTTGTCAATTCATTTCATTCAGTGTTACAGAAAAACCACCATGATTTATTCAACTCACAAAATTACATCTTTGGCCTCTCTCTTTGCAATGTTATGTCCTCTTTACCAGTGTGTCAATAAAACCAACTTCCACCTGTGCCACTGCATTAGAAAGGAGAATTTAATTTAAAAACTCATTGATTTCCTCCCAATCAATATGGAAAACTGAGCTGACACAGCAAGACTCATTCTAATCCTATCCTGTTTCCATTAACAACACATGAAAATGCTCTATAAGAGATAGGAAAATATTTTAGGAGATACATAACAGAAGTCAACATGAAAATGGGAGAAATGTGAGGTTTGTAGAAAGGACAAAAGAAAGCAAAGCCAGACATAATAACCTAGAGATAAATTTCAAGTCAACCTCAGGTGTATATAATGCTTTGGGTCCTGCAACTCAGCCACTCTCTTGGAAAAAGATATTTAATATGAAGGTCCCACCTGTATGGAGTTTAAGCTAGGCTTCACGTGGCAAATGGTCACCTTTCCCAACATAAGTTGTAACCCCATATATTGTGCATTTGAATACGGATTTATACTACAGTTGAGACTTGGATTTCTGAGAATAGGGCATTTCCATCAACATTTTGATTTACAAATTGAATAATCTTCAGTTAGACAGAAAATTCAAATTTAAAACTATCTATGGGACATATCAAAAAGGAAGAACACACAAAACCATCACTTAACATAATCCTGAGGTAGCACATATTTCATAACAGCATTTATCATCTAAATATTATCTCTTGATAACTTTGTAGGTATACTATGAATTACTGAGGTCAGGAAGTTAATTACAACCTTATAAAAACAAAAACTAAAATCAATATAAATATTGTTGAAGAAATTGAGGAATTTAAGTATATGCAAAGTCATATGTATCATTTAAAATTACAATGAACATTCACTGCAAATATTTATGTTTATTAAAGTGTAAGTGTAAAAGATTCTTATAGTAATAAACTAAAATTTGTTATGATGATATTTATTAATGTCCAAATTAACAGTGAGAAAAATCATGAAATTAAGACACAATATGATATTTTCCAGTAAAGTTCCAAAGAAAAAGAATAGTATCTATACAAAAATATACACAGAGTTAGGACTTTAGTTATGGGGTGACATAAACAAGATCAGCGTTTAACTGTCAACTTAATTAGAATATATCCAAAAGACACTCAAATATATAACAAGGAATCTGCTCAACCATGTTTGTAGCAGCTTTATTTGTAATAGCCAGGAGAGGGAAACAGCCCAGATGTCCCTCAGTTGAGGATTGGATATAGAAATTGTGGTACATCTACACAATGGAATATTACTCAGCGAAAAAAACAAGGAAATCATGAAATTTGGAGGTACGTGGTGGGAACTGGAAAAGATTCTCCTGAGTGAGTTATCCCAGAAGCAGAAAGAAACACAGGGTATATACTCACTCATAAGTAGATATTAGACATATAATACAGGATAAATATACTAAAGTCTGTACACCTATGGAAGCTAATCAGGAAGGAGGACTCTGGCTAAGACTCTTAATCCCCATTTAGAAAGGCAAAGAGGATGGACGGGGGTGGGGGGGAGGAGAAAACACAGAACAGCACAGGAGCCTACCACAGTGGGCCTCTGAAAGACTCTACCCTCCAAGGTATCAAAGCAGATGCTGAGACTCATAGCCAAACTTTGGGCAGAGTGCAGGGAATCTTATGAAAAAAAGTGGTAGATAGAAAGACTTGGAGAAGAGAGGAGATCCACAAGGACAACAACAGATACAAAAAGTCTGGGCACAGAGGTCTTTTCTGAAACTGATACTCCAGCCAATGACCACTCATGGAGATGGCCTGAAACCCCTGCACAGATGCAGACTATGGCAGTTCAGTATCCAAGTGGGCTCCATAGTAATGGGGACAGGGACTGTCTCTGACAGGAACTGATTGGCCTGCTCTTTAATCACCTCCCCCGCCTGGGTGGGGGGCAGTCTTGCCAGGACACAGAAAAAGACAATGCAGCCACTCCTGATGAGACCTTCTCATCTCCTTAGTTGTCTTATTGCTCTAGCTAGGACTTCAAGTACTGTGTTGGAGAGATAAGCAGTGAGTGGGCAGCATTTCCTTGTCCTGGATTTCAGTGAGATTGATTGAATTTTCTCTCCATTGAGTTTGATGTTGGCTATATGCTTGATGTATATTGTCTTTACTATGTTTAGGTATGCGCCTTGTATTCCTGGTCTCTCCAAGACTTTAAACATGAATGGGTGTTGGGTTTTGTCAAATGCTTTTTCAGCATCTAAGGAGATTACCATGTTTTTTGTTTCTTTCAGTTTGTTCATATGGTGGATTAGATTGATGGATTTCCTTATACTGAACCACCTATGCATATCTGGGATGAAGCCTGCATGGTCATAATGGATGATATCTTTTATATGTTCTTGGATTTGGTTTGTGAGTATTTTGTTGAGTATTTTTACATCAGTGTTCAAAATGGTGATTGGGGGCTCCTGCAGAGACTGATGCACCAAAGAAAAACCATGGATGGAGAATACCTAGAACCCATGCTCAGATATAGCCAATTGGCAGCTCAGTCTCCATGTGAATCTCTGAGTGAGGGGATCAGGGGCTTCCTCTATCATGAACTCAGTTGATGGTTCTCTGATCACTTTCTCCTGTTCATGCAGCCTTGCTGTACAATAGAGGAAGAGTATCCAAGCTTTCCTGGTGAGATTTAACAAGCTATGGGCATATGGCAATAATGGATAACTCCCCCTTTCAGTGGACTGGGGGAAGGAAATGAGTGGAAAAGAAAGGGAAGGTGGGACTGGGGAAGTTGAGGGAAGGGGGCACCAATCAGGATTTATAAATGAATAAATTGTGAAGAAAAATAAAAATTACAAAAACAAACTTGGTTGGAGAAAAATTATCAGAAAAGACCCCTTTGCCCAGATATGTTTGGTCCTTGTGGAGCTCCTGTCCACTCCAGGTCATAGTAACTCCCCCTTCTTTTATATGATTCCCTGTATTCTGCCCAAAGTTTGGTTATGAGTCTCAGCACTGCTTTGATACATTGTGAGGTAGAGTATTTCAGGGGTCCTCTGTAGTAGGCTCCTGTCCTGTTACTTGTTTTCTGCTACTTCCACTGCCCGTCCCATTTGTTTTTCTAAGTGAAGATTGATCACCTTACACCAGGTCATTTTTCTTGGCTATAACCTAGAACCTCTGCAAAGATGTAGCCCATGGCAGCTCAGTATCCAATTGGGTTTCCTAGTTAGGGGAACAGGGACTGTCTCTGACATGATCTTAACAGCTGCCTCTTTGACCTTCCACCCTCCCCTGAGGGAGGAGCAGCCTTGCTAGGCCAGAGAAGAGGACATTTCAGCCAGTCCTGAAGAGACCTGATAAGCTGGGATCAGATGGAAGGGGAGGAATACCTCCCCTATCAGTGAACTTAGAGAGGTACAGGGAGGAGATGAGGAAGGGAGGGTGGGATTGGGAGGGAAGGAGGGAGGGGGCTACAGCTGGGGTACAAAGTAAATAAACTATAACTAATATAAAAATAAAAATTTAATTAAAAAAGGATCATCCTGATTGAGCTATCCCAGAAGCAGAAAGTCACACATTGTATATACTCACTCATATAGACATATAAAATAGGGTAAACCTACTAAAATCTGTACACCTAAAGAATCTAATCAAGAGGGAGGACTCTGGCTAAAATGCTCAATCCCCAGCCAGAAAGGAAAAGCAGATTGAATTCAGAAGAAGAAAAGAGTAAACAAGCTAGGAGCCTGTCACAGAGGGCCCCTGAAAGGCTCTGCCCTGCAGAATATCAAAGCAGATGCTGAGACTTATGGCCAACTGTAGGGAAGAGTGCATGGAATCTTACAAAAGATGTGGGAAATAGTAAGATAGGGAGAAGACAGGAGCTCCACAAGGAGAGCAACAGAACTGAACAATCTGAGCACAGGGGTCTTTCCTGAGACTGATACTCCAACCAATTACCATGCATGGAGAAAAACTAGAACCCCTGTACAGATATAGCCCATGGCATTTCAGTGTTCAAGTGGGTTCCATAATAATGGAAACAGGGACTGCCTCTGACATGAACTGATTGGCCTGCTCTTTGATCACCTCACCCTGATGGGAGTAGCCTTATCAGGTCACAGAGGAAGACAATGCAACCACTCCTGATGAGAGCTGATAGACTAGGATCAGAAGGAAGGAAAGGAATACCTCCCCTATCAGTGGACTTGGGGAGGGGCATGTGTGGGGAAGGAGGAGGGAAGGTGAGATTGGAAGGGGAGGAGGGAGGGGTTTATGGGGGATACAATGTGAATAAAGTGTAATTAATAAAAAAGTTAAAAAAAAAACTTTTCTGACTTGACAGTCTTACAGTATGAGAATGAAACCCACATAATTATGGTCATTGATTGGTTGGACCACACCTTGACCAGTACTTCTTATATATGCATACCATTGAGTTTCTATTTAAATGTTGATCTCACTTAAAGATCCTAAAGTTGGGTGAAGACTTTGATAGATCTCTTCATCCCAATTTCCAATGTGACTAAATTGAATAAATCACCTTTTTGCTTACCATTATTTAAAATAAGGTAAGAACAAGAAAAGAACACATAAGTGGCATGTAATTATTATCAAATTCAACTATATTTAAATAACTGTCACATTTTAAGACTTTTTAAAGTAATCATAAATGATGTACTTGTTTGAATAGTGTATAGGATAAAAAATGCCCCCTTAATCTAAGATATGAGTACAGTAGTTGCATTTTGATTATGATATATTATGACATTGCTAATATTATCACAGTTATTCATTAATTCTACATTTATTAAGCTTTCTGTCTTTGTGAAAATTGTATGACAGAGCAAATCAAGATTTTGGAGGATTTTATTTTTTATTTTTATTATTAGTTACATTTTATTAACTCTATATCCCAGCTGTAACCCACTCCCTCATTCCCTCCCAATCCCACCTTCTCTCCCTCATCTACTACCTGCCCCTTTCCAAGTCCACTGATAGGGGAGGACCTCCTCCCCCTTTCATCTGATGGGGACCACACAATAAAAGGACAGTTAATATTCATAATGTTACCTGAAAATATAAATTTATTATTTTCTAGCAAATTCAAAACTGAAAAATCAACAAAACAAATGATTTAACCATAGAGTGTTTAGAAAATCTTTACTTTTCTAGCCTCTTGCCTTCAGATTTGGACAAAATTTGGTAATGGATTGACAAATGAAATGAAAGTGATATGGAAAAAAAAAGATTCTGGAGGATGAGACAGTTAAAGATTAGTATTAATTCCCCTAGAAAGAAGAAATACAATTTATAAACATGCATGGAAAAATATCAAATGTATTTGTCAAATTCATATTCTTAATTACTAGAAAAATGAACTAAGATGTTGAGAACAGAACTTGCTCCTGTTTAATTGTGGTGAATAGTTTCAAGTATATTCACTGATCTGTGTTTCGGCACTAGTAGTTTGTTTCTGACATTTTAGCCTTTTCATATTTATATTATAAGATGTTATTTACTGTCTTTTGTAAAATGAATAGTCTGAAAATAAGGAAAAGATCAATGAAAAGTCCATGATCTTCAGAGAACTTCCAAGAGTGTTTTAGGGATCTTACAGATTTCAAGAATAATATGTCATTAGCTTGGAAATAAACTCTTGTACTTATGTTTACCTAGAATACACAGCCTAACTGTGTAAATATTTCATTTCAATACCTTGCAGAAGTCTATTAATATTATGTTTTGTTTTAAGTGCTATGACTTTCTTTTAAAATGGAGTTATTGTTCAAAGTACACTGCTTTCGTCATTATACATAGTATCTAACTCTAAAATCAGCCAACATTCTTATACTGCACATAAAAAATTAAATTTAAAGCAATACTTGTAGATATATTATTATATGAAAAAATAGTAGAATAAGAATGTCAGTTTGCAAGCCCAAATCCTAGTTTATAGAAAGAACATACTGTTTCAACCTGAAGACACACTAGCATGAGTATAACATTCTCATTCTAAAAATGAGAAAGCAGGGCCTGGTCATCTGTGTTATTTCTTCTACTTCTAAATTTAAAATTGATTTCTCTATTCACACTAGATTCTGAGTAAATAAAATTATTTGCATATTATTTTGAAACTTATTTTCCATTAAATCTGCTAAAATATAAAAAAACTTTGTTATTATAGATAAATTTTACAAAAAGCTATGAACTATGAATCTTAAATGTTATTTTTATTTATATTTAGAAGTTTTAAATTAAATTTAACATTATATTTTTTAGGAATTGCATAAAGATATGACTAAAATGAAGTTTGCATTCAATAAATAAATCTAACAGTTTGTAATCTTTACATGGTTAATAAGAAACTCTATTGGGCTATTGAATCAAAAGTCACGCTTATGGTATTGTGAAAGAGTATTGAATTCTAGAGCCAAGATTAAAAATCTTGGTCATTTCTAATGCAGGAATAGAAAAAATAATTTTCACTTCTCCTTAACTTTTGATAGGATTATATTATTTTTAAGTGTCTGAAGATATCAAGACTGAACATGAATGCAGCACCAAGTTGGAATCAGGCACACCATTCTTTATGAATAATTATAGAGCAATACTGTCACTTTCAGAAGAGTATTATCACTTGGATATATTTTGGAACATGAATTCTAGGTTCTCTTCTTAGTACCTTTCTATGAACTATTTTTTCCTAAAACCTTTGAAGATACAAGTCCTTGGAATTATGATAATACAAACCACTCCTCTATGAAAGACCTTTCCTCTCTCTACTATTGATCCCATAGCCTAAAAATATTACATTAGTTGTATCCAGTTTCTTTTTTTTTTTTTTGATACTAACTCTAAAGCACAGGGAGGCCTTGAATACAATGCCTTGCAAGGGCTAAGATTATAAGTAGGAACCACTGTACTAATGTTTTGGGTTTTAATCAATTTAATACACATAAAATAAATATTATTTCTGTACTTTATACTACATATTCATCTACACCAATTTTTATTTTACAGGCAATTAATTTGGATTAAAGCTCACCAGCAAGGCTTCATGTGCTTTTTCTAACTGAATTTGATATCTACTCTCCATAAGAGGTACAAAGTATAATGTTAGTTACAAATCATTACAGTAACAAAGGATTTGATCATTTGCCTGGGTTTCATGCAAACTGTTTGACATGTAGGAGCCCTGTGACGTCAAATTCCAAAGCAAAAAATCATATCCTTCAGGTCAAGTACCTCACTTTACGTTATAGGTCAAGCACTAAAAAACATTAGTCAGGAAATTTAAAGATGTTAATACTGAACTTTCATGTCACAGGGCTCCTGCCATGGGGAGCCTCAGTAGTGTATAGAGGAGCAGTGAGAAGACTTTTCTAGACTGTGCTCTGAGTTGTGGTCAAGGCAGGTCACTGAGCTCTCCTGGGATGATATTTCTGCTCAGTTCCTCCAGCCATTGAGAGCCGCACATACCCAGAAGAGTTTAAAGGAAAATCTGATGCATTAGATCTTGCAAAACTGACTAAAAAGCAACCAGGGTATCATCAGCTCTTTGGGTAAGAATCTGGGTCATCAGCTGAAAAGAACAGTAAAGCATCCTGCTGGAAAGCAGAGGTGTTACTAGATGGTGCACAGATTTCATATCCCACAAGGGTTGAAAAGTTGGCTGCAACAGTTGCAGGAGGTAAATTCTTTCTTCTTCAGCTAGATAACCATACTGGGAACATCAAAGCTGACTGTCCATGAGTAGAGACTGGCATGAAAAAAAGGCAAAGGGTAGTTGAAGATTTCTGAGAATAACCAAATACAAACTGAAGTCAAGAGCAAAGCTGAGGAGGTGTGTCATTTGTAAAGAAAAATTTTATAGTGACTGTAGGAAGTTTTTGGAGGTATTTTGCTTGACATGGCATCCTAACAAATGCAACTTCATTGTTCCTTTTTCTTCAGCAGCTTCTATTCTCCAAAATAGGACAATCGACATCCCACTTCACCCTTTTTTCCAGTGTCGTTCTTCCTTTTTTATATAAGTATTTTTTCTTTTTTTCTTTTTATTTTATATTAATCACAGGTTATAAACTTTGTATCCCAGCTGTAGCCCCCTCCCACATTTCCTCCCTATCCCACTTCCCTCCCTCATCTCCTCCCTGCCCCCCTCCAAGTCCACTGATAGGGGAGGACCTCACCCCCTTCCATTTGACTGTAGCTTATCATGTCTCTTCAGGGCTGGCTGCAATGTCCTCTTCTGAGATCTAGTTAGGCTGCTCCTCACTTGGGGGGTGGGGGGTCAACAAGACAGCCATTGAGGTCATGACCGAAATAGTCCCTGTTCCCCTTACTAGGGTACCCAGTTTGGTACTAAACTACCATGGGCCACATCCAAGCAGAGGTTATAGTTTGTATCCATACATGGTCCTTGGTTGGAGAAACAGTCTCATAGAAGACCTCTGCACCCTGATCTATTTGGTCTTTGTGGAGCTCTTGTCCTCGCCAAATCTTACTAACTGCCCTTATTTTCATATGATTCCCTGCACTCTGGCAATGGCTTGCTTGTGAGTCTCAATATCAGCTTTGATTCATTGTTAGTTAGAGTCTTTCAGAGGCCCTCTGTGGTAGGCTCCTGTCCTGTTGCTTGTTTTTTCCTATATTCAATGCCCATCCCGTTTGTCCATCTAAGCGAGGATTGATCATCCCACCCTTGTTCTTCCTATTGTGACAAATCTGAATGGCTTCCGTAGGCTTGTTCTGGTACAAGGTCATTACAGGCTTTCTCATGAGCTTGACATGTTGGATATGAAAAGAGCATAATGTGCTTACCTAATTAAATCATATTTTGCAGATGAAATTTGAATCCAAAGCATGGGGAAATCATTATAAGGCAAAATCACAACCTTTCATAAGTCTGTAGGCTCACATAACACTCTAGTTTAAGTTGAAATATTACATTTTTATGAGGTTAGAATGAATGTGTTTCTACAACTGGAGGTACAGTCCAATGGTAGAGAATAATCTAACATATGTGGAGGCCCTGCATTCCAGCTCAAGTGTCACAGAAAGACAAAAGTATACACACATGCAATGATTAATCAGATTTCAAAATGTTCATTATAAATGATACCAAAGGATGTCATATTAATGAGAACCACATCTCCATTTAGCATGTAGTAGTAGAAATAATTGAAACACCTTCATAACATATCCATATATGTTGTTTTCATTCTGTGTTCATTTTTTAAATTAATTTATTTATTTTTGTATCAATCACAGGTTAGGTAATTTGCAACCCAAGCGTAGCCCCCTCCTTCATTCCCTCCCACCCTCCCCCTCCCTCCTTCATCTCCTCCCCGCCCACTCCAAGTCCCCCAACTGGGGAGGACCTCCTCCCCTTCCATCAAACCCCAGCTCATCCTGTCTCCTCAGGGCTAGCTGCAATGTCCTCTCCTGGGATCTAGCCAGTCTGTCACTCCCCGGGATGTATGGGGGAGGGTCAAATAGTCAGCCAACAAGTTCATGACTGAAACAGTCCCTGTTTCCCTCACTAGCATCTTCAGTCTGACACCGAGCTATCTGTGTTCATTTTTAATCATCATCAATGATTATTAAAATGGCTATTTCCGGTGGGTATAAGGTGAAATCTCAGGGTCGTTTTGATTTGCATCTCCCTGATGGCTAAGGATGTTGAGCATTTCTTTAAGTGTTTCTCTGCCATTCTATAATCCTCTACAGTCATTTCTCTTTTTAGCTCCATACCCCATTTTTTATTTAGATTACTTGATTTCTTGCTTTTTAACTTCTTCAGTTCTTTATATATACTGCATATTAGCCCTTTGTCAGAAGTAGGATTGGTAATGATCCTTTCCCAGTCTGTAGACTGCCATTTTGTTTTGATGATAGTCTCTTTTGCTTTACAGAAGCTTTTCAGTTTAATGGCTAAGATCAAAACCTCGAGTGACAATGCATGCTGGAGAGGTTGTGGAAAAAGAGGAACCCTACTCCATTGCTGGTGGGAATGCAAACTTGTACAACTACTCTGGAAATCAATTTTGTGCTTTCTTAGACAATTAGGAATGGTGATTCCTCAAGATCCAGCTATACCACTCTTAGGCATATATCCAAAAGATGCTCAAGTACACAACAAGGACATTTGCTCAACTATGTTCGTAGCTGCTTTATTTGTAATAGCCAGAACCTGGAAACAACCCAGATGTCCCTCAGTTGAGGAATGGATACAGAAATTGTGGTACTTTTACACAATGGAATACTACTCAGCAATTAAAAA
>CM053742.1:102315428-102332544 GCA_028658305.1 Pachyuromys duprasi
AATGGATCAAAGACCTCAACATAAAACTAGACACACTAAACCATTTAGAAGAAAAAGTGGGGAAGACCCTAGAACTCATTGGCACAGGAGACTACTTCCTGAACAGAAAACCAACAGCATAGGCTCTAAGGTCAACAATCAATAAATGGGACTTCATGAAACTGAAAAGCTTCTGTAAAGCAAAAGACACTGTCATCAAAACAGAACGACAGCCTACAGACTGGGAAAGGATCATTACCAATCCTACTTCTGACAAAGGGCTAATATGCAGTATATATAAAGAACTCAAGAATTTAAAAAGCAAGAAATTAAGTAATCCGATTAAAAATGGGGTATGGAACTAAAAAGAGAACTGACTGTAGAGGATTATAGAATGGCAGTGAAACACTTAAAGAAATGCTCAACATCCTTAGCCATCAGGGAGATGCAAATCAAAATGACTCTGAGATTTCACCTTACACCCTCCAGAATGGCTAAGATCAAATCTCTAGTGACAACGCATGCTGGAGAGGTTGTGGAGAAAGAGGAACCCTCCTCCATTGCTGGTGGGAATGCAAACTTGTGCAACTACTCTGAAAATCAATTTGGTGCTTTCTTAGACATTTAGGAATAGTGATTCCTCAAGACCCAGCCATACCACTCTTAGGCATATATCCAAAAGATGCTGAAGTACACAACAAGAACCTTTGCTCAACTATTTTTGTAGCTGCTTTATCTGTAATAGCCAGAACCTGGAAACAACCCAGATGTCCCTCAGTTGAGGAATGGATACAGAAATTGTGGTACTTTTACACAATGGAATACCACTCAGCTATTAAAAAGGAGGAAATCATGAAATTCGCCGGCAAATGGTGGGACCTGGACACGATCATCCTAAGTGAGGTATCCCAAAAGCAGAAAGAAACATATGGTATATACTCACTTATATAGACCTATAGGATAGGAAGGTCATGCTGAAATCTATACACCTAGGGAAGATATACAAGAAGGAGGACCACGGGTTGGTATGATGAATGTTCGTTTAGATGAACCAATGGGATGGACATTGAATGGAGGATAATACAAGCAACAGGACAGGAGCATACCAACGAGGGTCTCTGAAACAATCAATATAGCAATGTATCAAAGCAAATATTAAGAATCACTACCAAGCCTTTGGCAGAGGGTGGGAAATAATAATAAAAATAGGGGAAGTTAATAATACTTGTGGAGAACAAGAGCTCTACTAAGACAAAACTGAGCAGGGCACAGGGTTCTTCTATGGGACAGTTTCTCTAACCAAGGACCATGTATGGATAGGTCCTAGAACCCCCGCTCAGAAGTTACCCATAGTAGCTATGTATCCAACTGAAGACCCTAGTAAGGGGAACCGGAACTGTTTCAGACATGAACTTGATGTCTCTTTGACTCCCCCATACACGCCAGGTTGTAACAGCCTGGCTAGATCCCAGGGGAGGACATTGTAGCCAGCCCTGAGGAGACAAGATGAACTGGGGTGAGATGGAAGGGGAGGAGATCCTCCCCTGTAGGTTGTCTTGGAGTGGGCAGGGAGGAGATGAGGGAGGGATCGGGAGAGTGGGAGGGAAAGAAGAAGGGGCTTCGGTGGGGATGCAAAGGACCTAACCTCTGACTGATATAAAAAGAATAAAAGAAAAAAAAAAACGAATCACAACCAAGCCTTTGGCAGAGGGCGGGAAATAATAATAAATATAGGGGTAGTTAATAAGACTTGTGGATAACAAGAGCTCCACTAAGACCAAACTGAGCAGGGCACAGGGGTCTTCTATGGGACAGTTTCTCCAACCAAGGACCATGTATGGATATGTCCTAGAACCCCCGCTCAGAAGTGTCCCATAGTAGCTAGGTATCCAACTGAAGACCCTAGTAAGGGGAACTGGGACTGTTTCAGACATGAACTCAATGGCTGGCTCTTTGACTCTCCCCCATACACGCCAGGGAGTAACAGCCTGGCTAGATTCCAGGTGAGGCCATTGTAGCCAGCCCTGAGGAGACAAGATGAACTGGGGTCAGATGGAAGGGGAGGAGATCCTCCCCTGTAGGTGGACTTGGAGTGGGCAGGGAGGAGATGAGTGAGGGATGGGGAGAGTGGGAAGGAAAGAAGAAGGGGGCTACGCAGGGGAAGCAAAGTACCTAACCTCTGATTGATATTAAAATAAAAAAATGGCTATTTCCAACTGTAAATAATTCAGAAATATCATAAAAAGATAAGTGTTGAAATTTTATAGATTTAGGGCCTTTGGCTTACTCTTTTGTCCTGACAAACGTCAGGTTTTCTTACCTCAAGACAATTCAAAATATAAACACATGATATTTAGCTTATTACACGGAATATAATTAAGTCTTGGCACGAATAGTTTGTTAATAAATTATTCTTACCAACTTTTAAAAATCAGATACATAAGCAATATGTTTGAAGAACAAATATGGCTCTTGTCTATTGTGTTTACAACAAGAGCAGCAACAAACTACTGTGAAAGTTAGAGTAAATATAAATATTGTTAGCACAAACATAATAAGAAAATTTCTTTCATAGGTATGTAGAGTAGAACATATACATATAGCTACCGTACAGGAAGCAAGTCTTACTAGGAACAGATTTAAAAGCTACATAAAATGATCTGTCTCAAAGAAAAATATAAGTAAACAATTAAGAAAACTCCTCAGTATCCGCAGTAGTGGGTACACTAGTAAGGGGAACAGGGACTTCTCTGACATGAACTCAGTGGCTGGTTCTTTGATCACCTACCCAGCCACAGAGGAAGACAATGCAGCCAGTCCAGATGATACCTGACAGGATAGGGTCAGATGGAAGGGGAGGAGGACCTCCCCTCCCCTATCAGTGGAGTTGGAGAAAGGCATGGGAGGAGACAAGGGTGGGTGAAATTGGGAGAGAATGAGCGAAGGGGCTATAGCTAAGATACAAAGTGAATAAAATGTAATTAATATAAAAAAGAAATATAAAAATTAAAAAACCCAAACAAAATGGACTATCATGCAACAACAGAGAATCTTAATAGTTTTTAATAATTATAATTTCTAAAGTGTTACAATTAAAAGTTTTGGAGAAATGACTCAGCCTTATTAGCCATAGCTTTGAATAACTTTTGAGATGAATATCTCATTATATTAAGTAAAATTAACCATAATAAAAATGAATATTATATGCTTACTATCTTGAATAATTATGTTTGTATATGTTATATGAATATGTATGTATATGCTTAAATGCATTCATTTATGATATTAAAAGAGAGAAGGTAGATGTAGATTGTTTAGGAAGAAGAGAGAGACTAATACAAAGTAAACAAAGAAAATAATGTAGAATAAAAATTAAAAACCATGATTTACACATGTGAGAATATTGTAAATAAATTTATTATTTTGTGTAAGGAAAATTTCATAATTTTAAAAAGGGGAAATTCTACAAGTAACAATAAGACAATGAGATTTTTCTGTTGTACTTGATTGAGCTTTTTTCACAGTACATTTTTATTGCTTACAGAGTTTAGAAATGATCCTAGTGATTCAGGGTGAAATACTAAGGAATGTTGAAGTGTAACACAAAAATATTATTCTATACAACCTCATAAAAATGAACCAAATAACTGTGATGGCTCATTAGGAATAGTGGAATAATGGAGAATAACTTCAAAGTCATAGAATGCCCCCATGAATTGGTGTTAAACTATTTTATAATTTATGTGCTGTATAATAACATGCTTTCACTATTTAACTCATCGTAATACGACCAGTTACTATTACGATACAGTTTTTAAGGCTCACAAATAAGAACCTACATTGTGCTTAGCACACAGTATTTTAAAAATGGATATCCAAATGTATTTAATATTGGCTGTAGTGAAAACTCACCTGATTTCTCTCTTTATGGAACTTTCCAATGGACTTCATATGGAAGTGAGGAAACACCATCTATTATAAATTCCAGGAATTAGGAAGAATTATTTTCTTGCCGTATTTATTCTAACCCAATACGTTTTATAACATTTCATATTTTAAAATAACATCTTCTGAAAACTATGCATAGAATATTTTTGAGTACTTAAAATTTTATTTTAGCTGATAGAATAAAGGAGAAAATATATTATGTTAATAAATTTCATCAAAAGGAATTGTTAATTAAAATATGTGTATTTGACAAAATGTTTAAATCAGGTCCACTGAGTCATACATTATTTTTTGTGTTGAATACTATTTTTCCCTAAATATTTTTGTTTAATATATATTTTTCCTCTAATTTTTATTTTTATTAATTACACTTTATTCACTTTGTATCTCAGATATAGCTCCTCTCCTTTCCCCTCCCAATCCCACCCATCCTTCCTCTTCTTCTCCTATGCCCCACCCTCAGTTCAATGATAGGGGAGGTCCTCCTCCCCTTCCATCTCACCCTAGTCTATCAGGTCTCATTGATACTGGCTTCATTGTTTTCCTCTGTGGACTGATCAGGATGCTTCCCCAACAGATGGAGGTGATCAAAGAGCCAGCCCATGAGTTCATGTCAGAGACGATCCCTGTTCCTACTATTGGGGAACCCTCTTGGACACTGAGCTGCCAAGGGATAATTCTGTGCAGGTGTTATAAATTATCACCATGTATGGCCCTTGTTTGGAGTATCCGCCTCAGAAAAGACCCCTTTGCCGACATTTTTTTTAATTCTGTTGCTCTCCTTGTGGAGCACCTATTCCTTCCAGATCTTACTATTTCCCCCTTCTTTCTCCCCTTCTTTCATACGATTGCCTGCGCTTTGCCCAGTTTGGCAATGAATCACAGCATGTGTTGATACCCTGCTGGGTCAAGGCTTTCAGGGGCCAGTGGTGATAGGTTCCTGTCCTGTTCCCTGTTTTCACCATCTTCCAATGACCAGCTCATTTGTCTTTCTGAATGAAGATTGAGCAACTTACCCAGAATTCTCTTTCTTGATTAGCTTCCACATGTGTACAGATTTTAGTATGTTTATCCTATGTTTTATGTGTGCTATCCACTTATGAGTGAGTATATACCACATTTGATTTTCTTATTTCTTCCTTTAGAGACTGAAAGTTTTTTTTTTTTTTAAATACAAGTCTTTGACTTGCTTGGTTAGAGTTACACCAATTTATTTTATGTCCTTTGTGTCTATTGTGAAGGGTATTGTTTTCCTAATTTCTTTCTCAGACCTTTTGTCTTTTGAATACAGGAGGGTTATTGATTTTTTAATTGATGTTTTTATATAGCCAATTGGCTGAAGGTGTTTATCAGCTGTAGGTGTTCCCTGGTAGAATTCTTGGGGTAGCTCATGTATATGATCATATCATCTGCATGTAGTGATACTTTGGTTTCTTCCTTTCTGAACTAAATCCCCTCTCCTTTAATTATCTTATCACTCTAAGAAGGACTTCAAGTACTAAGTTAAAGAGGTATAAAGTGAGTGGGCAGCCTTGAATTGTCCCTGATTTCAGTGGGATTGCTTTAAATTTCTCTCCTTTTTGTTTGATGTTTGCTATAGGCTTGCTGTTTATTACCTTTACCATGTTTAGTTAAGTGCCTTTTATCCCTGATTTCTCCGGGATTTTAAACATAATTGAATGTTGTATTTTATCAAGTGCTTTTTCAGCATCTAAGGAGATTATCATGTGTTCTTTTCTTTCAGTTTATATGGTAGATTACATTGATGGATTTCCATATACTGAACCACCTGGGATGACTGGGATAAAGCCTACTTGGTCCTAGTGTATGATATCTTTGATGTGTTCTTGGATTCAGTTTGCAAATAATTTTTTGAGTATTGTCCCATCAGTGTTCATAAGAGAGATTGGCCTGAAATTCTTTTTCTTCTTTGGATCTTTGTGGGGTTCATATGTCAAGGTGACTATGGCTTCATAGAATTAACTTGGTAATGCTACTTCTGCTTCTATTTTCTGTATCTTTGTGACTTAGGTGTGTTTCTCGTATGCAAGAGATTGTGGGGTCTTATTTATACATCCATTCTGTTAGTTTGTGGAACAGTTTGAAGAGTATTGCTGTTAGCTTATCTTTGAAGGTCTGGTAGAATTCTGCACTGAACCCATCTGGCCCTGTTTTTTTTTTTTTTTTTTGGATGGAAGACTTTTGATGACAGCTTGCATTTCCTTAGGGGATATAGGACTATTTAACTGATTTACCTGTTTTTGATTAAGCTGTTAGAGATTTGTTCAGTTTCCATGTGTGTGTCGGGGGGCTTTTTGATATTTCAGTTTTTGTTGAGGTCCAGCTTTAGTTCATGGTGTTCAGATAGGATACAAGGAATTATTTCAATCTTCTTTTATCTGTTGAGGCTTCTTTGTGATCAACTATATGGTCTGTTTTTGAGAAGGTTCCAAGAGGTGCTAAGAAGAAGATAAATTCTTTGACAAGTAGAATCGATCAAGAAAAATGTCCATTTCATTTAGAGTTTCAAAATTTGTGGCTTATAGGCTATTATAGTAAGACCTAATGAATGATTTCTTCAGTGTTTGTTGTTTTCATTTCTGATTTTGTTGATTTGGATGGCATCTCCCTGCCTTTTAATAAGTTTGGCTAAGGGCTTGTCTGTCTTGTTTATTTTCTCAAAGAAGCAGCTCTTGGATTCATTGATTCTTTGAATTGTTTTATTTGTTCCTAATTTATTGATTTCAGCCCTGAGTTTGATTATTTCCAGCTGTCTACTCCTCTTGGGTGTGTCTGCTTCCTCTTTTTTTCCCCCTAGGGCTTTCAGGTGAGTCTTTAGGTTGCTTGTATGAGATATTTCAAATGTCTTCTAGAAGGCACTTAGTGCCATGAATTTTCCTCTTAGCACTGCTTTCATTGTGTCCCATACGTTTGGGTATTTTGTGCCTTCATTTTCATGGAATTGTAGGAAGTCTTTGATTTATTTCTTTATTTCTCCCCTGACCTAGATATCATTGAGTAGCGAGTGTTCAGTTTCCATGTGTGTGTAAGTTTTTGTTATTTCTGTTGTTATTGAGGTCCAGCTTTAGTCCATGGTGGTCAGACAGGATACAAAGGATTATTTCAATCTTGTTATATCTTTTGAGGCATGTATTGTGAGCAACCAAATGGTCTATTTTGGAGAAGGTTCCAAAAGGGGCTGAGAAGAAGGTAAATTCTTTTGTGTTTGGGTGAAAAGTTCAGTAGATGTCTGTTAGATCCATTTGATTCATGACCTCTGTTAGAGACATTGTTTCTTTGTTTAATTTCTCTTTTGTTGACCTGTCCTTTGTTGAGAGTGGGGTGTTGAAGTCTCCCACTATCAGTGTGCGGGGATCTATGTGTGGTTTTAATTTTATTAATGTTTCTTTTACAAAGTGATTGCTCTTGTATTTTGGGCACAGATGTTCAGAATTGTGATGTCTTCTTTTTGGAATTTTGCTTTTATGAGTATGAAATGACCTTCCCCATCTCTTTTCATTAATTTTGGTTGAAAATCTATTTTATTAAATATTAGAATATCTACTCCTGCTTGCTTCTTGGTTCCATTTGCTTAGAAAACCGTCTTCTACCCTTTGCTCTCAAGTAATGTTTATCTTTGTGACTATGGTGTGCTTCTTGTATGTAACAGATTGTTGGATCTTATTTACACATCCATTCTGTTAGTCTGTGTCTTTTCATTGGAGAGTTGAGTCTACTGATGTTGAGAGAGATTAATGACCAGTGGCTGTTAGATCCGTTGATATTCACGTTGCTTGTAGTAGGGTGTTTCTGTGTGGGCTACTTTTTATTTTGCTGTAGTGAAGTTATTTATTTCCTGTGTTTTCCTGAATGTACTTAGCTTTCCTTGGTTCCATTTTTCCTTCTAATATCTTCCGTAATGTTGGATTTTTGTGTATGCATTTTTGGAATTTCTTTTTGTTGTTGAATATCTTGTTTTCTCCACCTATGATGACTGAGAATTTTGCTGGATATAGTATCCTGGGCTGACATCTGTGTTCTCTTAGAGTCTGCATGATGTCTGTCCAGGCCCTTCTGGCTCATAGTCTCTTTTGAGAAGTAACATGTGATTCTGATGGCTTTGCCATTATATGTTGCTTGGCCCTTTTCCCTTGCAGGTTTAAGTATTTTTCTTTGTTCTGTGTACTTACTGTTTTGATTATTATTTGGCAGGAGGATTTTCTTTTCTGGTCTAATTTATTAGGTGTTCTGTAGGCCTCCTGTATGCTTACAGGCCTCTCCTTTAAGTGGGAGAAATTTTCTTCTATGATATTTTTGAAAATTTTTTCTTGGTCTTAGAGGAGGAAATCTTTTTCCTCTATTCCTATAATTCTTAGGTTTTGTTTTTTCTTGTTGTCTTGGATTTCTTGGATGGTCTGTGTCAGGAATTTTTTAGATTTAACATTTTCTTTTACAGATGCATTGATTTCTTCCATTGTATCTTCTAAACCTGAAATTCTTTCTTCTATATCTTTTGGTCTGTTGCTTATGCTTACCTCTGTAGTTCTTGTTTTCTTCCCTAAGTTTTTCCTCTCCATGATTTCCCCCATTTATGTTTTCTTTAATTTTTCCAATTCTATCTTCAGATCCTGAGCTGTTTTTTTTTTTATTTCCTTCACCTGTCTGACTCTATTTTTCTTCAATTTCTTCACCTGTTTGTTTGAACATTCTTCTGTTTCTTTTATTTCTTTTAGTGATTTAATTATTTCCTCTTTAAAGTTCACAATCTGTTTGGCTGCATCTTCTCATAGTTCTTTATGGTTGGCCATAATCTATTTGCCTTTATCTTCCTCCAGTTCTTTACTGAATGACCATAATATGGTTGTCTTTATCTTACTCTAATTCATTAGGTATTTTGTTTTCTCTATTATCGTCTTCATAAGCATAGATGTAATGTCATCTTCCTGAATTTCATTTATGCTGCATGTCCAGAGCTTCTTTCCCCTGGATAACTGGGTTCTGGAGAATCCATATTGCTCTGTCTTTTGTTGATGGAGTTTTTACACTGACCCAGGTGTTGTGTGTTAATTTCTGAGCTTCCTGGAATCTTGGAGTGGAGAGAATCCCCTTCTTGGGAAGATGACTTTTCCTGAAGGAATCCTTCTCAGATCTTTTGGTATGGTCACTGAATGGCTGGTGATCTCAGGAATTGCCACACTTCACCTCAGGCTTATAGTCCTGAGAGGTAATTGTGGTCTTTGTTAGTCAGAGGGATCTCCTGTCACCTGGAGAAGTTCTGGAGACAGCTGCCCTACTGCTGGGTTTCTTGATCAGAATTTAGTGAATTGCTTCTGTTGTTTTTACATTGTTTTCTAGGCACAGCCCTCTTCAAGAACCTGGGTGCCCTGCGGTTTGGTCAGTTTAGTTAGGGATAACTGTTTGCCCCTTGGAGCAGTATCTGGTTCTGTTCTCAGGGATCCCAGGCTTTTGTAGGTCTGAGGTTAGAGCTCTGTGACCCAGTACCCAAGCTGTAATCAATGGCAGCTGATCACAACTCTCATGCAGCCAATAGAAGTCTACAGCCTGCAGCCTGTAAGGACCCAGAAACTTTTCTGGAGCTGGGTGTCCTGAGGTGGGACCAGATGTTCCCTCACACACCGTCGTGATTCTTACCAACAGGGAGACCGAGTGTGTGGTGTTTTGGGGTGCACAATTCCATTTGGGGTGGCACATAGAGTGTGCAGGCACAGGTGAGTGGTGGCTCCAAGCTGTTGACTGGGTAGCTGCAGGGACCCAAGAACTTTGCCTGAGAACTTTGCAGTGTGGGGGAGGAGGGGCAACTCAGTGCTCTAAGCTTGGACCTGCTGTTTCCCTCACTGTGGGGTTTTCTCCTGGCAGAGAAACTCAAATCTCTCGCGCCCTTGGGTGTACAGTTCTGTCTGTGAAAGAAAGTTGGGTGCTCAGCAGGTCTCTGGGCTTGCAGCTGAGTGTCCAGCTCTGGACTGGTGGTTGTGTACCCTCTGGTTCCCGGGATCTTTTCCAGAGATTGATAGGGTAACCCGAGATCATCCTAATTAGTTCCTTCATTGTGGGGTTTTCTTGTGACTGGAAATTCCAGTCTCTGGTGTTTTGATGCCCACAGTTCAGCCTGGGAAGGTGATCAGGACACACAGGAGTGTGGCTCTGTGCTGGCGAACTAGTGCCTGTCCGGACCCAGGTCTTTAAGGTTTCAACTGAGTGACCTGAGAGTGGACCAGATTGCTTCCCACATCACGGGTTTTCCTCTCACCTGGGAATCATAATTGTTGGTGTTTTAGGGCCCAGATTTCAGGCTTTTGGTCATTGTTCCAACACTGCTGTCCTGTTCCTCAGACACAGTGTCCTCCAGGGTCTACCATCTTGGATCTTGTTTCATACAGCATTTTTAAAATTATGTATTCACTTGCTTTTCCAGAATTTTCTATCAATAACTCTTGGAAATTCTATGCTTATGAGATGTCCACTGTCTTTAAATATTATTTGTACATTAAAATTGAGAGATTGACATCACCATTAAACGTTCCTCAAATTACAGGGAATGGGTTCAATGTCAATGAAGTTGTTTTTTTCTTTAACATTGAAAGGCAAAGATATTATCTCAGGGCAGCAGTGCCCTCACAGAACACAACACAGAAGAGCAAGAATTCAGAGTTTTTGACTGTCATTGAATGTAGTATTTGTAAGAGTAGAAGAAAAATGTCATGTTTCATCCCCATGGAATTCAAATTTTTGAACATACATTGCTGGATCACTTCCTGCACTGTTATTTTTCAACTCTATACTATATATATATATATATATATCATAATATATTATATAGTATATAATATATATTATAGTATATATAGTATATATTACATATTATATATGTATATATATACATGTATATGTATATACATATATACATATTATATATATGTAATATATATGTATATACATATTATATATGTAATATATACATATATAATATACATATTATATATACATATATAATATATGTGTATATATATACATATATAATATGTAATATATACTATATATACTATATATAATGGCCATAGAAAAACATCATCACTTGTCAACTCTCGAAAAAACTCTAACCTCTTGAATGGAAAATTTGAAGGCATTCAAAAAAACATATCAAATATAGATTAGAAAATTATCTGCTAGTTTGATTTTAACTGCTGTAGTGAGTTCACCTTCTGCCTTTCCATTCCCTGTCCTTTCCTCTCTTCCTGGTTCTTTCATTTTTAAGATGCCAACATTGCTATTGCATGTGAATGTGAGAGTCACCTGAGATCTTAATATCATTCATGGGGTTTTAATAAGAATATATCAATGAATTTAAAATAGTATGTTACTTATGTGCTTACTAACTCATGCTCAGGTAGTAATACAAAAGAAAAGATGTGGGATTCTGATTCTCTAATATTTTCAACTTTCTTTTTGATTATTGAAACAATGCTCCAACGGTAGAATCATATTTTTTTAAATTTTCCTATACTCCTAGGACATATACTCAGAATGTAGTGATGGATAACACTGGCTAAGTACAGTGATAATCGTAGATTCTTGCTGAAGAACCATGAATTCAGTATCACTAGGTAATTAACCAGGTTCCCAACATCAGGCATGGTTTTCCTCTTATTGAGCAGATCTTAAGCCCTATTAGAGGAAAGTTAGTTATTACAAAAACACTTACAACACTCTACAACTTTAGAGATATCAGGTGGCATGTTATTTGTTGTGGTACATAGTTATCATAGCTGCGTGAGACTATTGGTTGCTTTTCTCCTTCAGAAACTTTCTTGGTGACTTTTGGTACCACGAAAGCCAGTTGTAAGGGAGGGCTACTTGAGGAAAATTCCATTTCAGGAACCCCTGGATCCTGTATCTGAAGTCTTGTATATGTTAAAAACTTAAACCATACCTAAGTCATATTCTATATTGGTTTTATAGAACATTAGTAACCAGTAGTTCAAAATACTTGTTCTGCAAGTAAGGAAAAATGAGGCTCAAAAATAGGAGAGTATTTTGCAAACAAATTTTAGATTTTTAAATGGTAAAATCATTAGGATATTTTTAAATGATAGGAAATAAAAACAAAACTTGTTTTACTTTTGACTTTGACATAAATTAGACCCTGTTTACTCTTCTTGCTTTTCATTTTAGAAAGCAGCACAAAATATACATTAAAAAATCTTTTAGTTTTAACATATATTTATTGCTTCTGGTAAGTACTGTTTTGGTATCCAATGGGTCAGAAATTTTTAACAAGATATGATTAAAATGAATACAGCTCTTCAATTACCCACTGTTTCTGTTGGAAAACTTAAAAAATATTTGAGAAAGAATGAAAAATGTATGTATACTTTAAAATTTTTTAAAGTATAAATTATACAAAACTGATCTCTTGTATCTTCTAACAAATTGTGAATAGTGGTGTGTTAGGTATAATTCATAAAGTTTTCCTTGTATAAATAAAGCAATTTTAAAAACAGTCTAATGGATACACATGTATTTAAAGACAACAATTAGATGTCATTAAAATATTTTTATTATTATTACATATTATTCAGTGGGTAATGCAATACACTATATATCATATATCATAAAAAAATTTGTCATAACTAAAGACCCCATAAAAAGATAATTCTCTAAATGTCTTTTAACATGTACTGCTACAGTGTCATTTAGAACTTTATTATGTGCCCCTTTACCTTAGAACTGTGTAATTACTGAGTATTATGTGTCCTACCTGGTACTCCCTGGTATTATGGAACTTTGAAGGTGGTGACAGAAGTATCAACACAGGTTTGAGGCTGGTCTGGCCTACAAAGCTGTTATTGTTGTTGTTGTTGTTGTTGTTGTTGCTGTTGTTGTTGTTGTTTGTTTTTGGCCAGCCTAAAGTACAAAATAAGGCCTTGTCTTAACCAAACACAAAAATATCATTATTGGCCAGAAATATATTTTATGTTACCACGGTCCAAAACAATTCATTGTATACTACTACTTTATAAATGTAACATAATACATTTGAGTGAAAAGTAAGAATATGCTATGCAAAGTAAAATTATTTTTTTCTTATAAATAAATGTTCAGTAATTTTATTTTTTAAAGTAAATGAAGAATTTTGAAACTACTACAGGCTACTATTTTTGACATTCTTTTTCTTATTATCAAAATAGAAGTAATTTCAATGGCATGTTGGAATATATGAAAAATGTTGCCTGGTTGTTTGAATATTGCAGAGAATAATGACCCTGTAAATAGATTTTAGGCTTACAGAGTTAAGGCTGTTACCAAACCATATGTTTCCTTTCTTTTTTTACATTTTTATTTTATATTAATCACAGTTTACGTACTTTATATCCCAGCCGTTGCCCCCTCCCGCAATCCTCCCTATTCCTCCCATTCCTCCCTCATCTCTTCCCTGCCCCTTTCCTAGACCACTGATAGGGGAGGTCCTCTTTCCCTTCCTTCTAATGTTTGTTTATTTTTGTTGTTGCTGTTGCCACGGCAACTGAGTCATGTAGAATGTTACAAAACAACATGGAACATGACAGTTTCTGGTATGATAACTGCTCAGCCAGCATGTATCTAATGGCAGAGAAATGCTTAAAGAAACGCTGAACAACCTTACTAATCAGGGAAATGCAATTCAAAACCACCCTGCGATTTCACCTTACACCCACCCGTAGTGCTATCTCAAGATCCAGCTATACCACTCCTAGGCATGTATCCAAAAGATGCTCAAGTATACAAAACAAGGGCATTTGCTCAACCATGTTCATAGCAGCTTTATTCATAATAGCCAGAATCTCAAAACAACCCAGATGTCCCTCAATTGAGGAATTGATACAGAAATTATGGTACATTTACACAATGGAATACTACTCTGCAATTCAAAACAAGGAAATCATGAAATCTACAGGCAAATGGACACTACAAGAAAATATCATCCTGAGTGAGGTATCCCAGAAGGAGAAAGACACACATGCTATATACTCACTTATAAGTGGATATTGGAGATATAATATAGGATAAATATACTAACATCTGTACACCTAAAGAAGCTCTCAAGAAGGAGGGCCCTGGCTAATATGCTCAATCTTCATTCAGAAAGGTAAATGGGATAGACATTGGAAGAAGGTAAAAATAAGGGACAAGACAGGACCTTACCACAGAGGGCCTCTGAAAGACTCTACCCAGCATGTATTAAAGCAGATGCTGTGACACATAGACAAACTAGGCAGAGTGCAGGGAATCTTATGAAAGAAAGGGGAGATAGAAATACTTTGAAGAGTCTGGAGCTCCACAAGGAGAACAATTCTGGGCCTAGGGATCTTTTCTGAGACTGATACTCCAACCAAAGACCATTCATGGAGATAATCTAGACACCCTGCACAGAGGTAGCTGGTAGCAGCTCAGTCTCCAAATGGCCTCACTATTAAGGAGAACAGGGGCTATCTCTGACATGAACTCAGTGGCTGGCTCTTCGATCACCTCCCTGCTGAGGGGATGGCGGCTTTACCAAGCCTCAGAGGAATACTATGAAAGGCAGTCCTGATGAGACCTGATAGGCTAGGGTCAGATGGAAGGAGAAGAGGTCCTCTACAATCAGTGGACTGGAGAAGGGACATGAGAGGAGATGAGGGAAGGAGGAGACCAGGATTGGGAGGGGATGAGGACGGGGCCTCAGCTGGTATACAAAGTGAATAAATTATAATAAATAAAATTATATAAAAAAGAAAGACATTACACATTCTACTTTGAGTGTTAAAATCAGTACTCTTTGTTCTAAGTCAAACATATTTCTTAATCAAGATGTCCTTGTGATAACAATCCAATGTTTTGGTCAGAAACATATTTAAGACATAAAAATACTTAGTTCTAGTAGAAAGATTTTCTGCCTGATAGCAGAAATATGACTTATGCAGCATTACATTTGTCTGGCAGTCTTAATTTTTTCTTTTTTTTTTGTTGTTGTTGTTTTTATCCTTCAGAAATATGCAGCATGTAAGAGCAATGGTGAGGACAAAAGAGGACAAAAGGCCTGTTACATGTAAACATTACTTCTTTTTTGTTAGCACAAATACTACCTAAATTATTAAGATACTTAAATTTCTGATTCTTTTATTTTATTTTTGACCAAAATTAAGTGAGTTTTCACTTGTTTGATGAGAGAGGGGAACATTTTAAGTTCCTTAAGCTACTCTGAAATTTTCATATTTGTATACCAGTTTGTTGCAACTGATTATCTTAGTTATGTAAAGTATACCAGATTGTTTAAGACAACAATGAAGCATCCAGCAAGAATTTCTTTGTCCTTTAAAGCTAGGAAAAGTTAATAAATTATAACTAATATTAAAAAATAAAAACTTGATTAAAAAATAAAAATTTAAAAACTCTAAGAAAAGTATAAGAAAAAGTGATAATCCTGTATCACATAAATAGCTTTACAGTCCAGAGAAGACAAACGTAACAGTAACTTTAAAATATCATAGATGATGAGACTTAATCTATGTACAGATAGCAATAGTGGAGAATTCCCACTTTCAATAGACTAGGGAAGTGGATGAGGGGAAGAGGAAGGAGGATGGTACTGTGGGGAGTAAAGAGAAGAGGCTTCAATTGGGATATATAATAAATTATAAAGAGGAATGGATACAGAAATTATGGTATATTTACACAATGTAATATTTCTCAACACCTAAAAACAAAGAAATCACGAAAATACAGGCAAATAGTGGGAACTGGAAAAGATTATCCTAAGTGAGGTATCCCAGAAGCAGAAAGACACACAGGGTGTATTAGACATCTAATATAGGACAAACATAGCAAAATCTGTACACCTAAAGAAACTAATCAAGAAGGGGAAGATAGAAAGATCTGGAGGTGACAGGAGCTCCACAAAGAGAGCAACAGAAGCAAAATATCTGGGCACAGGGTCTTTTTGAGACTGATACTCCAACCAAGGACCATTCATGGAGATAACCTAGAACCCATGCACAGATGTAGCCCATGGCAGTTCAGTGTCAAAGTGGGTTCCATAGTAATGGGAACAGGGATTGTCTCTGACATGAACTGATTTTCCTGCTTTTTGATCACCTCCTCCTGAGGGGGGGAGCAGCCTTGCCAGACCACAGAAGAAGGCAATGCAGCCTCTAATGATAGACTAGGATCAGAAGGGAGTAGAGCATGATCTCCCCCATCAGTGGACTTGGGGAGGGACATGGGAGGAGAAGGGGAGGGTAAGAATGGAAGGGGAGGTGGGAACTACAGGGAGGATACAAAGTGAATAAACTGTAATTAATAAAAATAAAAAATGTGTAAAAAAGAAAGAAAAAAATATTTCAAATATCACATTCAGAATAAAATTTCTCAATGTTAGGGTCAGGAAGTTCAATTTGTATAGACACTACTGAGTGTTTATACTAACCTCCATTAATTACTAAATCCACATTATAATAGCCTCTGTTAAAATTTACTATTTGTTAATGTATATATAGTGATTATGTGTTAGTAAATATTCATTAATAAAATGTTGAGTATAATAATACAAAGTGGTGTTAACAAAACCTTGCTTTCTTTTTTTTTAATGCAATTTATTTATTTTTATATTAATCACAGGTTAGGTACTTTGTAGCCCAGGTGTAGCCCCCTCCCTCATTCCCTCCCACTCTCCCCATCACTCCCTGCCCCCTCCAAGTCCACTGATGGGGGAGGACCCCCCCCTTCCATCTGACCCTAGTTTATCTTGTCTCTTCAGGGCTGGCTGAGATGTCCTCTTTTGGGATCTAGCTAAGCTGTTACTCCCTGGCGTGTGGGGGGGAGGGTCAAAGAGCCAGCCATTGAGTTCATGACAGAAATAGTCCCTGTTCCCCTTACTAGGATCTCCAGTTGGATACTGAGCTACCATGGGCCACATCTGAGCAGGGGTTCTAGGTTATATCCATATCTGGTCCTTGGTTGGAGAAACCATCTCATAAAAGATCCCTGTGCCCTGCTCAATTTGGTCTTTGTGGAGCTCTTGTTCTCCCCAAGTCTTACTAACTCCCCCTATTTTCATTATTATTCCCTGTCCTCTTCTGAAGGCTTGGTTGTGAGTCTTTTTTTGTTAATTTATTTATTTTTATCTCAATCACAGGTCAGGTACTTTGAATCCCAG
>CM053742.1:102333044-102387397 GCA_028658305.1 Pachyuromys duprasi
TTTTTCTTATTAGTAATTTATAATTTGCTAGGTGTTACTACGGTTTTCTCTGCATTTCTACGATCTGTTGAAGCAAAGATACATTTAAGAAACTTTACTTATATTTCAGCTCTTTCCTAAAAGACTGAGTCATAGGGAGTGACTTTCTCCATTTCACTTTAACAAGCAAGAGTCTGATTTGAAAAAAGAATGAAAGATTAATTTAAAGGAATTCTGAAGGACTGAAAACAGAAATTCAATGAGAGTTCTAATACCGGGGACTTAAACTTTTAAAGCTGAATTCTTCTGCAAATGTTTGAAGAGGAGTTAGTGAACAATCACTTTAACCAGCAACAAAGGACTAGGTCTAACCCCAGGGTTCTTCCTTATGTAAGGGATTTTGCAAGTAGAAAATTTCCATGTATGTGGCATCATCAGGGAAAAGGATATGTGCTTTAAAAAGCCCACCCGCTGATTCTAAGCTAGGGTCATATACTTGAATCACTGAATCTTGTCCTTTGCTGGAGAGTTTGATTCTTTTCTTGGTAAAACATTTGTACTAAAACTGTTTTACCATGTCCAATAGGAAATACAGTTTGCATTATGATTCAGTGCTCATTTATATATTATCCATAAGCCTATGACAATGGGTAAGTATTCCCATGTATGTGTTCACAGATATAAATTAAACAATTGCTTTATGACATTATATATATATGTGTGTAACTTGCCCAAATAATCTCAGATATTCTGTTGTGTTTTTCAGTCTGATGTTTGTGACCAAATACATCAAATTCAGTAAACCTTAATTGGCCAACATGTCATATTTCAAGTCATTATAATATGTAAAATAGAATGACTAAAATAACAGGATAATGAATCTTGAAAGATGCTTTGGTGATAAATATAAATTATATGTTAAATATTTGAGAAATATTTAATAGATCACAAAGACGCTGATTATCCATTCCACAAGATCCTAACATGAAGCAGATGGAGCAGAGATAAATTGTATGAGAGAAATTCATGTATTCATGAAGTAGCTACCTAATAATTACGTATCTTATTTATGTGGAATAGCCAGCACTCCAATGAACAGTGACAAATGTCTATAACTTAATTAATTTTTTCAGAGTCTATTTTCCTAGAAGTATACTCATACTTCAATTCAAGATGTTATATTGTAATGAGACCTTGATTTTAATATTAAGTTTTGTTCATATTTAACTAAAAATGTCTCAATTTCTTCATTTACTTACCCCAATTTTTGTTGTCTAGCGCCATCCCTAGAAAGACATGAACACATCTACTCATGCCAGGTAGAGAAGTGATAATACACCAAAGTATAAATACTGCTGAAATCCAAATGGTGAACCAATGATTTTGTTGCAGTTCCAGGAGCAGAAATGACTTAAAAACAGTTGTATTACCAAATTCCACCACACTTCCGATTTTAGTGCATAAATGCTGGAAACCTCAAACACACTTCACAATCCATGGATAGTTCAAAAGATTGGAGAGTGTCCTTTCCAGACAATAATGTTTGTCTGATTTTCCAGGCAGCTTAGCTGGTCTCTCCTCCAGTTAGTTTTGCTGGTGTCTGCTCTGGACAGCTTTGCTGATCTGTCTCTTTTAGGCAGTTCAGTGGTCTGAAGCATTTTGAAGCAAACCAGCTTGTCTGAGAGCCTCAACTTGCATTAGAACTCTTCATTGTTAATATATGATTGAGAAGGGAAGAGCTTGGTGGCTGATAAATTTTAGGTACTTCATAAATTTATTGTTTTGTTTACTTTCTGAGCTTAATGAACTTCCCCATATATAGGATGGGATATTTAAACTCTCTTTAGAAATTTGGTTGTTTGAAATCCCTGTAAATTTCATGTCTTAAAATAGCCCGATTTTGCACCTCTCCTTTAACATCCTGTGTCTTATTTTTCTAATTTATTAAAATGTATCCACTTTGTATGCCAGCTGTGGCCCTTTCTTTTGTCCCCTATCAATCCTGCCCTAACTACCTCTCCTTCTCCCATGACCCTCCCCCAGTCCAAAGATCGGGGAGGTCCTCCTCCCCTTTCATCTGACCCTAATCTATCAGGTCTAATCAGGACTGGATGCCCTGTCTTCCTCTGGGATCTACCAAGGCTGCACCCCCCAGGTGGAGGTGATCAAACAGCCTGCCACTGATTTCCTTTCAGGGATAGCAGTCCCTGTTTTCCTTACTAGGAAAACGACTTGGATACAGAGCTCCCTATGCGTTATATTTGAGCAGGAATGTTATGTCCTCTCCATGCATGGCCCTTAGTTGGATCATTGGCATCTGCAGGCCCCCCTGGACCCAGGTATTTTAGCTCTGTTGGTCTCCTTGTGGAGCTCCTGTTCCTTTTAAGTCTTTCTATCTTCTCCTTCTTCCATAAGTCTCCTTGCACTCTACCCAAAGTTTGGCCATGAGTCTCTGCATCTGTTTCGATACCCTGATAAGTAGGGTCTTTCAGAGGCCCTCTGTGGTAGGCTCCTATCCTCTTGCCTGTTTTCTCCAGCTTCTGCTATCTATCCCATTTGCTTTCTGAGTAAGGATTGAGCAACCTCCTTAACATCCTCCTTCTTGTTTAGCTTCTTTATATGTACAGATTTTAGTATACTTATCCTATATTAAATGACTAATATCCACTTATATACCATGAGTGTATACCATGTGTGTCTTTTTGTTGCTTCTTGGCCATTCATGATTCCTTTCTGTTTTGTTCTGTGCCCCCTTTTTTATTTGGGTTATTTTTATTGGTCTTTGATTTATTGAGTTTACTATATATTTTTCATATTAGCCCTTTGTTGCCTGTAGGAATGTTGAAGATCTTTTCCCAGCCTGTAGGTTGTCATTTTGTTCTGATGACAGTGTCCTTTACCTTACAGAAGCTTTTCAGTTTCATGAGGTCCCATTTATTTTTTATTTTATTTTAAAAATATTAGTTACAGTTTCTTAACTTTGTATCCCAGCTGTACCCCACTCCCCCATTCTCTCCCAATCCTACCCTCCCTCATTTCCTCCCTGCCCCTTTCCAAGTTCACAGATAGAGGAGGTCTCCTCCCCTTCCATCTGACACTAGCTTATCAGGATTTTCCAGGACTGGCTGCAATGTCCACCTTTGTGGCCTAGCAAGGCTGCTCCTTCCTCGGGGGCCAATGTCAAAGAACAAGCCATTGAGTTCATGTCAGAAATAGTCCCTGTTCCTCTTACTAGGGAACCCACTACTCAGAAATTAAAAACAAGGGAATCATGAAATTTGCAGGCAAATGGTGGGATCTAGATATCATCTTCAGTGAAGTATCCAAGAAGCAGAAAGACACACATAGTGTATTCTCACTTATAAGTGGGTACTGGACCAATAAGATAGAATAAGCATACTGAAATCTGTACACCTAAAGACGATAAACAAGAAAGAGGACCCAAGGTAAGATGAGCAATCCTCACTTAGAAAGACAATTGGGAAGGGCATTGGAAGTAGGAGAAAACAGGAAACAGGACAGGAGCCTACCACAGATGGCCTCTGAAAGACTCTTCCTAGCAGTGTATCAAAGCAGATTCTGGGACTTATAACCCAACCTTTGGCAGAGTTCAGGGAATCATATGAAAGAAGCAAGAGTTAGTATGACCTGGGAAGGACAAGAACTCCACAAGGATCTAAGATATCTGGATACAGGGGTCTTCTATGAGACTGTATTTCCAACCAAGGAGCATGTATGGATATAATCTAGAACCCCTGCTCGGATGTAGCCCATGGTAGCTCAGTATCCAAGAGGTCTCATTTATTAATTGTTGATCTTAGAGCCTGAATTGTTGTTGTTCTCTTTATGAAGCTGTCTTCTCTGACAATGAGTTTGAGGTTCTTCACCACCTTCTCTTCTAATAGATATAATGTATCTGGTGTTATATTGAGGTCTTTGATTCACTTGGATTTGAATTTTGTGTAGGGAGATAAATATGTACCTATTTGAATTATTCCACATGTAGACTTCCAATTAGATCAACACCATTTAGTAAAGATGCTAACTTTACTCCATTATATGTTTTTGGCTCCTTTGTCAAAAATCAAGTGACCATGAGTATGAGGATTTTTTTCTGGGTATTTGATTTGATTCCATTCATCAACAGTCTATCTGTATGCCAGCTTTTATTACTGTTGCTCTGTAGTATAGCGTGAAGTCCGAGATGGGGATACCTACAGAAGTTTTTTATTGTATAGGATTGTTTTAGCTATTCTGGGTTTTCATTTGTTTGTTTTTCCATGTGAACTTTAGAATTGTTATTTCAATGTATGTAAAAATTGTGTTCATGTTTTCATGGGGATTTCACTGAGTCTCTAGGTTACTTTTTGTAAGATGACCAATTTTGCTATGTCAATCCAACTGATACATGAGCATGGGACATCTTTCCATCTTCTGATATCCCCATGAGTTTCTTTTTTTAGGTTTACAAAATAAAAAAAAAAAACATTACTTTACTGTCTCAAATTGTTTTGGAGTAGTACTCCAAACTACAAACTGATACTATCAACATATATCCAGATTTATGGTTGGTATTTGTTTTCTTTATGGTTGCTTTCAAACTATTGGTTATTTCTGCATATGGTTACAGTATATGCAAAGGGACATATAAGGTTGAAAATTAAAAGACCTATCTTGTCTTCCTGTTGTGGGATGACTTACATGTAAGTCTCTTATTTCAGTGGTATGTACTGCATCTGCTTGATTGTCAACTGCATGGAGTGCACCAATGTAATCTGCTGGAAGTTCAGTAATAGCTCCAATAGATCAATGAATTTCTTGTTTCCTTAAGGGCACACTGTAGTAGCTGGACACAGGGCATGGGGCAGGTGTTTTTTTTTTTTGTTTTGTTTTTTGTTTTTTGTTTTTTTTGTGTGACTTAAACTTTGGGCATTTGTACTGGTCTTATCAACCAAACTGGAAACGTTATCTCTGGTTTTACTAATATGTTCTTTAGCCATAAATTCTCAAGTACTCTGAAAGTATCTTTCCTAGTCAGGCCATGAAGACCAGCATCATAACCCTGATCTCCCTAACCATGCTTTCAAGCTTGCTACTGGGCCTTACAAAAGAATAATTCATTCACTGAAGTTTATTTCTCATTCACCAATGTTTATCGCTACAAGTGAATTGGGTTTATTATTATGATTTTGGTGTTGTGTTCCTACCAAGTTTTAAATATGTCTAAGAGCATTACATAATTAACTGACATAAGCAGACAATTCTCTCTGCTGCTAACTCCCACAGGCATTCCCTGAGATTCAACTATCCACAGAACAAGCTACCAACATCCAGAAGCCCTCCACTGGAATCTGCCTCCCAAGCAATCCAAAGAAGCAAGGAAGCATATGAGCAATCTTTATATAGTAAATCTTCCTTCTCTCTTCTACTCCCATACCCTAGTCTCATCAACAGGTCTCTACCAGACCCCCTGCTGTACCAGACCCCCTGCTGCAGTCTCTCTTTTCTGTCTGATTTCATTTCCAGAAGACCATACAGATCTCCTACAGGCTCCCTCAACCCTCAGTCATTCACTTTTCTCAACCACCAACTTTCACAGGGACTCTCTGGGATCCTGCAAGATACTCTGTCCAGAGAAGCATATAGGACTGGAAAGCAGGTAAGTGCTCTTATTATTTTTTCTTCTATCCTTCAAACTCAGTCCCAGAGTATCACCTCTAGCTCTGTAGAAGACTACAGGCTAGGCTGTAGGCTCTTCTCTCCTTCTCTGTTCCCATTCCATGTGAACTAACCTGATCCTGGTGAAACACTCTTCTTCCCTCTCTTCTCAAGACCCCTTAAGTTTTCCGAGCCCTTCTAGCTCATCTCCATCATTAAATATCAACTCCAAATACCAAGGAAGACATTCTAACCATAACCTCCAGGGGCCACACCTGGCAGGGTCTCAGAAACACTCCATACTAGGCAACCTACAGCTACCAATTTCTCCTAATAAACATAAAGGACAACAGAAACCAAGAGATAGAAAACTCACACAGCAAAGACAAGACAAGGTATTTCTCTTAAAAAGAAAATAAATAAATCTTTTGGAGAAATTTATGAAGCACAAATAGTGGAATGAACTGAAAGAATGTTGAAGACTTGCAAGTGAAAATAGAATAAAGAAAACCCAAATTTGGGTGTGTTTTTGTGTGTGTATCTCTGTGTGTTTATTTTAAATAAATAGTGTAGAAACTCAAACAAAAAAGTTAGACGAAATCATCAGTAATAGAACAAAATAAATGGAAAAGGGATTCTCAGCCGCTGAACACAAGATAAAGGAAATATATAACTCATTCAAAGAAAATATTAATTCTGAAAATCCTTAGGCACAAGACATCCAGGGAATCCTGACTATTATTGATCAAATCTACAATACTAGGAATAAAGGAAGAAGAAACACAGGTCAAGGGCACAGAAAATACTTTCAACAAAATCATAGAAGAAATTTTTTCCCAACCTAAAGAAGGATGGACCTATCAAGGTAGAAGAAGCATAGAGAAAACCAAGTAGACTAGAAAAAATAAATAAATTGCTCTTACCACATCATAGTGAAAACACTAAACATACAGAATAAAGAAAGAACATTAAAAGCTGTATCAAAAAAAGACCAAGTAACATATAAAGGCAGAATTATTGGAACAATTCCTGACTATTTTATGGAGATTCTAAATGTTACAAGGGCCTGGAGAAATGTTTTACAAACTCCAAGACACAAAAGGTCAGAGCGAAGACTACTATATTCAACAAAACTTTTTATCACAATACATGGGGAGAGAGAGTTATTTCATGGGGGAAAAACAAATTTAAGCCCTATCTATCTTCCTGATGAAAGGCACTAGAATGAAAATGTCAACTTGAAGGGCTAGCCACACTAACAAAAACACAAGGAATAAATAGTATCATACTAGCTAATCAAGATTAGGCAAAAAAACACATAATGACAACAAAATGACAGGAATAAACATGCACAGTACATTGATAACTTTCATCATAAAAACTCTCAATCTACAAAAAAATTAATGAATATTTGCAGAATGTGTCTTAAAAGAAGATCCACAATTCTGTTCCATATAAGAAACAAACAAACAAAAAACATCATAAATAGACATCACCAGGATATCAACAGCTACATAAACAAGAGAAAAATTTAAATGATGAAAAATGGAGACTAACAGGGCCAAAAAACAAACAAACAGAGAAACAAATAAACAGAAAACCTGGGGCCTAGGGGCCCTGCAGAGACTGATATCCTAAACAAGGACCATGCATAGAGAGATGGAGAGGATCTAAAACCCCAGCTCAGATGTAGCCTATAGACTCAGTCTCCAAGTGGGGTCCCTCGTAAGGGGAGCAAGGGATGTCTCTGGCATGAAATCAGTGGTAGGCTCTCTGATCACCTCCCCATCATGGGTACAGCCTTCCCAGAACACACAGCAAGACAATGTAGCCTGTCCTGATGAAACCTGATTGGCTAGGCTCAGATAGAAGGGGAAGAGAAACTCCCCTATCAGTGGACTAGGGGTAGGACATAGGGTGAGATGAGGAAGAGTGGAATTGGGAGGAGACAAGGGAGGGGTCCACAGCAGGGATAAAATTGAATAAATTGTAATAAATAATAAACTAAAAATTAAAAAACATATTCCAAGAAAATGAATCTAATAAATAAGTTTGAGTAGCCATTTTATTAGCTGACAAAATAAATTTCTACCAAAAGTAATCAGAAAAGATACGGAAAGGCTACATGATCATTAAAGTTAAAATCCACAAAGGGGATACTTTAGTTCTTAATGTATATACATTAGACTCAAGGACTGTCATTCTTATAAAAGAAACACTATTATAGCTTAATACACACTCTGACCCTCACACAGTGATAGTAGGTGACTTAAATCATGCAAATAGAGAAGTTATCTGCCAATAATTATGCAGAGAAATGCTGGAGATAACCGAATTTGTAATCCAGATTGACTTACAATATGTTTACAGAATATTTCATCCAAACACAAAAGAATAGACATTCTCCTTTTCACTTCATAGAATTATCCAAAAACTGGTGACATACCTGGACACAAAGGAAGTCTAAACAAATAAAAGAAGTTTGAATTAACACTGTGCATCTATCTGACCTTATAGCTGAATATGAACAATGTTAGAAATTTTATAAACTCACTATGAAATGAAGTATGGGTCAAGAAAAAAAATTAGGAAACTAAAAATATTCTGAACTTCAATGATATGAAAAGACAACATTCCCAAATTTACAAGACACATGGTAGGTGGTTTTAAGTGACAAGAACTTTTAGCACTAAGTCCTTTCGTAAATTGGAGGGATATATTAATAACTTAACTGCACACTGGAAATCTCTAGGAAATGAAGAAATAAAACCCGATTGGATTCGAAGGAAAGACATAATCAAATTCAGGTTTGAAATCAATAAAACACAAATTTAAGAAAGAGAGAGAGAGAGAGAGAGAGAGAGAGAGAGAGAGAGAGAGAGAGAGAGAGAGAGAAAGGCAGTACAAAGACTCCATGAAACAAATGTTGGTTCTTGGAGAAAATAAAATTGACAAAATCTAAGCCAAATTCATTAAAAGACACAGACAGAAGAGGCACATTAACAATAATAGAGGTTAGAAGAGGGACATAATGACAGATACTGAGAAAATCATAAGGATATAGGTAAAAAAAATTACAACCTGTACTCAAACACATTGGAAGTGAATAATTTTCACACTATATGCCCATGACAATACGTAGATCAAGATCAGACAATTAAAACAAACCTACCACCCTTAGCGAAAATGAAGCAGTAATTAAAATTCTACCAAGCAAAAGAGGCGTAGAATCAGATGAATTTTGCACAGAATTCTACCAAACTTTCAAAGAACTGTTGGCCCAAATACTGTTCAAATTATTTCACAAAATTGAAACAGAAGGAAACGCTGTTTATTTCTTTTTATGAGGCTGCAGTTACTCTGATAGACAAACAACATAAAGACCCAACAAAGAGAAAAAGATTACATACCAGTTTCCCTCATTAACATAGATATAACTCTCCCAATAAAATATTTGAATACAGAACTAAAGAAAATATCAAACATTCATCGACAATAGTCCACCAAGTAGGCCTTATCTCAGAGATGCAGGGATAATTCAACATATGTAAATCAATAAATGAATTGCACTTTATAAATAGACGGAAAAACAAAAGCCACATGATTATCTCATTAGATGAAAAAATAGCCTTTGACAATTTTAAACACCCCTTCATGATAAAAGTCTTTGGAAAATTATGGATACTTTGAGACATACCTTGATATAATAAAGGCAATTTACAGCAATCCTATAGCCAGAATCATTTTAAATGGAGAGAAAGGCAAAGCACTTCCATTAAAATCAGGACGAAGACAAGACTGTCCACTTTCTTCAATTTTATTCACTATAGTACTTGAAGTCTTAACTAGAGCAATACCACCTCTGAAGAGATCAAATGGATATAAATTGGAAAGGAAGAAGTCAAAGTATATTTATTGTAATAATATGATAACATAAAGTTGTTGTCTCAAAATTCTTCCAGGAAACTCCTACGGGTGATACATATTTTCAAAAAATTCAGGATTCAACATTAACACAAAATAGTCAGAATGCTTTCTGTGTACAAATAACAATGGGAGAAAGAAATCACAGAAACAAGCACCTTTGACAATATCCTCAAAAATATAAACTAACTTGCTGTAACTATGATGAAGCACATGAAATATTTTCATGATTATGTTTAAGACATTAAAGAATGAAATTGAAAAAGATATCAGAAGGTGGAAAAATCTCCATCATCATAAATTGGTAGCATTAATATTGTTGAAATGGACATTCTACCAAAAGAAATCTTCAGTTTCAATACAATATCCGTCAACCGTCCAGCACAGTTCTTCACAGAACTCCAAAAATCAAATTTCATGGAATGGAAACAAAACTAAAATAAATTAAAAACAAAGTAAATAAAACATAACTGAATGATCAAAGAAATGCTAGAATTATTACCATCCCCAATCTCAAAATGTTCTACAAAGCAATTGTATTACAAAGTAATAAAAGCAGCATGACATTGGCACTAAACAAATACATTGATAAACAGATCAGAATTGAAGACCCAAACACCAATTGACACACAATTTTTATTTAAAATAGAAGTACACAGTATCTTCTTCAAATGATGCTGATCAGACTGTGTGACTGAATGTAGAAGAATGCAAATAGATCCATACTCATCACCTGCACAAAATTCAACTCCAAATAAATTAAAAACTTCAACCAAAGGCAAGATACACTGAATCTAAAGGAAGAGAAAATGTGTACTCGCCTTTGACTCATTGCACAGGAGAGACTTTCTGAACAAACACTATTAACAGAATCACTAAGACCAACAGTTAGAATACTGTTACCTTATAAAACTGAGAAGTTTCTATATAGGAAAGGACACCATCATTCACACAAAACAGGAGGGAACAGAATTGGGAAATATCTTTACCAGTTTCCCAGATAATATAGGAAAATATCCAAAATATAAAAAGAATTCAAAAATATGCACATCAAGAAAACAAAACATTTTTATTAGGAAAAGATTTGAGTAGAGAACTTTCAAAAGAAGAAACCCAGTGGCTCAGAATCACTCAATGTTCAACACCCTTAGACATCAGAGAAATGTAAATTAAAGTTACTTTGAGATTTCATACTAGTCTCAAAGGTGAATATCAATAAAACAAGTGACACCTCTTTTGGTGAAGATATGGAACAAGGGAAAAACTCATCCACTGCTTCTGGATACCTCACTCAGGATGATCTTTTCTAGATCCCACCATTTACCTGCAAATTTCATGATTTCCTTGTTTTTAATTGCTGAGTAGTATTCCATTGTGTAAAAGTACCATTTTTTTCTGTATGCAGTTCTCTACTGAGGGACATCTGGGTTGTTTCCAGGTTCTGGCTATTACAAATAAAGCTGCTACGAACATGGTTGAGCAAATAATCAAACACAGCACTGAAATCAATAAATTAGAAACAAATAAAACAATTCAAAGAATCAATGAACCCAAAAGCTGGTACTGTGAGAAAATCAACATGATAGACAAACCATTAGCCAAACTATCTAAAAGGTAGAGTGAAACCATCCAAATCAACAAAATCAGAAATGAAAAGGGAGACATAACAATAGACACTGAGGAAATCCAAACAATCATTAAGTCTTACTTCAAAAGCTTATATCCCCAAAATTTCCTCAACCATGTTTGCAGCAGCTTTTTTTTTTTTAATTGCCAGAATCTGGAAACAACCTAGATGTCCATCAACTGAGGAATGGACACAGAGAGTGTGGTATTTTTACACAATTAAAAATGAGGAAATAATGAAATTTGCAGGCAAATGGTGGGATCTAGAAAATATCATTCTGAGTGAGGTGTCCCAGAAGGAGAATGACACAAATGGTATATACTCACTTATTTAGACCTATAAGAAATGAAAAACATACTGAAATCTATACACCTAAAGAAGATAAACAAAAAAGAGGACCCAGGGTAAGATAATCAATCCTTACTTAGAAGGAAATATTTGACATAGGAGAAAACGAGTAACAGGACAGGGTCTTATCACAGAGGACCCCTGAAGGACTCTACCCAGCAGTGTATCAAAGGAGAAACTGAGACTCATAACCAAACCTTCAGCAGATGGCAAGGAATCATGTGAAAGAAGGGACAGTTAATATGATATGGAGAGGATAGGAGCTCCACAAAGACCAAATATATCTGGACACAGGGGTCCTATATGAGACTGTTTCTCCAACTAAAGACCATGTGTGGATATTACGTAGAACCTCTGCTTGCCTGTAGCCCTTCATAGCTCAGTATTAAAAGTGGGTACCCTAGCAAGGGAAATAAAGAACTATTTCTGACATGAAGTCATTGACGTACTCTTTGACCACCTCACCCAGCAAGGGAGGAGCAGCCCTTCTAGGCCACGGAGTACTTTGCAGCCAGTCTTGAAGAGACCTGATAAAACCAGGGCCATATGAAAGAGGAGGAGGTCCTCCCCTATCAGTGGACTTAAAAAGAGGTAGGGAGTAGACAACTGAGTGAGGGTAGGGTTGAGAGGGAATGAGGGAGTGGGATTCACCTGGGATACAGAGTTAATAAAATGTAACTAATAATAAAAAAGAAGAAAAGAAAGCAGGGCGAACATGCCATGGGGAGTAAGCCAGTAAGCAGCACTTCTCCATGGCCTCTGTGTCAGCTCCTGCTCTGACTTCCATCGTTGGTGGAGTACAAGCTGTAACGTGAAATAAACCATTAATTCCTCTCCCTCCCCCTCAAAAAGAGATTCTGAATGAAATGGACAATTTTCTTAATCGATTCCACTTGCCAAAGCTAAATCAAGGACACCTAAGTCAATAAAATAGTCCTATATCCCCTAAGGAAATAGAATCTTGGATCATAAGTCTCCCATCCAAAAATACCCCAGGGCCAGATGGATTCAGAGCAGAATATTTCCAGACATTCAAAGAGGAGCTACCACCAATATTCTTCAAACTATTCCACAAATTAGAAACAGAAGGAACATTACCAAACTCATTCTAGGAAGCCACAGTCACCTTGATATATAAACCGCACAAAGACCCAACACAGAAAGAGAATTTCAGGCCAATATCTCTTATGAACATTGATGGGAAAATACTCCATAAAATACCTGCACAGTAAATCCAAGAACACATCAAAGATAACATATACTAGGACCAAGTAGGCTTCATGACAGTCATGCAGGTGTGGTTCACTATATGTAAATCCATCAATGTAATCCACCATATAAACAAACTGAAAGAAAAAGACCACATTATAATCTCTTTAGATGCTGAAAAAGCTTTTTATAAAATTCAACATTCATTCATGTTTAAAGACCCAGAGAGATGAGGGATACAAAGCACTTATCTAAACTTAGTAAGGTCAATATGCAGCAAGCTTATAGCCAATATCAAACTAAATGGATAGAAACTTAAGTAAATTCCACTGAAATCAGGGACAAGACAAGGTTGCCCACTCTCTATATTTATCTTTAAGGTAGTACATTATGCCCTTGTTACAACAATGGGACAATTAAAGAGATCAAGGAGATTCAGTTCAGAAAAGAAGAATTCAAAGCATCACTATTTGCAGATGTTTGATAGTATAGATGAGTCATCCCAAAAATTCTACCAGGAAAATCCTACAGCTGATAAACTCTTTCAGCCCAGGGTTTAGAGACAAAATCACTCAAAAAAAAAAAAAATCAGTAGCCCTCCTTTATGCAAAAGACAAAAGAGCTGAGAAAGAAATTAGGGAAGCAACAACCTTCACAATAGCTAAAAAGGACATAAAGTATCTGAGTGTGAACCTAACCAAGCAAGTCAAAGACTTGTAAGAAAAAAATTTCAGTCTCTGAAGAAAGAAATTGAAAAAGATATCACAAGATGGAAAGATCTCCCTTGCTCATGGCTTGGCAAGATTAACATAGTAAAAATGGCCATCTCACCAAAAGCTATCTACAGATTCATTGCATTTACCAACAAATTAGCAACACAATTCTTTACAGATATTGAAAGAAAATTTCTCAAATTCATAAGGAATAACAAGAAACACAGAATCGCTAATAATACAATGCTCTCCAATAAAACATCTTCTGGAGGTATTTCCATACCTGATCTCAAGCTGTGGTATAGAGCAACAATAATAAAAACTGCATGGTACTGGCCTAGAAACAGAATGATGGATCAATGGAATAGAATAGAAGACCCAAAAATAAACCACACACTTATATACACATGATTTTTGACAAAGATGTTAAAACCATACAATGGAAAAAGATAGCATATTTAACAAATGGTGCTGGTCTAACTGATGTCTACATGTATAAAAGTGCAAATAGATTCATATTTATCACCCTGCACAAAACTAAAGTCCAAGTGGATCAAAGACCTCTACATAAAACCAGATACACTAAATCAGTTAGAAGAAAAAGCGGGGAACAGCCTAGAACTCATTGGTATAGGAGACACCTTCCTGAACAGAATGCCAACAGCATAGGTTCTAAGAACAACAAGCAATGAATGGGACCTCATGGAACTGAAAGCTTCTGTAAAGCAAAGGACAGTTGCCAGAACAAAACAACATCCTAGAGACTGGGCAAGGATCTTCACCAACCCTATATCTGACAAAGAACTAATATCCAGAATATATAAGGAATGTAAAAAGTTAAACAACAAACATTCAAGTAACCCAATTTAAAAAAGGGGTACAGAGCTAAACAGAATTCTCAGTAGAGGAACATTTAATGATGAGAAACACTTTAAAATGCTCAAAATCTTTAGCCATCAGGGAAATGCAAACCAAAACTACCTTGAGGTTTCACCTAACACCCCTTAAAATGGCTATGAACAATAATTCAAGTGATAACACATGCTGGAGAGGATGTGGAAAAAGAGGAATCATACTCCATTGCTGGTGGGAATGTAAACTTGTACAAACACTTTGGAAATCAATCTAGCGCTTTCTAGGAAAATCAGGAATAGTGCTACCTCAAGATCCAGCTATACTACTCCTAAGCATATATCCAAATGATGCTCAAGTATATAACAAGGATATTTGCTGAACCATATTTATAGAATCTTTATTTGTAATAGCCAGAATATGGAAACAACCTAGATGACCCTCATTTGAGGAATAGATACAGAAATTGTGGTACATTTACACAATGGAATACTACTCAGCAATTAAGAACAAAGAAATCATTAAATTTGCAGCAAAATGGTGGGATCTAGAAAATATCATCCTGAGTGAGACAAACAAGAAGCAGAAATACACACATGGTATATACTCACTTATAAGTAAATATTAGACATATAATATATGATAATCATACTAAAATCTGTATACCTAAGGAAGCTAAACAAGAAGGAGGACCCTGGGCAAGATGCTCAATCTTCATTCAGAAAGGTAAAACAGATGGATATTGGAAGAGAGAGAACACAGGAAACAGGACAGGAGCCTATCACAGAGGGTCTATGAAAGACTCTACCCAGCAGGGTATCAAACATGCTGAGATTCATAGCCAAATTTTGGGCCACCTGCAGAGAATCCTATGAAAGAAGGGGGAGATATAAAGACCTGGAGGGGACAGGTGCTCCACAAGGGAAGGAACAGAACCAGAATATCTTGGCACAGGGGTCTTTTCTGAGACTGATACTCCAAACAAGAACCAAGCATGGAGATAACTTAGAACACCTTCAAGGAGTAGCTCATGGCAGCTCAGTGTCCAAGAGGGTTCCCCCCAAAATAGGAACAGGGACTGTCTCTGATATGAACTCATGTCCTGGCTCTTTGATCACCTCCACCTGAGGAGGGAGCAACTTTACCAGTCCACAGAGGAAAACAAATCAGCCAGTCCTGATGAGAACTAATAGAATGGTGTCAGATGGAATGGGAGAAGCACCTCCCTTATCACTGGACTCGGGGAGAGCCATAGGAGAAGAAGAGGGAGGGAGGGTGAGATTGAGAGGGGATAAGGGAGGGTACTACAGCTGGGATACAAAGTGAAAGAACTGTAATTACTAAAAATAAAATTAAAAATATGTAAAATTATTTTATTTCTATTAATTATAGTTTATACACTTTGTATCCCAGCTGTAGCTCCATCTCAGTCTCCCAACTATGCTCCCAACCCCATCCCCATCCCTGCTCCTACCTATTTGCCTCCCTCCTTCCACATCCAGTGCATGTTTTGTGTTTCTTTCTGCATGATATTCACGAATGCTAATGTGGGTCATCCTAGTGACTTAGTTTTTTTTGAGTCTGTGGATTTATGCATGGTTATCCTGTGCTTTTTGACTAGTATCAACTTACATATGAGTACCACGCTTACAGTTTTCGGTTTCAGTTACCTCAGGATGATTTTTTTTTCTAATTTTATCCATTTTCCTGAAAAATTCAACATGTTCTTGTTTTTAATAACTGAGTAGTATCATATTGTGTAAATATATCAAGCAAGTAGACCTAAGTAGCAAGCTAGATTAGCCATTTTAATGTCTAATAAGTACACTTTCAACAAAAATTAATCAAAAGAGATTAAAAAGGACACTTCATAGTCATCAAAGAAAAATTCCCCTACAACGACATCTCAATTCTGAGCATCTATGCCCTAAATACAAGGGTACCCACAATTATAAAGGAAACATTAATAAAACCTTAAACCACACATTGATCCCCACACATCAAGAGTGGGACACTTCACCACAGGTCAACAAAACAAACTAAACAGAAATAATTACACTATTAGCTATCATGTATCAAATGGACATAACAGACACCTACAAACATTTTCACCCCGACACAAAAGAACATATGTTCCTGTCAGCACCTCACAAAACTTTCTTAAAAATTTTCCATATAATTAGTCACAATGCTGTTTCAACAGATACAGAAGACTGAAATAATCACTTGTATGTTATCAGAACACCAAGAACTAAAGCTTGGCCTCAAAAATAAAAGATACAGAAAAAAAACCTATCCATCCATGGAAACAAAACATCTCTTTAAAAAATGCTAGCTGGGTCATGGCAGAAAGAAAGAAGAAAGAAAGAAAGAAAGAAAGAAAGAAAGAAAGAAAGAAAGAAAGAAAGAAAGAAAGAAAGAAAGAAAGAAAGAAAGAGACTTCCTAAAACTACATGAAAATGAAAGATCAACTTACCCAAATTTGTGAAACACAATGAACGCAGTACTAAGAGTAAAGTTCATAGTATTAAGTGCTATCAGAGAGAAGTTTAAGACATCTTCTTTGAAGGACATCTAGGTTTTTTTTTTTTTCAGATTCAGACTATTATGAGTAGAGCTGCTATGAACATGGTTGATGTCCATCAATGGAAGAATGGACACAGAAATTGTGGTACATTTACACAATGGAATACTACTCAGCTATTAAAAACAAGGAAATGGTGGGAACTAAAAAAGACCGTCTTGAGTGAGGTAACCCAGAAGCAAAAAGACACACATGGTATATACTCACTCATAAGTGGATACTAGACATATAGGATAATCATATTAAAATCTGTACACCTACGGAAGCTAAACAATAAGGAAGACCCTAAGGAATGTGCTCAATTCTCATTCAGAAAAGTGATTGTTATACACATTGGAAGCAGGAGAAAACAGGGAACAGGATAGGAACCTAACACAGAGGGCCTCTGAAAGACTCTACTGATCAAGGTATCAAAGCTAATGCTGAGACTCATAGCCAAAATTTGGGCAGAGTGCAAGGAATCTTATGAATGTAGGAGGAGACAGAAAAACCTGGAGGGGACAGACGTTCCAAAAGGAGACCTACAAAACAACCACAACCACAACAACAACAACAACAAACTGGGCCTTGGGGGCATACAGATATTGACATCCCAACTAAGGACCATGCATGGAGAGGATCTAAAACCCCTGCTCAAATATAGCCCATAGACTCAGTGCCCAAGTGGGTTTACTAGTAAGGGGAACAGGGGCTGTCTCCAGCATCAACTCATTGGCAGGCTTTCTGATCACTTCCCTCTAGGGGTGCACCCTTGCTAGGATACAGAGGAAGACCATGCAACGAGTCCTGATAAAACCTTACAGGCTAGGGTCAGATAGAAGTGGAGGAAAACCTCCCCTATCAGTGGACAACGGGAGGGCCATAGAGGGAGAAAAAGGAGAGTAGGTAGAATTGGCAAGAGAAGAGGGAGGCGTCCACAGCTGAGATTCAAAGTGAACAAATTATTATAACTAATAAATACATATTTTAAAAATAAAAAAGTCAACACACACATGCAATGAAAAGAGACACCTGAAATCCAAAAACATTTGACAAAATCCAATATCCTTTAATGTTTAAAGTCTTGGAGAGATAAGGGATATAAGGCACATACCTAAACATAGTAAAGGCAATATATAGCAAGCCTATAACCAATATCAATCTCAATGTAGGGAAACTTAAATCAATCCCACGTAAATCAGGGACAAGGCAAAGCTAACCACTCTCTCTATATCTCTTCAACATAGTTCTTGAAGTCATTGCTAGAGCAATAAGACAATTAAAGGAGATCAAGGGGATACAGATAGGAAAGGAAGAAGTCAAAGTATCACTATTTGCAGATGATATGATAGTATACCTGAGTGACTCCAAAAATTCTACCAAGGAATTCCTACAGCAGAATAACACCTTCAGCGAAGTGGCTGGATACAAAATTAACTAAAAAAAAAAAATCAATAGCCCTACTGTATACAAAAGACAAAAGGGCTGAGAAACAAATTAGGGAAAAACACCCTTCACAATAGCCAGAAAGGACATAAAGAACCTTGGTGTGAACCTAACCAAGGAAGTCAAAGATTGTATGAAAAACTTTTCAAGTCTCTGAAGAAAGACTTAGAAGAAGATATCAGAAGATAGAAAGATCCTGAGGATTCATTTAGTAAAAATGGCCATCTTACCAAAAGCAATCCATATAATCAGTACAATTCCCATCAAATTACCAACACAATTCTTTACAGATCTTGAAAGAAAAATTCTCAACTTCATATGGAATAACAAGAAACCCAGAATTGCTAAAACAATCCTCTAAAGTAAAAGTTCTTCTGGAGGTATCTTCATCGTTGATATCAAGCTGTTCTATAGAGCAACAATAATAAAAACTGCATGGTACTGGCATAGAAACCAACTGGTGGATGAATGGAATTGAATGGAAGACCCTGATATAAACCAACACACTTATGGACACCTGATTTTTGACAAAGATGCCAAAACAATTCAATGGAAAAAAGATAGCATCTTCAACAAATGGTGCTGGTCTAACTGGATGTCTACATGTAGAAAAATTAAAATAGAGCCATACCTAAAACCCTGCACAAAACTAAAATCCAAGTGGATCAAAGACCTCAATATAAAACCAGACACACTAAACCTGTTAGAAGAAAAAGTAGGGAAGAGCCTTGAACTCATTGATACAGGAGACAACTTCATAAACAGAACAACAACAGCACGTGCTCTAAGATCAACAATCAATAAATGGGGCCTCAGGAAACTGAACAGCTTCTGTAAAGCAAAGGACACTGTCCTCAGAACAAAACAACTACCTACAGATTGGGAAAGGATCTTCACCAATCCTATATCTGACAGAGGACTAATATCCAGTACATATAAAGAACTCAAGAAGTTAAACAGTGACAAATCAAGTAATCTAATTTAAAATGTGGTACAGATCTAAATAGAGAATTTTCAATACCAGAATATCGAATGGCCAAAGAAAACTTAAAGAAATGCTCAACATCCTTACTCATTAGGGAAATGCAAATCAAAACAACCCTGAGACTTCACCTTACACCCCTCAGAATGGCTAAGATCAAAAGCTCAAGTTACAAAATATGCTGGAGAGGTTGTGGAGAAAGAGGAATCCTCCTCCACTGATGGTGGGAATGTAAACTTATACAACCACTCTGGAAATCAATCTAGTGCTTTCTCAGACAACTAGGAAGAGCGCTACCTCAAGATCCAGCTATATCACTCCTAGGCATATATCCAAAAGAGGCTCAAGTACACAATGAGGACATTTGTTCAACCATGTTTGTAGCAGCTTTATTTGTAATAGCCAGAATCTGGAAACAACCTAGATGCCACTCAACTGATAAACGGATACAGAAATTATAGTACATTTACACAATGGAATATTATTCAGCAATAAAAAGCAAGGAAATTATAAAATTTGCAGGTAAATGTTGGTAACTGGAAAATATCATCCTGAGTGAGGTATCCCAGAAACAGAGAGACACACAGGGTTAATACTCACTCATAATTGGATATTAGACATATAATATAGGATAAACCTTCTAAAATCTTTACACCTAAAGAAACTAATCAAGAAGGAGGACACAGGCTAAAATGCTCAATAACCACTCAAAAAAGGCAAAGAGGAAGGACATCAGATATAGGAGAAAACAGGGAACTGGACAAGCGCCTGCTCCAGAGAGCCTCTGAAAGGCTCTCCCATGCAGGGTATCAAAGCAGATGCTGAGATTTATAGCCAACCTTTGGGCAGAATGCATGGAATCTTATGAAAGAAGTGGGAAATAGCAATTCCTGCATAGGACAGGAGCTCCACAAGGAGAGGAACAGAACCAAAAAATCTGGGCACATGGTTCTTTTCTGAGACTGATACTCCAACTAAGGACTATTGATGGATATAACCTAGAACCCCTGCACAGATGTAGCCCATGACATTTCAGTGTCCAAGTGGGTTCCATAGTAATGGGAACATGGACTGTCTCTGACATGAATTGATTGGTCTGCTGTTTGATCACCTCCCCCTGAGGGGGCAGCAGCCTTACCAAGCCACAGAGGAAGATAATGCAGCCACTCCTGTTGAGACCTGATAGAGTAGGAACAGAAGGAAGGAGAGGAGGACCTCCCTTAGCAGTGAGCTTGGGGAGGAGCATGATTGGAGAAGGGGGAGGAAAGTTGGGACTGGGAGGGGAGGAGGGAGGTGTTTAAGGGGTCATACAAAGTGAATAAAATATAATTAATAAAATAAAAAATTAACAGAAAACAAAACAAAAACAACAAAAAGCAGTAGATGGTTGGAAATAATCAAACTCAGGGCTGAAATCAATAAATTACAAACAAAGAAAACAATACAAAATATCAATGAAACCAAGAGCTGGTTCTTTGAGAAAATCAACAAAATAGACAAACCCTTAATGAAACTAACTAAAACGCAGAGAACCACTATCCAAATCAATAAAATCAGGAATGAAAAAGAGGACATAAGGACAGACACTGAGAAAATCCACCAAACATTAGTTCTTATTTCAAAAGCCTATATAGAATACAATTTGATCACCTAAATGAAAGGCAGATAGAATTGTGGGCCAGAACCTGTATGATCAAGGGTGCCAGTAGTCCTCCTTACGAAGACTGGAGGTTAGAACCCTGTGTCCCAGAGTTCCCTTCAAAGGTCTTATTTCTTAACACCTAAATAATTCATTGACCATAGAAAACCGAGCTAATTCCTGCCTGCATTCTTTTTTATAGTACTGGACAGTACTCTACTTGCTACAATAGGAAAAAGGTAAACACTATATCATTTACAAACCCTTCAATCTATAAGAGTGTCTTGCCTTCAAGATGTGCGGGTAGAATAGTGTTTCAAAGCATCTGGGATTAAGCAACCAATATATGATTTGAGTAAAGGCCCACTCCATGAATGGAGCTAATCCTGATACTGCTGTGGTTACCAAGAATCTGACACTACATGGATCAGGGTCCTAGTGGAAACTCAAATGCTACTACTATTTCAGAAAAGGAATGAAGCAATAAAATGACATCTATAATGACATACTGTGATACTCAGATATATCTGCTTTGTTCAGTCATCAGAAGAGACACTTGCTCCTGAAATAGATGGAAAAAAATATAAAAAGCCGAAGTCAAACTGTATTTAGATTGTGAGATACCTTAGAACACTCATCCTTGAAATAGATTTCTTTATATTATGTATCCCCTCATGGAACTGCAGAAGAGTAGACAAAAAGAGCCTACTAGCCAGAATAGATGGAAGACAACAAGGCATCAAAGCCTTATAGACACAATATGGCTGGTGCACATATTAAATGGCAGACTGGCTGCATTCAAACAAGGTGTATGTGTCCACACCATACTTTGTCTTAGAACAAAAGGGAGATTTGGACACACACTCCCATCTCTAACCACAAATTTATCTCTAATTGGTAATCACTTGCAAATAAAAAATTAGTTATCTCTAAGGGTGTCTCAGTAGGCAAACAAGCCACTCTTAAGGACAGTCTCATTCTACAAAATGAACTTAATTTCAGCTTAGAGGGTTACTTTTTTAGTGTCATATTTCTTTCCTTTACCTTATAGCTCTTTACGTATTCATTATGGCTTCCAGGTTAAGAATTCCTCAGTGTGCAAACATCTGTCCCTCTAAATCTATATGTGTTTCTTCTGATTTTTTTGGCCCTATTTTTTGTTTGGTTTTATTGTCCTTTTCTGATTTTTTATTTATCTTATTTTAATATTATTCCTTAGAGTATTATTTTTTCTAAGAATATACAGAAAAGATTTGGGCCAGGATGATAGAGTAGGTATGGAGAAACAGAAAGGAGTAAGGGGGAGCAACTATGATCAGGGGTAAGAAGATCAATCCTTATGTAGAAAGACAAATGGGATGGACATTGGAAGTAAGACAAAACAAGTAACAGTACAGGAGCCTACCACAGAAGGCATCTGAAAGACTCTACCTAGCAGTGTATCAAAGCAGATGCTGAGACTCATAACCAAACCTTTGGCAGCGTACAGGGAATCATATGAAAGAAGGAGGAGTTAGTATGACCCGGATAGGACAGGAGCTCCACAAGGACCAAATATATCAGGGCACAGAGGTCTTTTATGAGACTGTTTCTCCAACCAAGGACCATATCCGGATATTACCTAGAACCCCTGCTTGGATGTAGCCCATGGTAGCTCAGTATCCAACTCTGTACCCTAAAGGTTAACAGGGACAATTTCTGACATGAACTTAATGGCTGGCTCTTGACCTCCACTCCCCACCAGGGAGGAGCAGCCTTGCTAGGACACAGAGGAGGACATTGCAGCCAGTCCTGATGATACCTGATAATCTAGGGTCAGATGGAAGGGGAGGAAGACCTCACCTATCAGTGGACTTGGAAAGGGGCAGGGAGGAAATGAGGGAGGGATGGTGGGATTGGGGGAATAAGAGAAGGGGCCACAACTGTGATACAGAGTAAATAATCTGTGATTAATATAAAAAATAAAAATAAAAAAATTAAATAAGGGAAACAACACCCTTCACAATATCCACTAATAACATAAAGTACTTTGGGATTACTCTAACCAAGCAGGTGAAAGACTGTTTGAAAAAAACTTCAAGTCTCTGAAGAAAGAAATTGAAGAAGATATCAGAAGATGGAAAGATCTCCCGTGCTAATGGATTGGTAGGATTAACATAGTGAAAATAGCCATCTTGCCAAAAGCAATCTACAGATCCAATGCAATTCCCATCAAAATACCAACGCAATTCTTTTTTTTTTTTTTTTGTTACACACACTTTATTCAGCATGGAGTACTGTGAAAACATTTTTAGAAGAGGCCAACAGAGTAATGTTTTCTTGATCTAGGAACTCTGGCACTGAAAGCGTGAACTACCCAAGGTAACGATGTCATCACCAAGGGACGACCATAGATCCCAAATCCCTTGACTCTCAGGCTGATGTTTTCCACTAACTGTATTCCTTTCCACTCATCTGAGAGCTTCAAGTGTAAAGGGCTGGAGAAGGTAGACGACCTATTATGAGCCAAATCTGCGACGTGGGGATGCTCTGAAGGTCCTTAGCAACCGCCGCTGACTCTTTTGTTTTGGCTGAGCAAGAGGAAAGCGGCTACCACAGACCCCAGGGACCAAGAACTGGATCTAGGTATAGCCTGTTGTGGTAACTCTCTTTTCAGTAGTCGGGGCCTGCCCTTTCTAGCCTCTTCCTTCAGGCCAAGCCCTAATGCTCTCATCCCTGGGCCCCAATCCCTCCTCCTTCACCCTGACTGCACACCATTGCTCAGCGTCCCCGATGGACCAGGGCCTCCCGGTACTCCCACCAGCTTTAGCGTTGTTCTAGAGAGCCACCAACGCAATTCTTTACAGACCTTGAAAGAAAAATTCTCAGTTTCATATGGAGAAGCAAAAAACCCAGAATTTACAAAACGATCCTGTACAACAACAGATCGTCTGAATGTATCTCTATCCCTGACCTCAAGCTGTACTACAGAGCAATAGTAATAAAAATTGCATGGTAATGGCATAGAAACAGAAAGGAGGATCAATGGAACCAAATAGAAGACCCAGAAATAAACCTACAAACCTATGACTACTTGATTTTTGACAAAGAAGCCAAAACCATTCAGTGGGAAAATGACGGCATCTTCAACAAATGGTGCTGGTCCAACTGGATGTCTACATGCAGAAAAATGAAAATAGACATATATTTATCACCCTGCACAAAACTAAAGTTCAAGTGGATCAAAAACTTCAACATACTTTTCATAACCTCTTCCTATGAGAAGTTTCTTATGATTAGTTGAGCTAGTAAGAGTAATATGAGCCTATTTTATAGATGTTTCTGCATTGTATAAAGTTACTATCTAAAAACGAACAGGTTTTTTTTGCCCCATTGCTTTGATAAAAAGATAGTTACAGGAATATAGTTAATGGAAGATATGTATAGTTTTTACTTAGTGAAATATATATACATGTAGATGTGTGTGTGTGAAATACATCTGTTTTTTTTAATGGACTTTATTTTTAGTCTGTGCTGAAGAAAAATAAATATCAGAAGAGTAGTAGTTTTGTCAATAAGTAGTAAAATGAAGAATTTTGAAGAGATTCAATATAAGTGGCCAATAAATTTATTCTAAATTTTATTTAAATGACTACCAGGAAAATGCCTATTAAAATTACACTGAGGTTCTATCTTATTCCAGTAAGTATGACTATCATAATGAAAATCACTAACAATAAATGCATAGGTTATTGTAGGAAAGTGAAACCCATTTAATGTAAATGGAACGAAATCCATGGAATTTATTGTTTAAATCATTATGAAGTTTCCACTAAATAAAAAGAGAAAGAGAGAGAAATAAAAACACCGTATTAACCAGCTCTATGATTCTCTGGTATACCTAAAAAAGATGCCAAATCATCTTACTACACAGGTACTTGTATATTGATTTAATTGTTGCAATGTTTATAATACCTAACAGGTTTAATCAGCCTAGATGTCCTGCAGTAGACAAATGGATAAAGAAAGTGTTCTATAATCACACAATATGGTCACAGTAATTTGTACAGATGAATGTATTCATGAATATAACTGAGGAATTTGTTTTTCAAAATAAGACATATTCATAAATTCTAATACTTAAATTCTACTAATGTTGAATATATCTAAAAATAACCGAAATACAAATATCAGACATGGAAATTTCTATTTTTACTTCTGGAATAGGACTCTTTAAGAGACTTACAAAATATAAATTGTATTGTCATTGACCTTGGTTAACCCCATATGTAAAATGAAAGTCTACATTGCTGAAGAAAACTTGAGTTCAGAAACAGGTCTCTGATATAAATTCCCGCCTTCCTGAGGAGTACCTCTCATGGTGGCAGAAGCTGTTGTGAAAGATTCCAACAGAGGGAGGCAGCTGACAGTCCTACCTAGTTTGATGCCTATGAGCCACAATAGAAACTGGCATGACACAGTAACACTACTGGTGGCACATAACTTGACAGTAACCAACTGCTCTCTAGCTGGACTTAGAATTTGAAGAACTAGAGAATACCTTGCCTTGTACTAAAAAACCTTTTGGAGTAAAGTATGCAACTACTACTTTACTAAATCAGCAAACTCTCTAATCTATAAATGTTTTTCTTAATACACACAGATTAGTGAAATTTTCATTCACCACAAAAAAGTCTCTATAACAGGGACTGAACAAAGACTGACAATCAATTTAAATGCAAAATTATGGATCATATTTTCAGTGGGTATATCTATAAAATGCCTCCACACCTAATAGTTAGAACATTACAGACAAAGAGACAGAAAGATTGTAAAAGCCAGAGGCTCAGTGATATTTTTGTGAGATTGTGTCTTCTAGTAACATCAGAAGACATATCCATAAGAATCTTACCAACATGGATGTGCAAATATAAAATAAAAAAGGATAACATTAAGAAATTGGATAGGCTAGGATATTAAAATTGACATAAAAAAAAAAAAAAACCTCAAGGGGCCTTAACACTGCACAAGAATTTATAGGCAACTGAGGAAAGCTAAGAGTGGTAGAGGTGTTTCTCCACAGGGAAACAAATGCTCAGCTTTAAAAATAAAACGAAACAACAACAACAACAAAACATGTAATATAGATTGACTCAATGGGTTACATTTACAAATGTATAAATATGTAAAAATACATTATAGGCTTATAATACCGATTAATAAAAAGATCATGGTTTGAAGATGATTGTGTAATGGTATATGCGAGGGTGTGAAAGGACAAAAGAGAATAGAGAAATGAAAGTCTGTTTTAGTAGAAATTAGGAGGGATACTCCAATATGCCCCTTGTTTCCATTTGCTTTGAAAACCTTATTCAAGCCCTTTACTCTGAGGTAATCTCTATTTTCATTGCTGAAGTGTGTTTCTTGTATGCAGCAGAATGTTTGATCCCTTTTGCACACCCATACTGTTAGGCTCTGTCTTTTTTTGAAGAGTGAGTCCATTGATATTGAGAGATATTAATTACCAATTATTGTTAGATCCTTTTATTATGATGTTGTTGGTAGTAGTGTGCTTGTCTTCTTTTGGTTTGGCTGTTGTTATTTATATCCTGTGTTTTCTTGAGTGTAGAGTTTTCCTTCTAGTATTTTTTGTAGTTTGTGCATAAATATTGTTTAAATTTGGTTTTGTCATAAAATATCTCCATTTCTCCATCTATGCCGATTGAAAGATTACCTGGGTATAGTAGTCTGTGTTGGCATCTGTGGTCTCTTAGTGTCTGCATGTCATCTTCCCAGGTCCTTCTGGCTTTCATGGTTCTGTTGAGAAGCCAGGTGCGATTCTGATAGGTCTGTCTTTATATGTGATTTGATCTTTTTCACTTGCAGCTTTTAATATTTTCTTGTTCTGTACAGTTAGTGTTTTGATTATTATGTAGTGGGAGGAGTTTTCGTTTTCTAGTCTAATCTATTTGGTGTTCTCAAGGCTTCATTTATATTGAAATGCATCTTTATCTTTAGGTTGGAGAAATTTTATTCTATGATTTTCTTGAAAATATTTTCTGATCCTTGGAGCCAGGAATCTTCTCTTTCTTCTATGCCTACTATTCTTAGGTTTCACCTTTTCATGGGGTCCTTGGTTTCTTGGTTGTGTTGTGTCAGAAATTTTTGCAATTTAATACTTTCTTTGACTCAAATATCGATTTTTCAATTGTATCTACTATACCTGAGATTATCTCCTCCATATCTTGTATTATGTTGGTTATGTTTACCTCTGTGGTTCCTGTTCTCTTTCATAAGTTTTTTTTTTCGTCTCCAGGATTTTCTTGTTTGTGTTTTCTTTATTGATTTTATTTACATTTTCAAGTCTTAAACTATTTGATTTATTTCCTTCACCTGTTTGCTTCCCTGAATTTCTTTAAGTGATTTATTTGATTTTTTCTTAAAGGCCTCTATATGTTTGATTGTATTTTCCGGTATTTCTTTAAAGTGATTTATTTGTTTTCTTTTTAAAGGTCTTTATTTGTGTGATTGCACTTTTCTTTGAGGGATTTATTTGCTTCCTCTTTAAAGGCCTCTACCATCTTCAGAAGGATAGTTTTATGGTTATTTTCCTGTGTTTCAACTATGTTAGGATATCCAGTGTTTGTTTCCACATTACCCTGGTTTTTGTTGATTATGGTCTTATGCTGGTCTTCAGCCATGTGGATGTCTCTGTCATTGGCTGGTTGTTCCTGGAACCTGCTGGCTTCTTCAGCATGCGGGAGGAGCACTAGGTCTTGGGCTGGAGGCTGAATATGTTCCTGTAGCCTACAGGTCTGCTGTGCTGGTTGTGTCCCAGTTGGACTTGGAGTCAGGAAATTAGGGTGTGAGTTTCTAACCTGTGTTATCCAGTAAGCTTGGAGGTCTTCTCAAGACAACTAGTAGAGCCACGAACCATAAGTTGAATGTGACATGTCTCTGGAATTCAGAGTAATACTCAGGATAGAGGGAGTAGTCTGGAGGTCTGAGGGTGGTACTTGGCATGTCTCGTGGTCAGTAACCTCTCCTCTTTCTCGGGGAGTACGAACTGACACTGACATTTTGGAGTAAGCAGTGAGAGGTCTTGCTTACCCTGCAGACACTGTGTTCCTAGTACTCAGACTCCACTGGGCTCTACCGTCTTGGAAGGGGGTCTCCTTTGCTCCTGTTATCCAGCCGGTCACTACAAGAGGACCAGTAAAGTCATGGACTGGAAGTGGGACATTGTTCCTGTTTCCCAGTGTCCTCCTCAGGGAGGCGGGAGGAGTCAGGAGTCTGGATGCTGGTGCCATGTATTTTGGGAACTGAGGAGTCATGTTTGAGTTGGTGGAAGTTGCTGCATATTGTGAGCCTAGGGCCCTATGTGACTCTTGGGCCTGGGAGTCATCTGTGGGGGTGTTTGAACTATGAGTCTCTAGCTCCTGGAAAGGTTCCTCTTGTCTGCGAAACAAAGATATTGGAGTTTTGGAGTCCACAACCAGGTCACTTCCTTGGTCCAGAATCTCTCTAAAATAATTTTTTATAATACAAATAATCTGTTCAGTTATTTTTTGCTTGTTCACTCACATGAAAGCTTGCTCACTTGTTTGTTTTGAACTTAGCAATAAGTAGATTAAAGAGAAGTTAGTAGGAATCATCATGCAAACTTTTTTGAAGTACTTGATTACAGTATTAATCTTTCTCCAGAAATATGATACTGTACGTATCAAAAATTTCCCTCGATATAGACAGTATTAATCACTTTTGTTTATTTATACTAGCACAATTTTTCTAACTCTTTATGTCAGTTAACAAATTTAAACTTCCTGTCACCTGCTTAGTTTCTCTGTTCAAACTTTCTGATCTGGACCTAGAGAATAACCAATGTATTACTTTGCTGAGTCCACATTCTGACATATTTGAATCACTAATTTACTTCTTCCTTATTTTACTGAGCATTCTGTAGAGTCATGGAATAGACATATTTAATAGATTGGTTTAGACAACGAGAAATATAGTGTAGTACAAATATGGTTTTATGAATGCGGGAATGGCTGAGAGCTTAGCAATGGCTTGTTTCATATATCTGCATGGCTTGGCATTTCTAATCTATTGCTGGAGGACTATTAGAAAGATATTGGTCCTCAGATTACATTGGTAACTAAAATTATTGGATTCTGAAACCATGACAACATGGGATAGACATCTCATTACAATAAGGTAAGTAAGCATAATTGAACTTCATAGGGTATCTTTGTCTTGCTTCATCTTGAAGGTGGCATATACACTAGCAGAAGGTGTTTTGTTTTGTTTTGTTTTGTTGGTTTTTCTAACTCCTCAGATTATACTTCCTGAAAATGTCCATTAAATTTGATAGTCATGATTAACTATCATGCCATGTGGCTGTTTAAACCACAGAAGAGTATGATGTTCCATGCTTTAAAAAAAGATAAACCTTTCTAAAAGAATATCTGATTCTTCTTCTCAGTGTGTATCTAGGCTTTAGAATGTAAGCAGTCTGCACAAGTAAGTCAAGTTGAAAGATAAAAGGTATAGACTTTAGCAATAAATTGGTCTGCAAATTCTTAGTAATATGAACACCAAATCATACAAAATTTATATCTATGTATATTTTTCTATGATATATATATTCTATTTATAACAAATGATTTTTACTTTTGCAATTCATGTAATATTAATATTCATTATACTCCAAATCCTTAAAATTCTGTACTTATCTTTTTAAACTTTTTAAAATTTATGGCTTATTAATTACAGCTTTTTTCAATTTGTATCCCAGCTGTAGTCTCCTTCCTCCACCCCTCCCTATCACACTCTTCCTCCCTCATTTCCTCCCATAACCCTCCCCATGTCCACTCATAGGTGAAGACCTCTACCCCTTCCATCTGATCCTAGCCTATCAGGTCTCTTCAGGATTGGCTGCATTGTCTTCTTCAGGGGGAGGTGATCAAAGAACCAGCCACTGAATTCATATCAGTGATAGCCTCTGTTCCCATTACTAGGGAACCCACTTAGAGACTTTACTGCCATAGGTGACATCTGTGCAGGCATTTTTTTGTTATCTCCATGCATGGTTGCTGGCTGGAGTATCAGTCTCAGAAAAGACCCATGTGCCCAGATTTTTTTTTGGTTCTGTTGCTCTCCTTGTGGAGCTCCTGTCCCCTCCAGGTCTCACTATCTCCCCCTCTTTCATAATATTCCCTGCACTCTGCCCAAAGATTGGCTATGAGTCTCAGCATATACCTCAATACCCTTCTGGGCAGTGTCTTTTAGAGGCCCTCTGTAGTAGATTCCTATCTTGTTCCCTGTTTTCTCCCTCTTCCCATGCCCATCCAGTTTGTCCTTCTGAGTGAGGACTGATCACCTTACTCAGGACCCTACGATAGAGGGTCCTCTGAAAGGATTCACCCAACAGAGGATGGAAGCAGATGCTGAGACTCATGGACATTCGTTGGGCAGAGCACAGGGAGTCTGAAGGAAGAAGAAAGGGGTGGGAATAGAGGGACATAGAGGAGACAGGAGCCCCACAAGGAGACCAACAAAACTAAAAGATTTGATCCCACAGGGTCCTGTAGAAACCAATGCAACAACAGAGGAACATGCATGGAGAGGACCTAGATCCCCTGCTCAGACGTGGCTGATTTCCAACTCAGTCTTCATATGGATCTCTGAGAAAGGGAAGCAGGGGCTGCCTCTGTCATTAACATAGTTGACTGAGCTTTGATCACTTGCTCAAAAAATGCAACTTTGCCAGGCCACTGAGGAAGAGGATCGAAGCAGTCCTGATGAGATTAACAAGCTTTGAGCAGATGGCAATAGTGGAGAACTCCCACTTTCAGTGGACTAGGATAAGTGGTTGGGTGAAAGAGGGTAGAAGAGAGGGTCTGGAGGGAGTTGAGAAAGGCAGCTTCAGTTGGGATATGTAATGAATAAATTATGAAGAAAAATATTTTTTAAAATAATGGAAAAAATTAAATGATGATTGTCTTTAGTCATAAAGTAAATGGAAATCAAAATGACCCTGAGATTTCACCTTATACCCACCAAAATGTCCAAGATCAAAAACTCAAGTGACAGAATATGCTGTAGAGGATGTAGAGAAAATAGAATGCTCCTCAGTTGCTCGTAAGAATGTAAACTTGTACAACCTCTTTAGAAAACAATCTGGCCCTTTCTCAGAAAATTAAGACTAGTGCTGCCTCAACATCCAGCTCTACCATTCCTAGGAATATACACAAAATATACTCAAGTATACATCAAGGACATTTGTTTAACCATGTTCATAACAGGTCTATTCATAATAGACAGAATCTAGAAACAACCTAGATATCCTCAACTGATGAATGGGTACAGAAATTATGGTACTCAGTGGATATCAGACACATAATATAGGATAAACATATTAAAATCTATACTTCTAAAGAAGCTAAAAAGATGGAGGACCCTAGGGAAGATGCTCAATCCTGTTTCAGAAGGGCAAAGGGAATAGATATTGGAAGAGGGAGCAAAAAGGGAACAGGGCAGAATACTACCACAGAGGGCCTCTGAAAGACTGTACTGATAAGGGTATTGAAGCAGATGCTAAGATTCATAGCCAAATTTTGGGCAGAGTACAGGGAATCTTATGAAGTAGAGTGAGACAGAAAGACCAGGAGAGGACAGGAGCTCCACAAGAAGACCAAAAGAGATTAAAAAAAACTTTGGCTGAGGGGGCCTGCGGAGACTGATACTTCAAATAAGAACCATGTAATGGAGAGGACCTAGATTCCCCTGTTTATATGTAGCCCATAGGCAGCTCAGTCAACAAGTGGGTTCCCTATTAAGAGAAGCAGGGTTTGTCTCTGACATAACACAGTGGCTATCTCTTTTATCAACTCCTCTTGGGGGTGCACTCTTCCTAGGCCACTGAGGAATGCAGCCAGTCTTGATGAGGCCTGATAGCCTTCAGTCAGATAGAATGGGAGGAGGATCACCACTATCAGTTGACTAGTGGAGGGGCATAGCTAGAGAAGAGGAGGGTGGGTGGGCCTCAGAGGAGATGAGGAGGGGCCGACACTCAGAAACACAGTGAATGAATTATAATACATAATAAATAAAATTTAAAAACAGAAAAATAAAAAAATATGAATGCACCAAATTAAAATAACTTTTGTAACAAGAAAATTATGTTTTTTAATTAGATGAAAACATTTTCCAGAGCCATCACTTTTTCTCAAAGAAAATTAGTAGATAATTATCATGCAAAAATTACCATAAGATGTATTGAAATAGTTAATTTTCTCATAAAATTGGCATGCCTGCTTAACAAAATTATGACATAAAAGACTTTCAAAAGAAAAGAATGTCCATTACTGGCAGAGAGAACTGTTAAAATAAAGGTTCAAAAAATAAAAATATTGGATTAAGAATATCTAAACATGAATAGGCATGAACTGGGCCACAATGTCAATACATTAGGAGAGAATATATGCTCTAAAACATTATTATTTTAATAATATGGGAATTTACATATTAACAGAGGGTAAGCTCTTCTGTAAAGAAATATGTTCTATAAGTTATGAAATGTGTGAAGCTTGCATATTTGAGGTAAAATAATGAAGTTATATAGGATAATAAAGTATGTAGTTTTTAATGTTGCACTATCATATAACACTAGTAATGACTGAATTAAGAAATGAATATATTATATGAAAATACATACTATTTTACAATAATATATATGATTAAATGAAAAAGATAATGTGTACTCACTAAAATATTAGAAAATACATTGTTTACAATATTTTTGTCTAGTGAACTGGATATATGGTTGAGCAAAATATGTTTTTCCATGTTATTTGTCTGTTTATTCGTTTATTACAGTGTATTCACTTTGAATCCTGGTTGTAGCACCTTCCTTCATCTCCCTTTCCTACCCACCCTCCCTCTTCTCCCCTTATTTCCCTTTCCTAGTCCCCTGATAGAAGAGGGCCTCCTCCTCTTATCTCTGACCCTAGCTTATCAGGTCTCATCAGGACTTGCTGTATCATCTTTCTCTGTGGCCTGGTAAATATGCACCCCTTTATGAGGTAGTGATCAAAGAGCTGGCAACTGAGTTCATGTCTGAGACAGCCCCCGCTCCCCTTACTATGAAAGCTACTTGAAAACTGTGCAGCCAATGGGCTACACCTGAGAAGAGGTTCTATGCATGGTCCCTGATGACTGTAAATGTTGTGCATTTCTCTGTTTAGTTCTGTACCCCATTTTTTTATTGGATTACTTGGTTTGTTGGTGTTTAACTTCTTGAGCTCTGATATATTCTGGATATTAGCCCTCTGTCAGTTATAGGATTGGTGAAGGAAATTTCCCAGTCTATAGGCTATTGTTTAGTTCTGTTGACAGTGACCTTTGCTTTACAGAAGGTTTCCAGTTTCATGAGGTCCCATTTATTGACTGTTGACATTAGAGCCTGTGCTGTTGGTGTTCTGTTTAAGAAGTTGTCTCCTGTGGCAATGAGTTCAAGGCTCTTCCCCAATTTTTGTTCTCACAGGTTTAGTGTGTCTAGTTTTATATTGAGGTCTTTGAACTGCATGGACTCTACGATTGTGCAGGGTGGTAAATGTGTATCTCTTTGCATTTTTCTATGTGTAGACATCCAGTTAGACCAGCAATATTTGGTAAAGATGCTATCTTTTTTCCATTGTATGGTTTTGTCTTCTTTGTCAAAAATCAGGTATCAGTAGATGTGTGGGTTTATTTCTGGATTTTTTATTCATCTCCATTATTCCACCAGTCCGTTACTATGCTAGTACCATGTATGAACATGCCCAATATTGTTTGAAATAATTTTAATTTGCAATAGGAATGTATAAAGATGGATAAAGATAAATAGGAATGGATAAAGATGTCACTGCACAATACATAATCCACTTTCATCACATTCACCACAATCAACCCTCTGAGTCCCCTTGAATCTCTCTTAATTGTTCAATAGTAAATTGTATTCCTAGTATCTACTATACCATGACTTCTACCTCCATGACCTCACACAACAACAATAACAATAACAAAGGAATTACTGTTGTTTGCCCTGGAGAATGATTATGGAAATTGCTCTATCACAACTAATGTTTTTTTTTTTTTTTGGTTTATCTTGAAGTTAGACATGCTGGTTGAACCATAATTGGTAATGTTATACAAACATCATATTTTTTCATTAGTTCTATAAATAGTAATGCCTTTCACAAACATGTATGCTTGATATATTCTCATACTGGTCCTTTTAAAAATTTTGGCGCTACACTTTGAGTAGTGCAGCTATAATCTTGGTCAAGATACGTATTTTAATTTAATATGTCTATTACATGGTGGTGACAAAATCCAAAAACTCAAATCTATAGGACCTGATAGGCTAGGGTCAGATACTTATGTGTGTGTGTGTGGGGGGGGACCAAGACATCCCCGATCAGTGGACTAGGAGAGAGGGAGTGGGAAGGAAGAAGGAAAGGAGATACCATGAGGAGATGAGGGGGTACCTCAACTGTGAAACAAAGTGAGGAAATTGTACATAATAATAATAATAAGAAGAAGAAGAAGAAAGATTGCATTTTAAAATGATTTTTTATTTATGTACATGAATGTTTTACTGACATGTATATATTTATGATATTGTGTGTGTGTGTTTGTATGCATGTGTGTGAACATGCATGTGTCTGCCCAATGCCCATAGAGTCTAGAAAAGGGTAACCAGCTCCCTTTAAACTTGAGTTGCAGACAATTGTAAGCCAATATCCATTGTTGGGATTGTCTATAAGAAACTAATCTGCTTTTAACCAATTTCTTGCCCCTTAAAATTTGAATTTTAAGACAGATGTTTTTCCTTCACAGACTTATAATTATATCAGTGCTATATGTAAAAATAGATAAATGAATGAAAATTATATTGCTATTAACATTTCAGTAACACATTATATTATTATATAATAAAATGCAATTTCTACTGATATTGGCATTGTTTAAAATATGCATGCTTTCTATTTATAAGATTCTTTTTCATATTTTTAGCCAGTATTTTCCACACATATGCTCTTTCATCTTTTCAAAATTACTTAGAGAAATCAAATCAGGGACAAGGCAAGGCTGGCCACTCTCTCTGTATTTCTTCAACATAGTACTTGAAATCTTTCCTAGAGCAGTAAGACAACTAAAGACTATCAAGGGGATACAAATAGGAAAAAAAAAGTCAAAGTATCACTATTTGCAGATATTATGATAGTACACATGAGTGACTCCAAAATTTCTACCAGGGAACACCTACAGCTGATAAACGCCTTCAGGAGAGTGGCTGGATACAAAATTAACTCAAAAAAAAATCAGTAGCCCTTCTGTATACAAAGACAAATGGGCTGAAAAAGAAATTAGGAAAATGACACCCTTCACAATAGCCACAAAAGACATAAAGTACCTTGGTGTAACTCTAACAAAGCAACTCAAAAACTTCTATGAATCAATAGAAACAAACAAAACCCTTCATGTTTTTGGAGAAAGAAATAGAAGAAGATATCAAAAAATTGAAAGATCTCCCATGCTTACAGCTTGGCAAGATCAACATACTAAAATTTTCCTTCTTTCCCAAAGCACTCTACAGATTCAATGCAATTCCCATCAAATTACCACCACAATGCTTTACAGATCTTGAAAGAAAAATTCTCAACTTCATATGGAATAACAAGAATCCCAGAATAGCTAAAATAAAAGATCTTCTGGAGGTATATCCATCTCTGATCTCAAGCTGCACTATAGAGCAATAGTAATAAAACCTAAATGGTAGTGGCATAGAAACAGAATGGTGGATCAATGGGATTGAATAGAAGATCCAGAAATAAACCCACACACTATGGACACCTTATCATTGACAAAGATGCCAAAACAATTCAATAGAAAAAAGATAGCGTCTTCAAAAATTTTTTGGTGGTCTAACTGAGTGTCTACATGGAGAAACATGCAAATAGATCCATACTCATCACTTCACACAAAACTAAAGTCCAAGTGGACCAAAGACCTCAACATAAAACAAGACACACTAAAACTGTTAAAATAATAAGTGGGGAAGAGCCTTGATATCAAGGGCATAGGAAACAACTTCCTGAACAGAACATCAACAGCACAGGCACTAAAATAAAAAATCAATAAATGGAAACTCATGAAACTAAAAAGCTTCTATAAATCAAAGCTTCTATAAAGCTTCTACACTGTCAACAAAACAGAACAACAGTGTACAGACTGGGAAAAGATTTTCACCATCCCTATATCTGACAAAGGACTAATATCCAAAATATATAAAGAAAATAAGAAGTTAAAAACAACAAATCAAGTAATCTAATTAAAAATGGTTTACAGAGCTAAACAGAGCATTCTCTATAAAGGAATATCAAGTGACAGAGAAAAATCTAAAAGAAACGCTCAACATCCTTAGTCATCAGGAAAATGCAAATCAAAATGACCCCAAGATTTTACTGCACACCATTAGAATGACTAAGATCAAAAACTCAAGTGACAACACATGCTGAAGAGGAAGTGGAGAAAGGGGAACACTCCTCCAATGCTGGTGGGAATTTAAGCTTGTATAATCCCTTTGTAATCATTCTGTCACTTTCTCAGAAAATTAGAGTTAGTCCTACCTCAAGATCCAGCTATGTAAGAGAAACAGAGACTGTCTCTGACATGAACTCAGTGGCTGGCTCTTTGACCACCCACACCCAAGGAGGGAGCAGTCTTGCCAGGCCACAGAGGAGTTCAATGGAGCAAGTCCTGATGAGACCTGATAAGCTAGGGTCCGATGGAAGGAGAAGAGGACCTCCCCTATTAGTGGACTTGGAGAAGGGCATCAGAGGAGACATGGGAGGTAATGTCAGATTGGGACAGAATGACGGAGAGGGCTATAGCTGGGATACAAAGTGAATGAATTGTAATTAATACAAAAATAATAAAAATATTCTTAACCAAAGAAGAAAAGATCCAGCTGTGCCAAAATATCCAAAATATGTTCAAGTACACAAAAAGGATATTTGGTCAACCATGTTTGTAGAAGCTTTATTTGTAATAGCCATAATCTGGAAATAACCCAGATTCTCCTCAATTGAGGAATGGATACAGAAATTATGGAACATTTACACAATGGAATACTGCTCAGCAATCAAAAACAAGGAAATCATGTAATTTTCAGGAAAATAGTGGGAACTAGGGAAGATCATCCTGAGTGAGGTATCCCAGAAGCAGAAGGACACACATGGTATATACTAACTTATAAGTGGATATTAGATGTATAATATAGAATTAACAAACTAAATTCTGTATACCTAAAAAAGTTGAGCAAGAAGGAGGACCCTAGTGAAGATGCTCAATCTTCAGTCAGAAAGGCAAACCAGATAAATATAAGAAGAAGGAGAAAAGGGGGAATAGGACAGGAACATACAACAGAGGGCCTGTGAAAGAGTCTACCCAGCAAGGTATCAAGGCAGATTCTGAGACTCATAGCCAAACTTTGGGCAGAGTGCAGGAAATCTTATGAAAGAAACAGGAGATAGAACTGGAGGGAATAGGAGCTCCACAAGAGAGCAACAGAACCAAAATATCTTGGCCCAGGGGCCATTTCTGAGACTGATACTTCAACTGAAGCGTGCGTGGTGATAACCTAAAAACCATGCTCAGATGTAGCCCATGGCAGCTCTGTCTCCAAGTGGGTTCCCTAGTAACAGGAACAGGGGCTGTCTCAGAAATGAACTCATTGGCTGGCTCGTTGATCACCTTCCCCTGAGGTGTAGGCAGCCTTGCCAGGCCATAAAGGAAGACAATGGAATCAGTCCTGAGGAGACTTGATAGGCTAGGGTAAGATGAAAGGGGAAGAGGACCTCCCCTCTCAGTGGACTGAGGGAGGGAAAGGAAAGGAAAAGAGGGAAGGAAGGAGAAATTGGGATGGGAAAAGGGAAGGGGTACAGCTGGGATACCAAGGGAATAAACTGTAATTAATTAAAAAAATAAATTTATATAAATAGATATGCAGATAGACAGACAGATAGAAAGATGGATAGATAGGTAGATAGGTAGGTAGATAAAGGTTAATCCAACAAATATACAAAAATCTACAATATGAAAGTTGGTACTCAGGCAATACCTCTTTTTCTGTCTGTCTGTCTCTCTCTTTTGCTCCTTCTCTCTCTCTCTTTCTCTCTCTCAAACACACATACACACAAAGAGAACATACTGTATTGTGTTTTGTATTGATGATTAGGCCTGATTTATGGAGATGGGTCTGCACTGAGGCGATGTTGATATAGTCAAGACCCAGAAGTGTTACATAGCTCTAAGAAAACAGTATTTCAGATACAACTGGGCTGATATAAATATGAATTCACAGATTGTGACAACTCACAGAAGACTTTCACTAGTTTAGGCCAGATAAAGTCTTACCATGTGAAAGTTTAAGTGCATAAAGTCCTACCCTTACCATGAAGCTATTTTGCAATTGTTACCTGCTATGCAAGGAAAAGTCAAAACATTTTTTTTCTGAAAAGCAGGAATTTTCATAACTAGACATATGCTTGAGTCTCAATACTTTTAATTCTTGGCCTAATGATTATCAGCATTTTAAACAACATTAATGACTTTTTTTTTCCTTGCACATAAAGTGTTGATAAGTTTTTTGGATCCCTATTACATGAATTCCTATTGACCTTTATTTTACCTAATTAATTATTTTTTACAAAACTATACTATCTCAAAAGCAAAGCTATAATTGCTACAACTCATTGAATAACAATAATAGAACCAATTTGCATGTTTTTATTTTATTCATTGATACATGAAATAAAAGAGTTATTCTTTCTATGTCTCTCAAGATGAATATTAGGGACAGTGAAGCAGAATCCTGAACACCTTTTTTTTTTTCAAGAAGCTTTCATCAGCACCAAATCATTAGACCAGTAACGGAAAATCTTTGCCTAACCTATGACACACAGGAATTTTTGTTCACAGAGTAGAATCTGTAGCCTTTTAAAAAGTAGGATCTGAAGAGAAATGTTCAAAGACTAAAGCACAGCACAAACTATTTTAAATTAGTCCATTTTCCAAAGAGAACAGTTAACAAAAGGGATTATTTATTATTAGTGTGCATTTGCCAACTGACTTTGCCCATTCAATTTAATTTCATAAATATTTGTTTTTCACTGGTCACTTTATTAAAAAATGTTCATTATGCAAGCATTTATTGTCTTTTTAAGGTAAATAAACTAAATCACATTATCAAGAATATTTCTAAAGTGATAATATTTTAATGTGGCTGCTACATAATATGCACATTGATTTAACTCTCAGATAACGGACTATTGTTGAAGCAACAACAAAAAACATAAATGTTGAGGATGACTTTAAGAAAGACTTGCATGTAGAATCCATCATTATTAAATATTGTTAATGATCAATCTTCATGACAAACAGAACTGCTTTTCTGACACATTTTTAGCATACACAATAAATAAAAGAAGGAAATAATATGATCTCTCATAATCAAAATAGACACTGCATTGAAATAATGTAATTTTCATTCAATATTTATTCGTCATATGGCAGTCCTTTCATGAGTGATCAAACCTAACGAGAAGAGGAAAATAAAATCTCTTTCTTAAAACCCTAATACCATCACCTTATCTTCCCGGCTTAGTTTCACAAAACTAATTTATTACCAGATTTTATTTTTACATTACCTAAAATATACCCTGTATCCATTTGCTAGTTCTCCCTATCACCTAGTGGTCAATAGGAAGATGAAGATCGGATTTTTGAAAGCCATATAAAGGTAAAGTAATGATATTATACAAAGCAAATTATTAAAAATAGAAACTGAACATGACATAATTATCAGTTTTCTCCTTTAATAGAGTTAAAGAAATAGCATTCTTCCTGCCGACAGGCCTTTTTTCATAATCTATCTATTGCATGCACTTCTACACATCAATCTTAGTGTTCAAAATCAGCAGATGATTTCCTTGCTTATTACAGCCTTTAAGACTAGGTTTCCTTCCAACATTCATGCTTGTTGGCATCCCCAAATCCTATCTGTCATTCAAAAGATTTCATTCAATAAACCTCTCTGAATCACCTTTCTTGAAATTTTTTGCCTTTCCCATCCCTATTGTATAGATGTTTTCTCAATTTACCTCATTTTTAAATTATCCATATCAGTTGTCAATTCTACATCACTTTACATATTGCTTACTTATTCATTGCCTAGACTTTCAGTCCTCAATAATATTTAGTCCATTAAGGAAACAGCTTTACTTCTGTTGTATTTCCAGATCCCCATATAAAGGTTATAGTAAGTGTTCTTATTTATTTATTTTTGCTTAAGATAATACATATCTCAAGCTTTTTTCTAAAGTATTAAGAGGTAAAGTTGAGGTTTGAAGCTGAAAGGAAAAAAATATTCGCTTATCTAGTATTTCACAGGACAAGTTTTTACAAGTGCAGTTATTTAATCTGTCTTTTTTTCTTGCTGCATTGTCCAGCTCATGGGCCCTGCTCTTAATATCTTTATTTTATTTTATCATTTTATTTTATTTTATTTTAATGATGAAAAACATCACTGGTAATTCACAGGAACATTTGGGGAATTTACTGAATATGTGAATTGATTTTGTAGGTGTTGTAGTTATAAACGTGTTTTGCTTTTAATCCCAGGTGTGGGATGTGGGACTGAATCAGATAGTTGACAGCAGCAAACTATTTGCCTTGTGCAATCTCTGAGAGGAGCTCTTTGCTAGCTGCAGATAGTTTAAATCTGATGATTCAAGAGAGAGATTATATGCCAGAACCCAGAAAGTGTTGGGGAGCTCCTAGAAAGAGCAAGGCTGCTGCTGTTTCAACCTATGGCTTCTGGTTGCTGTTGGTGCAATGAGACAAGAAGTTGATATCTCTTGAGGTTTGGACTGGCTCCAAGGAACCCAAGGAGGCTGACTAGCAGGAAGCAGCTAAGAGAACTGTGTTCCATCTCCCACAAACCCTTTCTCTCTCCTATCTGGTATTGGGATGTTGAAAGGGATTAAGGTACAGTATGGAGAAAGAGATATAAGAAATGTATATAAAAGCATTTTTTTACAAAGTATGTCAACAGGTAGGTAGGAACAATGTTCTCTTAAATATGGGTAGATATAGTAAATGGAACTCCTTTGCACTTAAATAGATGAAGCTGGAAGAAATTTGGGTTACACTGGATACAAAAGTAATATACAAGCTCCATGGAAAACAACTGTGCTTAAATGTCAAAAAATCAGGTAATACAAGTTTCGACAGTCTTTCTTAGACTTCTCATTTGTGTTTCCAATGTATTTCTTCAAATAAAGGTATGAGCAACAATGACACCATCCCCTTCATTTCTACCATATAAAATCAACTACATGAAAAAAGATATCTAAATTTAACACACCATAGCAAAGTAAAATATTTCTCCTTTTGTAATACTCATTCTAGGAAACTGTTTCTAAAGTTCATATGTACCTCTATAATCCTTAAGATTCTGAATAATGTGATCAGTAAGAATCACTTTGTTCAATCTGTCTCTTATTTCCTTGTATATTTATTTTTATTTTATTTTTATATGTATTTATTATAATCTATTCATTTAGTATCCCCATTACAGCCCCCTCCCTCATTGACTATCAGTCTCACCCACCTTTCCTCTTTTCCCCCTATGCCTTTACCTTAGTCCCCTGATAGGGGAGGACATCCTCCCATTGTATCTGACCCTAGCCTATCAGGTCTCATCAAGGCTGCCTGCATCATCTTCCTCTGTGGCCTGTTAAGACTGCACACCCAACAGAGAGGTAAACAAACAACCTGTCACTGAGTTCATTTCAGAGACAGCCCCTGTGCCTGTTAATAGGGAACACACACAGAAACTGAACAGTCAATGGGCATCCTTTGGAAATGGGGTTTTATGTTGTCTCCATGCACGGTCCTTAATTGGGGTATCCGTCTCTGCAGCCCCTCACCAAGCCCATGTATTTTGGCTCTGTTATTCTCTTTGTAGAGTTCCTGTCCCCTGCAGGTCTTTCTATCTCCCTCTTCTTCCATAAGGTTTCCAGCATTTGGCCCAAAGTTTGGCCATGAGTCTCAGTATCTCCTTTGGTACCCTGCTATGTAAAGTCTTTCAGAGGTCCTCTGTGGAAGGCTCCTGTCCTGTTCCTTTTCTTCTCCTTTGTCTGATATCTATACTGTTTGCATTGAAGCTGTAGACTGCTTTTGGTGGGATAGCCATTTTCACTATGTTAATCCTACTGATCCATGAGCATGGGATATGTTTCAGTCTTCTGATATCTTCTTCAATTTCTTTCCTCAGAGACTTGAAGTATTTATTTTTTCATACATGCCTTTCACTTGCTTGGTTAGAGTTACACCAAGGTACTTGATGTTATTTGTGGCTATTGTGAAGGGTATTCTTTACCTAATTTCTTTCTTATAACATTTTTCTTTTGCATACATGAAGGCTTCAAATGTTTTGGGGTTAAGTTATTATCCAACGATGTTGCTGAAGGTGTTTATCAGCTGAAAGAATTCTCTGGTTGAATTTTTTTAGTCATTCATGTATGCAATCATATCATGTGTGAATAGTGATACTTTGACTTCTGCCTTTTCAATTTGTATCCATTTGATCTCCTTTTTGTGTCTTATTGCTCTAGATAGGACTTCAAATACTATATGGAAGAGATAAGGAGAGAGTGGGCAGCTTTGCCTTGTTTCTGATTTCAGAGAGATTGATTTAAATTTCTCTTAATTTCTTTCATTGAAAATAGATTATTTTCCCTTACTATATATCCTGATTATATTTTTCTCTTCCTCTGTTACTTTCAATACCCCCTCCCAGATCCACTTCATTTATGTCTCTCATTAGAAACATACAGGCTTTTAAAGGATAACAACCAAACATCACATTGTAAAATATAATGAGATCAAAGAAAAAAAATTGAAGTTGGACAAGCCAATCCAAAAGAAGGGAGAGTGTTTTCAGAGAAAGCACAAAGATCTGAAACCCAATGATTTTCACTTAAGAGTGCAATAAAACCATTAAGCTAATCTATCTATCTATCTATCTATCTATCTATCTATCTATCTATCTATCTATCTATATGTTGAGGACCGTTTGAGACCCTTGTGTGCCCAGTGCTTCCTGCTTGTTTTTTTAAAACGTTCATGACTTATACATGGGAAGAGCTGAGGAGGTAGAAAGGGTGAATAATATCAAGATAATGTCTAGTAAATTCTCTAACAATTTACAAAAAATTTAAAATTCATTAAAAATAGGATATTAAATCACTGGCTTTGTAGATAGAGTCATTGTCTATATAACAACTTACTATAGCAGTAGTTTTATGGCTTACTTCAAATATTTGAGTAAATATCACCTGAACTGCAGTCATGATAAGATAAAAAATATTTCCTGTTTAACTGAGAGTGATCCTGAAATATTATTCCAGTCTTTTCTATATTAATTCTTATGAAGGAGAACTTTATTACCATAAATAAATTGGGATGTTTAATATGGTAGACTTTCCGAATGAGAATATATCGGTGGAAAATGAAGAAAAAGTTCTTTCAAAAGGGTAGACAACTAGGTTGGTTCCAGATTTTGGCTGTTACTACTATAGCTTCTATGAACATAGTTGAGCAAATGTTCATATTGAATGGTGGGTGATGTTTTGCATATATGGTAGACTTGGATCATGAGGTAGCACTATTCCTAATTTTCTGCAAAATCCCCAGATTGATTTCCCAAGTGATTGTACAAGGTTACATTCCCACCAGCAAAGGAAAAGGGTTCACCTTTTCCCACATCCTCTCGAACATACATCATCCCTTAAGTGTTTGATCTTAGCCATCCTGATGGGTGTGATGCGGAATCCCAGAGTTGTTTTAATTTGTATTTCCCTGATGACTAAGGATGTTGAGCATTCCTTTAAATGTTTCTCTGTCTTGCAATATTCCCCTCTTGAGAATATTGGGATACAGAAAATGTGCTATATTTATATGATGGAATATTACTCAACAGTTAAAAACAAAGAAATCATCTAATTTGCAGGCAAATGGAGGGAACTTAGAAAGAAAATATTGAGTGGGATAAACCAGAAGCAGAAAGACACATATGGTACATACTCACTTAAAAGTGGATATTAGGGGGGGAAGGACAAGATGGCGGCACCAGGAGGATGCTGCTTCTGTGCTGCAGAACAACATTTTCGGTACAACTACCAAGAGCTTGAACTCTGGACCCTAAAACAAGAGCGATAGTGTTTCCCAGGTGAGAGGAAACCCCATGGTGCGGAAACCTGTACGGTCCATTCTCGGGACACTCAGTCCAGATAGATCCCGGGTCAGGCAGGCACTTGGTCGCGATACCAGAGCCATAAGCCTGTGTGTCCTGATCACCTTCCCAGGCTGAAAGGTGGGCACGAAAACACCAGAGACTGGGAGTCCCAGTCACGAGAAAAAACCCACAGGGAAGGAAGGAAACGAGACTGGCCGAGGTCACCCAGCCTTCCCCAGGGAAAAGTCCAGCAGAATGGCAGGCATGCACCGAAATCTGTGAACTAGGCTCCACCCGTGAGCACAGAGACTTGCTGCATGCCCAACTCTCCATCACAGAAGAACTGTGTGCCTCAAAGCATCAGAGACTGGGTTTCCCTGTCCTATCGAGAGAAAACCCACAGGGAAGGAACCAAACAGAGACCAACTTTTCCAGTATTTCCCTGGAAAAGGTTCCCGAGTCCATGGATGCATACGTTGCCAGCCCAGAGACCTGCCATGCACTAACTACCCATCACAGACAGAACTGTGCACCTCAGGGCATGAGAGTCTGGGAGTCCCTGTCGGGAGAAAACCACACAGGGAAAGAAGCAAATGTAGACCAACTTAGGCTACCCAGTATTTCCCTGGAAAAGGTCCCTGAGACCAGCAGGTGCTCATGCTGCCAGCCCGGAGACCTGCTGTGCACCAGCTAACCTCTTGCTGTTCTCATGAGAGCGGTGCTCACCTAACACTTAGGTACTGGGGCACTGAGCTCCAAACTCAGACCTACAGAAGCCTGGGATCCCCGAGATCAACAATCAGATACTGCTCCAAGGGTCAATCAGTTATCCCTAACAAAACTGGCCAAACCACGGGGCACCCAGGCAATAGCTGCAGCTCACTAAATTTGCAGCAGGACAGCTGTCCCCAAGAGAGCTCCGGGTGAGAGGAGAGCCCTCTTGACTAATAAGGACCACAGTTACCACTCAGGTCTGTATGCCTGAGATGAGCTGTGGCTATTCCTGAAAAACACCGGCCATTCAGTGACCATACTAAAAAAGCTGAGGAGGTTTCTTTCAGGAAAAATGATCTTCCTGCCAAGGGGATTCTTTCCACCACAGGATTCCAGGAACCATCAGAAACTAACATCCAAAACCTAAGATAGCCCAGTGGGAAGAGGCCAGAGACAAAGCTCAACCAACAAAAGACAGAGCAGTATGTCATCTCCAGAACCTAGTTATCCAGGGGCAAGCAGCCCTGGACATCCCAGCATAATTGAAATTCAAGAAAATGACCTAACATCTATGATTACGAAGAGGATAATTGAGGAAACAAATGAAATGCGTAAAGAACTAGAGGAAGATGGAGTTAAACATATTATGACCATCCATAAAGAAATACGGGAAGATAAAGACAAAAAGATTATAGCCATTTGTAAAGAAATACAGGAAGATAAAGACAAACAGATTATAGCCATCCGTAAAGAAATACAGGAAGTTGCAGGCAAACAATATGTGGCCTTTAGAGAGGAAATACTTAAATCACTGAAAGAAATAAAAGAAACAGAGGATTGTTCAAACAAACAGGTGAAGGAATTGAAGGAAAATACAGTCAGGCAGGTGAAGGAAATCAACAAAAGGGCTCAAGATCTGAAGATAAAATTGGAAAAATTAAAGAAAACACAATGGTTGAAATTATGGAGAGAAAGAACTTAGGGAAGAAAACAGGAACTACAGAGGTAAACATAAACAATAGACTTCAAGAGATGGAAGAAAGAATATCAGGTGTGGAAGATACAATGGCAGAAATAGATGTATCTGCCAAAGACAATGTTAAATCTAAAATATTCCTGACACAGACCGTTCAAGAAATTCAAGACAACATAAAAAGACAAAACCTAAGAATAATAACAATAGAGGAAAAAGAAGATTCCCTCCTCCAAGGCCCAGAAAATATTTTCAAAAAAATCATTGAAGAAAATATCCCCAACTTAAAGGAGAAGCCAATAAGAATGCAAGAGGCCTACAGAACACACAATAAATTAGACCAGAAAAGAAAGTCCTCCTGCCACATAATAATCAAAACAGTAAGTACACAGAACAAAGAAAAAATATATTAAAAGCAGCAAAAGAAAAAGGCCAAGTAACATATAATGGCAAAGCCATAAGAATCACAACTGATTTCTCGAGAGAAACTATAAAAGCTAGGAAGGCCTAGACAGGAATCATGCAGACCCTAAGAGAACACAGATGTCAGCCCAGGCTAATATATCCAGCAAAACTCTAAGTCCTCATAGATGAAGAAAACAAGATATTCACCGACAAAAACAGTTCAACAATACCTACACACGAATCCAGGGTTACAGAAGATACTAGAAGGAAAAATACAACCCAAGAAAACTAAACACTTTCAGGAAAATACAGGAAATAATAAATCTCATTGCAGTGAAACAAAAAGTAGCCAAGCACACAAACTTACTCCCACAGCCAACAACAAAATCAATGGATATAACAGCCACTGGTCATTAATCTCTCTCAACATCAATGGACTCAGTTCTCCAATAAAGAGTCACAGACTGACAGAATGGATGCATAAACAAGACCCAGCAATCTGTTGCATACAAGAAACACACCTAAGTCACAAAGATAGACACTACCTGATGGTAAAGGGCTGGAAGACTGTTTTCCAAGCAAATGGACCAAAGAAACAAGCAGGAGTAGCCATTCTAATATGTGATAAAATAGACTTTCAACCAAAATTAATAAAAAAAGATTGGGAAGGACACTTCATACTCATCAAGGGAAAATTCCACCAAGAAGATATCACAATCCTGAATAACTATACCCCAAATACAAGGGCACACACATTTGTAAAAGAAACATTGATAAAGCTTAAACCACACACATATCCCCACACATTAATAGTGGGAGACTTCAACACCCCACTCTCAACAAAGGACAGGTCAACAAAACAGAAATTAAACAAAGAAACAATAACTCTAACAGAGGTCCTGAAACAAATGGACCTAACAGACATTTACAGAACATTACACCCAAACACAAAAGAACTTATCTTCTTCCCAGCACCTCATGGAACCTTCTCCAAAATAGACCATATGGTTGGTCACAAAGCGAGCCTCAACAGATACAAGAAGATTGAAATAATCCCATGTATCCTAGCTGAACACCATGGAATAAAGCTGGACCTCAACAACAAGAAAAATAGCAAAAAGGATACACACACATGGAAACTGAACAACTTGTTACTAAATGACAACTGAATTAGAGAAGAAATAAAGAAGTTAAAGACTTCCTAGAATTCAATGAAAATGAATATATAACATACCGAAAATTATGGGACACAATGGAAGCAGTGCTAATAGGAAATTTCATAGCACTAAGTGCCTTCAAGAAGAAATTCAAGACTTCTCATTAAAGCAACTTAATTGGCTCACCTAAAAGCCCTAGGAAAAGAAGAAGCACACTCACCAAAAAGGAGTAGACAGCTGGAAATAATTAAACTCGGGGCTGAAATCAATAAATTAGAGACAAATAAAACAATTCAAATAATCAATGAAACCAAGAGCTGGTTCTTTAAGAAAATGAACAAGATAGACAAACCCTTGGCCAAACTAACTAAAAGGCACAGAGACACCATCCAAATAAACAAAATCAGAAATGAAAAGGGAGACATAACAACAGGCACTGAGGAAATCCAAACAATCATTAGGATTTACTTCAAAACCCTATATTCCACAAAATTTGAAAATCTAAATGAAATGGACGATTTTCTTGAATGATTCCACTTAACAACATTGAATCAAGACAAGGTAAGTCAATTAAATAGTCCTATATCCCCTAAGGAAATAGAAGCAGTCATCAAAATTCTCCCATGCGAAAAAGCCCAGTACCAGATGTTTTCAGCACAGAATTCTACCAGACCTTCAAAGGAGAGCTAACTCCAGTTCTTTTCAAACTAGTCCACAAAATAGAAACAGAAGGAACGCTACCAAACTCATTCGATGAAGACACAGTCACCATGGTACCTAAACCTCACAAATGCCCAACAAAGAAAGAGAATTTCAGGCCAAGAGCCCTTATGAACATTGCTGCAAAAATATTCAACAACATACTTGCAAACCGAATACAAGAACACATCAAAGATATGATCCAATATGACCAAGTAGGCTTCATCCCAGGTATGTAGGGGTGGTTCAATATATGGAAATCCGTCAATTTGATCTACCATATTAACAAACTGAAAGAAAAGGAAAAAAAGAACACATGATAATCCCCTTAGATGCCAAAAAAGCATTTGACAAAATCCAACATCCATTCATGTTTAAAATATTGGAAAGATCAATGATACAAGGCACATACCTAAACACAATAAAGGCCACACACAGTATACCTACAGCCAAAATCAAACTAAACAGAGAAACTTAAAGCAATCCCACTGAAATCAGGGACTAGGCAAGGCTGCCCACTCTCACCACATCTCTTCAACATAGTTCTTGAAGTCCTTGCAAGAGCAATAAGACAATTGAAGGTGATCAAGGGTATAAAAATCAGAAAAGACGAAGTCAAAGTATCACTATTTGCAGACAATGATAGTATACCTGAGTGACCCCAAAAATTCTACCAGGAAACTCCTACAGCAGATAAACACCTTTAGCAAAGTGTCTGGATACAAAAAGTATCTCAAAAAATATCAGTAGCATTCCTGTATACAAAAGACAAAACGGCTGAGAAAGAAATTAGGGAAACAACACCCTTCACAATTGCCACAAAAGACATAAAGTACCTTGGTGTGACCGTAATCAAGGAAGTCAAAGACTTGTATGAAAAAAAAATTCAAGTCTCTGAAGAAAAACTTAGAAGAAGATATCAGAAGATTGAAAGATCTCCCATGCTCATGGCTTGGCAGGGTTAACATAGTAAAAATGGCCATCTTAACAAAAGCAAGCTACAGATTCCATGCAATTGCCATCAAATAACCAGCACAATTCTATAGAGACCTCGACAGAAAAATTTTCAACTTCATATGGAATAAGAAGAAACCCATAATTGCTAAAACAATCCTCCACAATAAAAAAGCTTCTGTAGGTATCTTCAAACTTGATCTCAAGCTGTACTACGGAGCAACAGTAATAAAAACTGCATGGTACTGGCATAGAAACAGAATGGTAGATCAATGGAACCAAATAGAAGTCCCTGCAATAATCCCATACATATATGGACACCTGATTTTTGACAAAGATGCCAAAACCATTCAATGGAAAAAAGATAGCATCCTCAATAAAAGGTGCTGGTCTAACTGGATGTCTACATGTAGAAAAATTCAAATAGATCCATACTTATCACCCTGCACAAAACTAAAATCCAAGTGGATCAAAGATCTCAACATAAAACAAGACACATTAAATCAGTTAGAAGAAAAAGTGGGGAAGAGCCTTGAACTCATTGAAACAGGAGAAAACTTCCAGAACAGAACACCAACAGCACAGGCTCTAAGAGCAACAATGAATACATGGGACCTCATGAAACTGAAAAGCTTCTGTAAAGCAAAGGAGACTGTCATCAATACAACATGACTGCCTACAGATTGGGAAAGAATCTTAACTAACCCTATATCTGACAGAGGGCTAATATCCCATAAAGAACTACAGAAGTTGAAAAGCAACAAATCAAGTAATCCAATTTAAAAATGAGGAACAGAGCTAAACAGAGAATTCTTGATAAAGGAATATCAAATGGCATACAAACACATAAAGAAATGCTCAATGTCATTAGCCATCAGGGAAATGCAAATCAAAACAACCCTGAGATTTCACCTCACACCCATCCTAAAGGCTAAGATCAAAAACTCAAGTGACAACACATGCTGGAGAGGTTGTGGAGAAAGGGGAACCCTCCTCCACTGCTGGAGGGAATGTAAACTTGTACAATCTCTCTGGAAGTCAATCTGGCGCTTTCTCAGACAACTAGGAATAGCACTTCCTCAAGATCCAGCTATACCACTCCTAGGCATATATCCAAAAGAGGCTCAAGTACACAATATGGATATTTACTCAACCATATTTATAGCAGCTTTATTTATATTAGCCAGAAGGTGGAAAGAACCCAGATGCCCCTCAAAAGAGGAATGGATATAGAAATTGTGGTACATCTACACAATGGAATATTACTCAGCAATAAACAACAAGGATATCATGAAATTTTCAGGTCAATGGTGGGAACTGGAAAGGATCATCCTGAGTGAGCTATCCCAGAAGCAGAAAGACACACACGGTATATGTTCACTCATATAGATATATAATATAGAATTAACCTACTAAAATCTGTACACCTAAAGAAACTAATCAAGAGGGATGACTCTGGCTAAAATGCTCAATCCCCAACTAGAAAGGCAAAGCAGATGGAAATCAGAAGAAGAAGAAAACAGGACACAAGTTAGGAGCCTGTCACAGAGGGTCTCTGAAGGCTCAGCCCGGCAGAATATCTAAGCAGATGCTGAGACTTATGGCCAACTGTTGGGCAGAGTGCATGGAATCTCATGAAAATATGGGAAATAATAAGATCTGGAGAAGACAGGAGCTCCACAAGGAAAGCCACAGAACCCTAAAATCTGAGCACAGGGGTTTTTCCTGAGACCGATACTCCAACCAGGTACCGTGCATGGAGAAAACCTAGAACCACTGCACAGATGTAGCCCATGGCAGTTCAGTGTCCAAGTGAGTTCCATAATAATGGGAACACTGACTGCCTCTGACATGAACCGATTGGCGTGCTCTTTGATCACCTCACCCTTATGGGGGAGCAGCCTTACCAGGCCACAGAGAAAGACAATGCAGCCACTCCTGATGAGAGCTGATAAACTAGGATCAGAAACGAGAGAAAGACCTCCCCTATCAGTAGACTTGGGAGAGGCATGTGTGGAGAAGGGAGAAGAATAGAGGGATTGGAAGGGGAGGAAGGAGGGGTTTATGGGGATACAAAGTGAATAAATTATAGTTAATAAAAAGTAAAAATTAAAGAGTAGATATTAGCCATATAATATAGGAAGAACATACCAAAATCTAGAGTACTGAAGCAGCTAAACAACAAGAAATACCATAGGGAAGAGGCTGAAACCTCATTGAGAAGGGCAAACAGGATAGACATCAGAAGTAATAGAATATAGGGAACAGGACAGGAACCTTCCATAAGGGATCTCTGAAAGACTCTACCTACCAGGGTATCAAAAGAAAATACTCAGACTCATAGCCAAAATTTGGCAGAGTTCACAAAAACATAAGGAAGAAGAGGGAGACAGAAAGACAAGGAGGGGATAGGAAATCCACAAAGATACCAAGAAAGCCAAAAAAAAAAAAAAAAAAAAAAAACCAAACCTGAGGCCAGGGTGTGGGCCTGCAGAGACTGATACTCCAACAAAGGACCATGCATGGAGAGGACCTAGACCTCCTGCTCAGAGGAAGCTCATAGGCTGCTCAGTTTCCAGTTACCAGTGGGTTCCCTGGTAAGTGAATCAGGGGTTGTCTCTGACATGAACTCAGTGGCAGGCTCTTTGCTTACCTCTGCCTTGGGTTTTCAGCCTTACCAGACCACAGAGGAAGATGATGCACACAGTCATGATTTGACCTGATAAGTTAGGGTCACATATAAGAGAAGAGGTCCTCCCCTATCATGGGACTAGGGAAGGGCATAGAACGAGAAGAGGGAGAGTGGGTGGGACTAGGAGGAGACAAGGGAAGAGGCAACAGCAGGGATACGAAGTGAAAAAAACTGTAGTAATTAAATAAAGAAATAAATATATAACTAATGAATGTGTAGACAAATAGTGGACAAAAAAATGTCCCTTTTCTGAAAAAACAGAGCACAAAGGATTGATGACCCTATGGCTTTAGTATAGTGGAATAAAACAAAATGCTTTATACATATTTATAGTAAATTATCTTTAAAGTCAGTTACAATATGGTGATGTGGCAGCACATGACATTATGTGATGTTCTAAAAAAAAGGGCTGAATATACAACAATCGAAATTTATTACGACATATAGTGTTAGAGTTAAAGTAGAACCCTCTCTATTATTTGACTTTTTGCTCAAAATAAATTACAGCTTTGTGTTTGTACTGTGCCTATATGGACCACAGGAACTATGTTTTTCATAATCCCCTTACAAGAGTAATTGCTCTCACAATACATGTGTCATCAGAGATAATTTGAACAAGATTTAAAGGCAGGGTGAAGCAACTGCTTTTTATTCTCTGCTCAGATCATGTTAGGGCAGAAGACCTGATTGCTTTAAATACTTGCTGTTTCCTTTCTGCTGGCCTGTCTATTTAGCATGTGACAAAAAATCAGGTCCAGGTTTTTTCAAGATGGCTGCCACGAGAGGACACTGTGTCTGAGGAGTAGGACAGCAAAAACAACGAAGCGAACAGGAGACTGAACTCTGGGACCTAAAATGCCAGCAGTTGTGATTGCCAGGTGAGCAGAACTCCTACAGTGAGGAAATCAAGTGGGAAAACCCTAGGGACACCCAGTTATTACCCGGAAAAATCTCCAGGTGACCAGCTGTGCACAGCTTTGATCTGAACGAGCAGCCACGCTGGGCGCCTGCACCCGCCATAATAGACTGGATCACACAGTCTCGCCGGCAGTCTGAGGAGGAACCAGGTACCATTTTCACTGACCTGCACACTGTGAGCTCACACTGCACCCGGGTTCTGCTTCAACCCACTGGTGTAAGGCAGGCACACACCAATCGCCAAAACCACCCCAGACTGAGAGGGTCGGAGGACCATTTTGACCAGTCTGCACACTGCAGGCATACACTGCATGCTTCCGCCAGCAAAAACCTCAGTCCCTGTGTGAGTCCACAGGCAAGTCAGGAAGGACCCGAGTTCTGCTTCAACCTGCAGGTGTACCGCAGGTGCACACTGATTGCCTGAACCAACCCAGACTGAGAGGGTTTGGGGACCCTTTTGACCAGCCTGCACACTGTGGGCGCACACTGCACGCATCCCCCAACAAAACCCTCAGTACCTGTGTGTCCATGGGCCAGACAGAGAAGGCCTCAGGCACCATGTCAGACAGGCCTGCATACAGCAGGTGCACACTGCTCAGCAAGGCCTGCAACCAACTCAAACCCACTATGTGTGCCCCAAATATCATCTCAGACCATGGTGCATTGCACAGCCCCTGGCCCAGAAGGGGGCGCCAAATCTCCATTCCAGGGTACAGCCCTTAGCAGCAAGACCAGGGCTGAGCACACACACCCCAGCTGACATCTCCAACCTGGACACTCAGACTCTACCACAGAGTGAGGATTAAAGCCTCCAGACCAGAGGAGTAACCAGCCTGCAGTGCTCACAGCTTCTAGCACAGAGCACGAAGCCAGTCACACAGAGCCCACAACAAAGTTCAACTGAGACAACAACACACACTAACAAACCACGGAAATCGCTGATCTTCTTGAAGAATACTCCTGACACAAGAGATTGACAGATTCAGACTGAAGTACAGCCTTAAAGCACAAACAGCTCCCTGATTATATATAAAAAAAATACCCAGAAATCCGCGAAAGAACTCACCCAACAAAAATCAGGACACTATGGCCCCACAAGAAACAATCAAAAGCAGTGGAGATTTTAATTCAGCGGAGACACAGGAAAATTATGTTAAAGCTTTGATTAGGCAGATATTGGAGGAAAAAGAGGAGAGACAAAAAGAAGACATGAACAAGGCCTCAAAGAAATGGAGAAGAAATTAACTGCCCACATAGAGGAACAATCAAAGATAAACAGAGAGGAAACATCCAGAAGAGGAGAAACAGTCAATCAGTTGAAGAAAACGGTACAAAATAAGAAAACGGAATTAGAATCTATAAAGAAGACACAAAGAGAGAAGAACCTGGAACTGGAGAACTTAGAGAAAAGATCAGGAACCACAAAGGGAATCATCAACAATAGAATACAAAAGATGGAGAAGAGAATCTTGGGAGCAGAGGATACGCTGGCTGAAATGGATTCCTCACTCAAGGAAAATAAAAAATCGGAAAAATCCCAAGCACAAAACATCCACAAAATTAAGGAAGTCA
>CM053742.1:102387897-102443809 GCA_028658305.1 Pachyuromys duprasi
ACAGACTGGGAAAGGATCATTACCAATCCTACTTCTGACAGAGGGATAATATCCAGTATATATAAAGAACTCAAGAATTTTAAAAGCAAGAAACCAAGTAATCCAATTAAAAAATGAGGTATGGAGCTAAAAAGATAAGTGACTGTAGAGGATTATAGAATGGCAGAAAAACACTTAAAGAAATGCTCAATGTCCTTAGCCACCACGGAGATGCAAATCAAAACGACACTGGGATTTCAACTTACACCCACCAGAATGGCTAAGATCAAAAACTCTAGTGACAACACATGCTGGAGAGGTTGTAGAGAAAGAGGAACCCTCCTCCATTGCTGGTGGGAATGCAAACTCTTACAACTACTCTGAAAATCAATTTGGTGCTTTCTTAGACAATTAGGAATAGTGATTCCTCAAGACCCAGCTATACCACTCTTAAGCATATATCCAAAAGTTGCTGAAGTACACAACAAGAACCTTTGCACAACTATGTTTGTAGATGCTTTATCTGTCATAGCCAGAACCTGGAAACAACCCAGATGTCCCTCAGTTGAGGAATGGATACAGAAATTATGGTACTTTTACACAGTGGAATACTACTCAGCAATTAAAAATGAGGAAATCATGAAATTCACAGGCAAATGGTGGGACCTGGAAATGATCATCCTAAGTGAGTTTTCCCAAAAGTGGAAAGAAACATATGGTAGATAGGAAGGTCATGCTGAAATCTATACACCTAGGGAAGATAAACAAGAAGAGGACCCAGGTTGTTTTGATCAATGCTCCTTTAGATGAACAAATTGGATGGACATTGAATGGAGGAGAAAACAAGCAACAGGACAGGAGCTTACCAAAGAGGGCCTCTGAAAGAATCAATATAGCAATGTATCAAAGCAGATGTTAAGACTCACAACCAAGCCTTTGGCAGAGAGCAGGAAGTAACAATAAAAATAGGGGAAGTTAGTAAGACTTGGGGAGAAAAAGAGCTCCACAAAGACCAAACTGAGCAAGGCACAGGGGTCTTATATGAGACAGTTTCTCCAACCAAGGACCATGTATGGATATAGTCTAGAACCCCCGCTCAGATGTGGCCCATGGTAGCTCAGTGCCCAACTGAAGACCGTAGTAAGGGGAACAGGGACTGTTTCAGTCATGAACTCGATGGCTGGCTCTTTGACCCTCCCCCATATAAGCCAGGTGGTAACAGCCTGGCTAGATCTCAGGGGCAGACATTCTGTCCAGCCCTGACTTGGATTGGGCAGGGAGATGATGAGGGAGGGATGGGGAGAGTGGGAGGGTATGAGGGAGGGGGCTATGCCTGGGATGCCAAGTACCTAACTTGTGATTGATATAAAAATAAATAAATTACATTAAAAAAAGAACATATAACCCAGGCTGTGGAGATGGCTCGGTTATTAAGTCCTTGCCTTGCAAGAATTAAGAACTTGAGTTTGAGCCTCAAAATCCATTAAAAAAAATAAAAGCTTAAAAAAAAAAGATCCAGATATACCACTCCTAGGCATATATCCAAAAGAGGCTCAAATAAACAATAAGGACATTTGCTCAACCATGTTTGTAGCATCTTTATTTGTAATAGCCAGAACCTGGAAACAACCCAGATGCCCCTCAACTGAAGAATGGATATAGAAATTGTGGTGCATCTACACAGTGGAATATTACTCAGCAATAATAAAACAAGGAAATCATGAAATTTGTAGGAAAATGGTGCGAACTGGAAAAGACCATCCTGAGTGAGCTGTCCCAGAAGCAGGAAGACACAAAAGGTATACACTCACTCATATAGACATATACTATAGGATTAACCTACTAAAATCTGTACACCTAAAGAAACTAATAAAGAAGCAGGACTCATGATAAAATGCCCAATCCCCATCCAGAAAAGCAATGTGAGTGGATATCAGAAGAAGGAGGAAACAGGGAACAAGTTAGGAGCCTGCCACAGAGTGCCTCTGACAGGCTCTGTCCTGGTGAATATCAAAGCAGTTGCTCAGACTTATGCCCAACCTTTGGGCAGAATGCAGAGAATCTTATAAAAGAAGTAGGAAATGGTAAGATCTGGAGAGGACAGAAGCTCCACAAAGAGATCCACAGAACCAAAAAATCTGAGCACAGGTGTCTTCCCTGAGACTGATACTCCAACCAAGTACCGTGCATGGAGATAAACTAGAACCCCTGCACAGATGTAGCCCATGACAGTTCAGCCTCTAAGTGGTTTCCATAGTGATGGGGACAGGGACTGTCTTCAACATGATCTGATTGGCCTGCTCTTTGATCACCTCCCCTTAAGGGGGGAGCAGCCTTACCAGGCCACAGAAGAAAACAATGCAGCCAGTGCTGATGAGAGGCTAATAAATATCCTAATAAAGTAGGATTAGAAGTAAGGAGAGGAAGACCTCTCCAATCTGTGGACTTGGGGAGGGGCATGTGTGGAGAAGGGGGAAGAATAGAGGGATTGGGATGGGTGGAGTGAGGGAACTACAGGGGGGATTCAAAGTGAATAAAATGTAATTAATAAAAATAATAAAAAGAACATAAAGTCTACGGTGGATGTTAATGAGTGATATTATTATGCATGATTCAAATCAAGATTTTTAAATGTTACATTTGAAAATTCAAAGGATTTTTAGGCAGAAACCTTTTCAGTATCATGACTGAACTAATACGAAAAGAATGATAACATCATTGGTATAAAGGAAAATGATTTGAACAGAACAGCAAATGAAATGGCAATCTTTAAGTTTAAACATCAAAAAACCCACAAATTGTATATTGAATATTTTTATGTGTCATTATGTACCAGTTACCCATTATGTTTATCTGTATGAATCTTTATCTGTATCTACCTGTCTCCCTGTCTGTCTGTCTGTACATCTGATTATCTATCTATCTATCTATCTATCTATCTATCTATCTATCTATCTATCTATCTGTCTGTCTGTCTGTCTGTCTGTCTGTCTGTCTGTCTGTCTGTCTGTCTGTCTGTCTGTCTATCTATCTATCCATCCATCCATCCATCCATTCATCTATGCATGTATGTATGTATGTGTCTCTCTGTCTGTCTGTCTATCTATGTGCTAAATATATTTTACAAAGTAATGTGTTTCAGTATGATATTTCATATAAGTACATAATATATCTTCATTACATAATATTTCTTTATTCCCTTTTTCTGTCTATCCTTCACCATCCCATTTCACATTCCAAATTTTCTCTATTATGACATATTAGCTAAATTTGACATAGGAGATAAGACAGAGTACTTGTGAAAAATTTGGAGAAAAGATGGAAAGTACTAGAGGTCACAGGAACCTAATAAGAAGACCAACAGAGACAACTAACCCAGTGACATGGCAGCTTTCAGAGACTGAGATATCAAGCAAACAGGCAGACCTAGGACCCCCTGCATACAAGCAGGCAACTGGAGGCTTGTTCTCCAAATGGTTCGCCTGGAAAGTGGAGGCCACGTTTTTTCTAACATGGACTCTACTGTCTGCTTTTGGATCACTTCCCACTCGCAGGAATGCTTTGCCTGGCCTCTGGGGGTGAAAATATGAACAGTGCTAATGTGGATTCATGTGCTGTTGTAGGGTAATACAAAGGGAGGTAGGCTCCCAGGTTCTGGGGGAAAAGGAAAAAGGGAAATACGCCTAGAAGTGGTATACCTGGATCTTGAGGTAGCACTATTCCTACTTTTCTGAGAAAGTGCCAGATTGAATCCAAAGTTATTGTACAGGGCTACATTCCCACCAGCAATGAAGGAGGGTTCTCCCTTTACCACACTCTCTCCAGCATGCGTTGTCACTTGAGTTTTTTATATTAGCTATTCTGATGGGTATAAGATGAACTCTCATGGTCATTTTGATGACTAAAGACCTTGAGCATTTCTTTAAGTGTTTCCTGGCCATTTGATATTCCTCTATTGAGAATTCTATGCTTAGCTTTGTACCCTATTTTTAAATTGGATTACTTGATTTGTTGGTATTTAAATTCTTGATATCTTTATATATTCTGGATGTTGCTGTTTAACTTCATAAGTTCTTTGTATATTCTGGATATTGGCACTTTGCCAGATATAGGGTTGGGGAAGAACTTTTCCCAGTATGTAGGCTGTTGTTTTGTTCTGACAACAGTCTCCTTTGCTTTACAAAAGCTTTTCAGTTTCAAGAGATCCAATTTATTGATTGTTGATCTCAGAGCCTATGCTCTTGGTGATCTGTTCAGGAAGTTGTCTCCTGTACCAATGAGCTCCAGTCTCTTCCCCACTTTTTCTTCAAACATGTTTAGTGTGTCTGGTTTTAGAACATTTGCCCAAGTATGTTCATAGCAGATTTATTCATAATAGCCAGATTCTGGAAACAACACATATGTCTTTCAACTGAGGAATGAATAAAGATATTGCGGCCCATTTACACAGTGGAATACTATCTAGCAATTAAAAACAAGGAAATCATGTAGCTTGAAGCCAAATGGATGGAACTATAAAATATCCTGAATGAGGTAACCCGGAAACAGAAAGACACACATGGTATATACTCATTTATAAGTGGATATTAGACACATAATACAGGATAAACATACAAAAATCTGTAATCCTATAAAAAGCTAAGGAAGAAGGAAGACCCTAGGGAAGATGGTCAACCCTCACTCAGAAGGGCAAATGGGACAGATAACAGAAACAGGAGAAAATGGGGAACAGCACAGGAGCCTACCACAGAGAGCCTCTGAAAGACTCTACCTAACAAGGGTATTAAAGCAGATGCTGAGATTCGTAGCCAAAATTTGGGCAGAGCATAGGGAATCTTATGAAATAAAGTGGATATAGAAAGACATGGTGGAGACAGGAGCTCCACAAGAAGACCAACAGAGCCAAAATATGTGAGTCCAAGGGTCTTTGCAGAGAACAATACTCAAAGGAAGGACCATGCAGGGAGAAGACAGAACCCTTGCTCAGATGTAGCCTATGACAACTCAGTTTCCAAGTGGGTGCCTAGTAAGGGGAGCAGGCTCTGTCTTTGTCATGAATTCAGTGTCTGGCTCTTTCATCACTTCCCTATGTGTATGTAGCCTTTCTGGGCCACAGAGAGAGACAAAGCAGCCAGTCCTGATGTGACCTGATAGTTTAGTGACAGATGGAAGGGGAGGAGGAACTCCCCTATCAGTAGAGGGGCATGGGTGAAGAAGAAGATGGGAGGGTGGGATTGGAAGAGTAAGAGGGAGGGAGCTACAGGTGGTATACAAAGTGAATTAACTGTAATTAATAAAAATAAAATATATCTTTAAAAAGAAAAGGATTATTTGAACACACAAAGCTCAATTAAAATGGGAATTGACTATTTTCTGAATTTAGCTTAATGAACCATCTGCTGTTTCATTTCAAGTTCACTATTTATAGTGCATATCATATTTGGTGTGAGAGTTAAGGTCTCACGTCCTTAGGCCTTGACTTACATGTTACTAAATAATTTTTAACACACAGCTCAGATAATTATTAAGTATAATATTTATATGTACTTTCAATAGAAAGAATTAAAGTTATAAATAAGTAAGTGTTAATGGTAGGCTATATCTGAAGATAAAATAATGACTCTCACATTCTTGTGGTGTTAATAGCTGTCTAATTGGACTTAAGGTCTTGCTTGACAAAAGGAAAATCATGTCTGGTAATGGAAACGTATCTTTAATATCCAGACCTTGTAAGTTTATGCATCATAGAAGAGAGTCTATCACCTACATTTCACTCTACTGGTGTATTCCATAATGTACTCTAAATACTTACTCTTTTTTTTTTCCTTTTCAAATTCTTTATTTATTACTGTTGTTCTTGTTACTGTTACTATTATTTACAATTTATTCACTTTGTATCCTGACTGTAGCCCCCTCCATAATCTCCCAGTTCCACCTCTTCTCCCTCTTCTTTCCCTATCCCTTTCCCATAGTTCCCTGAGAAGGGAAGTTTTTCTCCCCTACTGTCTGACCCTAGCCTTTCAAGTCCAATGGGGACTGCCTAGATTATGTTCCTGTGTGGTCTGGTTAGGTTGCCCCACCTGGGACAAGTGATCAAGGACCAGGCAATCAAGTTCATATCAGAGACAGCCCCTGCTCCCCTTACTAGAGAACCCACATAAAGACTCAGCTATCTATGGACTACATCTGGGGTCTATGTCCTCTCTATCCGTGGTTTGGTTGATGCATCAGTCTCTGCATTCCCCTAAAGGGCCCAGCTTTAAAAACCTTTTAAAATGCATTCTTTCCCATTTTTATTTATTTATTTCTCTCTGGTACAATAGATTCCAATCACAGTTTGCACCCCTCCACTCCTCTCCCCTCTCCCTTAAATCTTCTTGTCCACCATTTACCTTCAGAAAAGAGCAGGCTTCCACATTGGATCAACTGTGAAGTTACATTAACTTGTTACACTATTAACAAGTTACAATAAGACTAGGCACAAACCCTCATATCACAAACCTTCATATCAAGGTAGATGAGGCAACCTTGTAGGAAGAAAGGGGTCCCATGTCCATGCAAAGTCAGACACAATGGTACTCACACTGTTAAGAATCCTACAAGAATACCAAGCTAAATCCCTAAATATATATTCAAAGTATCTAATGCAGACCCATGAAGGATCTGTGATTTTTCACTTCAGTCTCTATAAGCCTTCTGAGCCTTCTAAGCCTTAATGATTTTATTTTGTGGGCCATGTTCTCTTGGTATTCTGAAGCTCTCTGGCTCCTAAAATCCTTCCTCCTCTTCTTCTATGGGTTTCCCTGAGCTCCAGCTAATGCCTGGCTATGGGTCCATGAATCTGTTCCCAACATCCAAATACAAATACAACTGTAGCTCTCTCACTTCATCAATTAAGCTTCCTTTTACAACAGATGGATATCATTACAGAAAACTACAACTGGTCAAATGAAGAGAAAAACTGATCAAGAAGTTCCCAGCCATAATTGATTCATTTACAACACAACTTATCCATGTAAAGATCATGAAACAATCTAGAAGAGGTTAAGAAATACTGTTAAGAGCCAGAGGAACAGGAAATTTGCTTTCAGATAATATCTCCTAGAAATATCCAAGAAGGTGCATTCATGAAGTCTCATCAACATGGCTACCTAAACATGCCAGTGTGGGTCTGGGTAAAGCCCACAGGGTCTCATCCCTACACTAAAAACTATAGAAAACTAAGAAATTCTGAGAGCAGGAGACAAAATGTTCTCCAGGTAAGGGCACACTGATTGAAAACAACACCAAATAGTTAACCTTAAAAACATATAAGTAATACTATACAGACAGAACTGATTCTATTTATATATTTATATATGTTATACACAAAACAATAACATTTGCAGAAAAAGAGGTTGCAAATTGAAGAGGGAACAAGGTTGGACATGGAATGTGTAGAAATGAGGATTATTAGTTCATTTTTAAGTTGCCTTTTTTACACATTCAATATGTATTAGGTATTGTAAATCCCAGTAAACATCTGAATAGTTTAGAATTTCAAGCAACATTAGAGTTATATAATATAGATTTAGGCTAATTATGTTTTATTGTCTCTGTTATGCAAACAAGGATGTTTATGTTGAATAGTATTAAACACATAGTCAAAGTCTATAACTATATATCTGTGGTAAAGTACTTGTATAGCATACACAAGCCCTGTGTTTACTCCCTAACACTGTTTAATCCCTAGAACAACATCACCAACAACAATGATAATTACTTGGTATAATCTCAGAATTAATATGTAGTAGAACCAGAATTAAAAGAGAAAAAGGAAACGCTATTGTTTTATGAGGTAGATTCTTTGCTACCACACAAACCTTTGTCCTGATTTTGAGCCATACACATTTCCAATAGTAGGGTTCAAAAATTACAATCAATAATTAATAAAGAGAACATATATTTTGTGATGGAGTAGAGGGACTTTGTTTGTTTCCTCTGTATTTACCTCTAATATCTGGACCAGCCTAGAACTGTGATCATTTTCCCGTGTTTGTAAAGAAATAGCATATCTATTCATTTGGGGAGATGCTGGTGAAGCCATTTTGTCCTGATTATTGTTGTTTGAGTTCTTACACAGACCTTTATCCATCTGCTTACCCATAACCATCCCTGTTTGTTCCTGGAATCTGTACTTTGGACTGGGGTGGATTTCTAGAGTGTCTGGAGTATTTGTTAGCAAAATGGGTGAGGTCCTCCTTTTTGAGATGGATGTTGGTGTTGCAGCTGTAGCTAAGGGAAGAAGGTCAAAGATGCAGGTGCACAAGCGTGGGCATGTGCTAGGAAGAGTGCCTTGAAGGACAGGGTGCTGAGCTTGTAGATTCCTGGAATGTGGGGCTTAAGTGCAGGAGTGAGTGCATGTGCTGGCACTGTTCTGGGAGCAATGTGCCTACTTAGGTAGCTTGAATACCTCAGTGGCCTAGAGGTCTTTCGTACTGTCTTCCTGGTATTCAGAACTGTCTGCACTCCAGGAATTGTTTGCCTGGACTCCACTGGTAGACCCACAGAACAATGACTTCAATGTTGAGAATGCTGTCCCAAGAATCCCTATGTTGCCCAAAATGGGTATGTGGGTGGGAGGATCTGATTTCTGGCTGTTAGCACAGTGGGATCCTGGATCTCTGGTTCCACAAGTACTCACTTGAAGGCACACTCACTAGCTTTCAGGCCTAATAGGAAAGCACAGGGGTTTCCTCTGTTCTTTACTCTCAGATACGGGCCAGTTTCTGAGTTTCAGATCCTGTGCCCCTCAGATAAGGTGTGTGCTGGTCGTAGCCATCTTGGATCTCCTTAAATTGATTTCTATTGTTAATATATATTCAGATACTACCTCAGTTTTTCATATTTAATAACATATTATGGACCTAAATTGCATTTTAATTAACTAATATGGAACTATGCTAATCTGTTTAATGAAAATATTTCCATATAATGAAATTAAAAGTAAACTGCAAGAGAAAATGTTAAAAGAGATTTAACCTTCATTCTTCTTTTTGATCTAATTATCTTGGTTTTCAGTATTAAGTTTTATTTTTTAGCATCTTTAAGAAGCACAAATTCTGCAATCACTTGAGACCAAGGCTGTACTTCTGCCTATTATTGTTTGATTTTTAAAGGTAGATTTTAATTAAATTTTTATGTTTATATTAATTACAGTTTATTCACTTTGTATCCCAGATGTAGCCCCCTCTCTTCTCCCCTCCCAACCCTAAGCTCCCTCTCTTATCTCCTCCTGTGCCCTTCTCCAAGTCCATGGATAAGGGAGGACCTCCTCCCCTTTCAACTGACCCTAGCTTATTTAGTCTCATCAGAACTGGCTGCAATGTCCTCCTCTGTGGCCTGCAAGGCTGATCCCTCACCAGGGGGAAGCGGCCAAAGAGCTAGGCACTGAGTTTAAGTCAGAGACAGTCCCTATTCCCCTTACTAGGAAACCTACTTGGATACTGAGCTGCCATAGACTACATCTGAGCAGGGGTTCTAGGTTATATCCATGAATGGGCATTGTTTAGAGTATTGTTCGATATTTTTTTTATATTCAGAATTTCTCATCCGTCATTTTCTGGGAGGTATAGATGGTCCTTTTGTAAGGCACTTATTTGTAAACTCCACAGTTAAAAAAGAAACTTGAAGAAATGGACATAGGGAGGGGTCCAAGATGGCAGCGACCAGCCAACACCATATCTAAGTGACACACTTCTGAGACTCTGAAATGGCTGAGTGGAGAGAGAGCTGAAGAAAGAACATCAATATTGAGGCTTCCTGGACAAGAGGGAACAACATGTGAGCTTGGAAAATTCGGATCCAGGTCACCCATGGACTTTTCATGGGCCTGTAAATGGCGAATATTCACACGCACACATACACACCCACACTGCCCCTTACCTCAAGCACGGGCCTCCCTGATCAACAGAGATGTCAGTGGTTGCCCCAAGATGAACCTCTATCCTCAGTGACTGAGAGGGCAGAGGCAGGAGCGGTATAGGCCTCCCAGGTTTCGGCGGCAACAGGATGTTGTATGGCCCTCTCAGGTCTGCATCTAACCCTGTGCTCATCAACTGAAGACACCAGAGGTGGTTACACCAAGTACAGGTCTCCCTGCCTGGTGGCCATACAGTAGACACCACTGAGTTTATGGATCTCCTACACTCTTATTTGCCCCTACAGGCGCAAATCTGAGAGTAGAGACCAGGAGGATCCCCTGTGCTTTCCAATTAGGCCTGCGAGCTAGTGAGTGTGCCTTCAAGTGAGTACCTGCAGAGCTCCAGATACAGGTTCCCTCTTCGCTAGTAGACAGACATTAGATCCCACCGACCAACACCCCCACTGTGGGCAACATAGTGATCCTTGGGATGACCTCAACAATGAAGGCCCTCCACCCTTCCAGATATCTACATGCTCTAGCACCTTTTCTCTCAATGCAAACTTCCAAGCACACTCCTGTGCTTGTATACATGCTACTGCAACCTTCCTCAATTAGCTACAGCTGAAACACCACCATCCATTCTCAAAACAGTGGACCACTGTCATCTTCATGAAACATATTCCAGATACTGGAGACAGACGGATGCAGTCTGAAGTAGAGACTCCAGGAACAAAGAGGAAAAGTTATGGAAAAACATTTGAGTAAGGATCAGCTTTAAAAAAATCAAACAAAAATCAGGACATCATAGATTTACCAGCAAACCCCAAAATCAATGGATGTTCTAATACATCAGAAACAGAGGAAAACAATCTCAAATCTACACTTATTCAGTTATTAGAGGCACATAAAGAGGAAACAAGCAAAGCTCTCAAAGAAGTACAGGCAAATACAGCCAAACAGAGGCATAAGTAGAGGCATATACAGAAGAAACAAAAAACAACCACAAAAAATATAGAGGCCATCATGGACAGACAGGAATCCACATTAAAACAGATGAAGGAAATGGTTCAAGACATGAAAACAGAATTAGAATCAATAAAGAAAACGCAAAGAGAGAAAACCCTGGAGCTAGATAACTTAGAGAAAAGATCCAGAACCATAAAAGTAAGCATCACCAACAAAATACAAAAGATGGAAAAGAGAATCTCAGGAACTGATGATACAATTGCAGAAACTGCTACATTTCTCAAAGAAAAAAAGTAAAATCAGAAAAGTTCCAAACACAAAACATCCAATAAATCAAGGACTCCATGAAAAGGCCAAAATCTAAGAGCTGTAGGAATAGATGAAAAAGAAGATTCCGATCTCTGAGCATGGGAGATCATTCCATTTTCTGATATCGTCTTTAATTTCTTTCTTCAGAGACTCGAAGATTTTTTTCATACAGGATTTTCACATGCTTGATTAGAGTCACACAATATACTTTATATTATTCATGGCTATTGTAAATGGTGTTATCTCCATACTTTCTTTCTCAGCCCTTTTGTCTTTTGTATACTAGAGAACTACTGATTTTTTTGGAGATAATTTTGTATCCAGCCACATTGTTGAAGGTATTTATCAGTTGAAGGAATTCTCTAGCACATTTCTGGGGTCACTCATGTATATTCTCATATCATTTGTGAATAATGATTCTTCGACTTCTTTTTATTTTTCAACGTGCACTCTCTTGATCAGTTGTCTTGGTGTTCTAGCCAGGACTTCAAGTAATATATTGAAGATATAAGGAGAAAATGAGCAGCCTTGCCTTGTCCCTCATTTCAGTGGGATCTTCACCAACCCTATATCTGGCAGAGGGCTAATATTCAGAATATATTTTTAAAAAACTTAAGAATTTAAACACCTACAGATAAAGTAATCCAATTTAAAAATGGGGTATAGAGGTAAACAGAGAATTCTTAATAAAGGAATATCAAATGGCAAGGGAACACTTAAAGAAATACTCAGTGTCCTTAGTAATGTCATTATGGAGATGAAAATCAGAACAACTTTGATATTTCACCTTACACCCATCTGAATGGCTAAGATTAAAAAAAAAAAAAAAAAAACCTCAAGTGACAAGACTTACTGTAGAGGATGTTGAGAAAGGAGAACCCTCTTGCCATTGCTGGTGGGAATGTAAACTTATGCAACCACTTTGGAAATCAATCTGGTACTTTCTCAGAAAATTAGGAACAGTGCTACCTCAAGATCAAGCTATGTCACACCTAGGCATATATCCAAAAGATGCTCATCTATACAACAAGGACATTTGCTCAACCATGTTCGTAGCAGCTCTATTCATAATAGTTAGAATCTGGAAAAAAAATAGATGTTCCTCAGTCTCAGAATGAATACGGAAACTGTGGTACATTTATGCAATGGAATACTACTCAGATATTAAAAACAAGGAAATCATGAAATTTGCAGGCAAATGGTGTGAACTAGAAAAAATAATCTTGAGTGAGTTAACCCAGAAGCAGAAAGACACACGATATATTCTCACCCTTAAGTGGATATTAGCCAAATAATATAGAATGAACATATTAAAATGTATACTCCTAAAGAAGTTAAACAACAAGGAAGACCCTAGAGAAGATGCTCAATCCTTATTAAGAAGGACAAATGTAATAGAGGTCAGAAGCAGGAGAAGAGTGAGAACAGGACAGTAACCTACCACAAAGGGCCTCTGAAAGACTGTACTGATTGAGGTTTTTGCACAGTGCAGAGAAACTTATGAAAGAAGGGGGAGACAGAAAGTCATGGAGGGCTCAGGACCTCCAAAACCAGACCAACAGAGCCATGAAAACTGAGCCTTGATGGCCCTGAAGAAAATTGTACCCCCAACAAAAGTCAATGCATGGAGAGGATCGAAAACCCCTGCTGAGATGTAGCCCATAGACTCAGTCTTTCAGTAGGGTCCCTAGTAAAGGGTTCAAGGACTTTTTCTGGCATGAACTCAGTGGCAGGCTCTTTGATCACCTTCCCTGGAGGTGCAGTCCTTCTAGCCCACAGAGAAAGAAAATGCAACCAGTCCTGATGAGACCTGATAGGCAAGGGTCAAATAGTAGGGGAGGAGGTCCGCTACTATTAGTGGGCTAGGGGAGGGGATAGGGGAGAAGTGGGAGGGAGTTTATAATTGAGAGGAGAGGAGGGATGGGGCCACAGCCTGGGAAACAAATTGAATAAATTGCAATAAATGATAATAATACAAAAGGCAGAAAAATGTCTTTTAATTTCTAACTCCCTCTTCTCACAAAAACATGCACACATGCACATACACTCATAGTTGCTAAATAATACCTGTCAAAAGCTGCTGACATTTTCTTATATTCATTTTATCCAAGAGTCTTATGTAAATAAAATATGTTGCATGTCCCTGTGATTGAAGAGGGAATCATTGGAAAGAAACAAACAAATCAGTGATTCTTACTTAATTTAGAAACATTCTCAATTTTTAAAAAAATTAACATCCTTTACATGAATTGATATCAAGCAGTTTGTAAATCTCTTTACTTTTCACTTTTAAAACATACTTGCAGTATTTCTTAAATAAAACATGCTTTTACTCACACTGGAAGTAGCCATAGATGTTGCTGTTAGTTGTTCTCATCTTGACACCATTGTAGTAAAGATAGAATTTCAATTCTAAGATTTTTATAATCAGTAAATTGGTGGAAGTGAAGTCATTATAGTTAATAATTTAAGTATAATGTAATGATATAAGCATATTGCACTTTGATATTCTGTAATTTCTTACCAAAGGCCCTACTCCTTAAACCTTCCCACCCCCACAAACATACATATATTCATCACTTGAATAGTAATTATGACACAATTATATATATATATATTTGAATAAAAGTTGACATTTCTTAATTAATAGTAATAATTAACAAATAGACATCTGAAATTACTCTTTTTTGTGATTTTACACATGAGCTAATATCTAAAAAGGCAAAAACTAAATGACACAGAACAAGCAAAAACAAACAATATGAAGACTTTACTGTATGTCAAACTTACTGCCAAATTGATTATTTACTGACAAAATTTGTATGCCTAACACTAAATTTTTGTCCACAACGATCTGAGGATTATTTTTACTTCAGTTATGTATTAAAGCTTCAATACTATCAAATGTGAAAATGTTTTTGTTAATATTATCTGTAGTTCACTGATGCATTTTAAATCCAGATACTTCCATATACTAGTAACTGCCTTTTAAATCTACAATGAGATTACCACCAAATTAACAGCAAAAAGAATTGGAGTTTGTCTTATGAACATGTAGAGTTATGTTATTGATCACTTGACAATAACTGAGCCCTCTCATAGCCTATTAAATTTTGCAACACTTAATTTATCCACAATGGTTTGTCATACAGCTCTGTTCCTTTAACTGGACACTCCTTGTATTGTCATCCTCATTGCTAGAAGCATTAATATTGACCTTTGACTGAGTCATTTATCAATTGTCATCAAATCATTCATTTCATAGCTTTTGTCTCTTTTTCTTTCATTTTCCCTCACTGTGCTCTATATACCAGGCGTGGAGCCTAACATGGTCTTATTGTATCCAGATTCATCTGGTTCTAAATGTTTATATTCTTACACAGAGGACAATGAAGCCTGTTCTGATGAGACCTGATAAGCTAGGGTTAGATGGAAGGGGAGGAGGACCTCTCCTATTTGTAGACTTGGAGAGAGGCATGGGAGAAGATGAGAGAGGAAAGGTGGGACTACAGCTTGGATACAAAGTGAATAAACTGTAATTAATATAAAAAATAAAAAATTAATTTAAAAAATTTATTTTGTCCAAAATTATTCTTGACTTACTAATGAAATCTGAATTCTTAATTATTTTACTGACAATCTCCATCAACTACCTAAGCCTACTTTGACAGTTTTCAGTATTACCATTTTATTAACTACTCCCCATAACTTATCTGTACTTGTTTGTTATTTGCATTTCCTCAGGCTACTCCATCTCCTTGGATGGCTTTTACTCCTTTGCTGACTTTTTTTTATTTGTTTATTTTATTATCTTTACACCAATTTAGCCCATTCCCTCCTCCCATCATACACCCACCCTTTCTCCCTCCCTTTCCTCCACACCTTTTCCTAAGAACAGGGAAGATCACTTTCCCATTCATCCTCCAGCTCATCAAGTTGTGTCAGGACTCAACATGTTCTCTTCCCCTGTGGCCTATCAAGGCAGTCCCTACAGAGGAAAGTGATCGTAAAAGCAAGCAAGTGAGTCCATGTCCAATGCAGCCCCCACTTCCTTTACTAGTGTACCCACTTTAAGCCTAAGCTACCCATCTGCTATGTCTTTCTACGGGGCCTAGTTCCAGTTCATGCATGGTCCTTGATTGATGCCTCAGTCTCAGCAAACCCTTGTGGGCCCTGGTTAGCTGGATCTGTTGTTTTTTTCTTATGGAGCTCCTGTCACTTCTAGGTCATTTTCTCTTTCCTCCCACTATTCCTCAAGACTCCCTATGTGTAGCTCAATGTTTGGATGTGACTCTTAGCATCTGTTTAGAGGCACTGCTGGAAAGAACCTTTTAGAGGACAACTCTGTCAGGCTTAGCAGAGTATCATTAATAGTGTCAGGAGCTGCCACTCTCCTATAGAGTGGACCTTTGTTTGAGCCAGGCATTTGTTGGGCAGTCCCTCAGTCTTTGATCTGTCTACTCTATCTTTATCCCTGCACATTTTGTAGGCAGGGTAAATTTTCGTAGAAGTTTCTGTGGGTAGGTTGGTGTTCCCCTCCCTCTTCTAGGAGTGTAGGCTAGCTCCACGGTGTCCTCTTCAAACTCTATGATCTCTGCTTGAGTCACCCTAATGTTCTCCCAGGAATCTACCATGACATAGGTCTCCAGATTGACATAGAGATACCACCAACCTCAGTTTCTCTTTTCTCTAAAGGCCTTCTGTCCTCTTGCCCTTGCTCTCCTCAAGTTTAACTCTCGTTGACCCCTCTCCTACCTTGTTCCCTCTATTCAGCCATTACCTCTGTCTATGGTATCTACCTGTCTGAGGGAGATTTATGCATCCTCTTTTGGATCATCTGTGTTACTTATCTTCTTTGGGTCTCTGCCTCATTTTATGCTTATCCTATATTATATGGATAAAATACACTTATAAGTGAGTACATACCACGTGTGTCTTTCTGGATCCATTTTACCTCAACTCAGAATGGTCTTTTCAAGTTCAACAAATTTGCCTGCTTCATGATTTTTTTTTGTGTGTGTACATGTTCCACAGTTTCTTTATCCATTCTTCAGTTGAGGGACATCTAGGTTGTTTCCAAATTCAGCTATTGTGAATAAAGCTGCAGTGAATAGAGTTGAGCAAGTGTCCTTGTATGGTAAAGCAACATTTGGGTATATACCAAGGAATGATATGATTAGGTCTTGAGGTAAAGCTATTCCCAATCTTCTGAATAAGCAATAGGCAGATTTCCAAAGTGGTTGTACAAGTTCACACTCCCACCATCGATAGAAGAGTGTTCCCTGTTCTCCAAACACTAGCCCACATGTGCTTGCTTGAGAATTTGATCTTATCAGTTCTGACAGTTGTGAGACCCAATCATAGGGCCATTTACATTTGCATTTCCCTGATGAATAAGGAAGTTGAGCATTTCTTTAAGTGCTTCTTTCTTTAGTTCTGTGTCCCATTTTTTTAAAAGTTTTGTTTATTGGTGTTTGATTTCTTGAGTTCATTATATATTTTAGATATTAGCCCTTTGTCTGAAGTAGGATTAGTAAAATCTTCTCCCAATCTGTGGACTGTCCTTTGGTTCTATTGATAGTGTCCTTTGCATTACAGACGCTTTTCATTTTGAAGAGGTCTTATTTATTAATTGTTGAACTTAGACACTGAGCTGTTGGTGTTCTATTCCGGAAGTTATCCCCTGTGCCAATGAGGTCAAGGCCCCAATTTCTCTTCTAATTGGTTTAGTATATCTGGTGTTATATTGAGGTTTTTCATCCACTTGGATTGAGGTTTTTGCAGGGTGATAAGTATGGATCTATTTGAATTTTTTCTACATATGTACATCTAGTTAGACAAGCAACATTTATTGAAGATGCTTTCCTTTTTCCATTATATGTTTTCGGGTCATTTGTCAAAATCAAGTGACCATAACTATGTTGGTTTATTTCTGGGTCTTTGATTTGATTCCATTGATCATCCAGCCTATCACTATGCCAATACCATGCAGGTTTTATTACTTTTTCTCTGTAGTACTCCTTGAAGTCAGGGATGGTAATACCTACAGAAGTTCTTTTATTGTATAGGATTGTTTTAGTGATTGGGATGTCTTCCTGGTGCATTTTTCCTTTGATGAGAATAAAGTATGTCTCTCCATCCCTTTTGATTAATATTGGTTGAATGTCTTATTTATTAGATATTAGGATGGCTACTCCAACTTGCATCTGTGTCCTTTTGCTTGACTACCATTTTTCCAGACCTTAAGGCTGAGGTAGTGTCTTTTTGTAGAGGTATGTTTCTTGGATGCAGCAGTATGGTGGGTCCTGTTTCCACAACCATTCAGTTAGTTTGTGTCTTTTTACTGGAGAGTTTAGAACATTGCTGTTGATAGATATTAGTGTCCAATGAGTGTTAGAAACTTTTATTGTAGAGTTAGTGGTGATTGTGTTTTTGTGCATTTGTTTTCTTTTGCTTTTCCATTGTGAAGGTATCTTTACCATGTCTTTTCTTGGGTGATCTTGTTGGTTTGGAATTTTCCTTCTAGTATCTTATGTAGGGCTGAGTTGTTGCATATATATTGTTTAAAATTAGTTGTGTCATAGAGTATTTTGTTTTCTCCCTCTATATTGATTTAATGTTTTGCTGGGTATGGTAGTCTGGGTTGGCATTAGTGGTCTCTTAGTGTCTTCATGATATCCGACTTGGCCCTTCTGGCTTTCACAGTCTTTGTTGAGAAATCTGGTGTGATTCTGATAGTTTTGCCTTTATATGTTACTTGGTGTCTTTCCTTTGTTGCTTTTAACATTTTTTCTTTGTTTTGTAGATTTAGTGTTTTGAGTATTATGTGAAGGGAGGATTAACTTTTCTGATCTAGTCAATTTGATGTTCTGTAGGCCTCTTCTATGTTTATGGGCATATCTTCTTTAAGGTTGGGAAATTTTTCTTCTATGATTTTCTCAAAAGTATTTTCTGGTCCTTGGAGACTGGAATCTTCTTTTTTTATCTATTCCTTTTATTCTATGGTTTTGTCTTTTAATGGTGTCCTTGATTGCTTAGATGTTTTGTGTTTGAATCTTTTCTGGTTTTATTTTTATGTGAGTGTTGTATCAATTTCTGCAATTGTATTTTCAACACCTGAGATTTTTCTCATCCATCTCTTTTATTCTGTTGGTGATGCTTACCTTTGTGGTTCTTGATCACTTCTCTAAGTTCTCCAACTCCTGGGTTTTCTCAGCTTGTGTTTTCTTCATTGATTCTAATTCTGTTTTAATATCTTGCAACATTTCCTGCATCTATTTGAATGTGGATTCATGTCTGTCCATGATGTTCTCTATTATTTTTTTTCATTTCTTCTTTATGTGAATAATTATAGAGTTAAGATAATTTTTCAGTGTTTCGGCTGCAATAGAATATCGGTTGATTTTTGGAGACTCTTGAGAAGCCATGATGTCCTGGTTTTTGTTGCCTGTATTTTTATGCTAGCCTCCAGCCATTTGGTTGTCTGTAGTCTTGACCCTTTACAGACTGGATCCACCTGTCTCAAGAGTCTTTAGTAGTCTCCAATGGATTCACTGTCTCTGCTGACTCACTGTTTGGAACCTGGGATGCTGGAGCACAGGTGGAAAGATCTCTGGGTCTAGAGCTGCTCTAGCTTCCCATAGGCCTCCTTAAGAAGGTGGAAGATGGGATTTGGGTCCCAGGCCTGGCTTAGCTCTGCTTGTTTCACTGGCTTTGCTGGCTGCATTGTTTCTGACCCAGGGGTGCTAGGCTGCTGGGGATCAGGCAGAAAGATCTCTGATCCTAGAACTGCTCCAATATCTCACAGGTCTCTTTGGGGAGGAAGACAATGGAACTTGGTTCAGGTTCCTAGCTCAGCTCCTCTGGGGTTCTCTATCTTTGCTGGTCTTGCTGATGCTGGCCTATGTGATCCAGGCTGCTGGAGCACTGGCAGATAGATCTCTTTACCTAGAGATGCTCCTGTGTCTCACTTGGTTCTCTGTACGTGTTGGGGAATTGAACCTGGGTCCCAAGCCTAGCTCATATCTGCTGTGTTCACTGTCTGTACAGTGCTGGCTGATTCTGACCTAGGTGAACCAGGCAGGAGAGGAGTAGGGTAAATGGAGCAATGCCTCCCCCACAGTACCATAATATATCCCCTTCACTGGGCTGTGAGAGTGAGCGCCACTAGCCTCTGAGACCAGGAAGGTGTCCACAGGATATTGAGTGTATTTTCCCAGGTTTGGGAACAGGAGCCTCTAGTATCCAGAAGGTGTCCACAGGACTATGAGAGTGGGTGCCCAGGTTTGGAGTCTTACCCACAGTCTAGGAAGGCATTCACTCCACAGGCAGTGAGAGTGAGTGCCCAAGATCAGAGCCACCGGGCTTTGGTTCCAGGAAAATACTAACAGAAAGAGACCTTGGACATTGAGTGGCCTAAGGCTGCACGTTCATAACCATGCATGCCTCACTGCTGCTGGCCCACAAATGGTGTATTTGGGCAGGTGGATGGACTGGACTAAAGCTGTAGGGAAGGAGACCCCTGTGCCCACTGCAGATTCCAGGAAAGTATCCACTGATGGTGGATTCCCAGGTTGGCCTAGAGCTGAGGGGTCAGAGCTGAGAGAGCTGCTCCTTCTATCAGGGAGGATTCTGCCAGTTGGTTCAAAGCTTCAGGGTAAGAGCCTCCCTAGTGTGCGCCACCACGGCTGGTCCCAGGAGTGTATCTACAAATGGGGAGTTTGGGCAAGTGTCTTAGAGCTGCAGGGTCAGAGCACAGAGGGCTGCCTACGGTCTCAGGAGGGTATTGGCAGATGGTGGGATTGGGCAGGAGGCCTAAGGCTGTGGCAATGCCAGGCAGGAGCCCAGGAATTTTTCCTGCTGTTACCTGGGTGGCCCGAAGATGGACATTCAAGTATCCCAGTGGATTACCCTCTAACCTGAGGAACACACATGTCAGGCTTTTGGGGTCCACTGTAAGGCCTTCTGGTCACCCTGTTCTCACTGCTGAGCTGCTGTTCAGATACCCTGTGTGGTTGGCACCACCATCTTGGATCTCCTCTTTCTATAAATATAAACACAAATACATACATAAATGTTTTCTAAAATATTGTTTACCTGGTTCTTCAGGGATAAAACTCAGTTCTTTTCTTAAATATCAAATTGTTCTTTATATCTCTAAGAAGAATAAAATGCTGGTCTATTTAACAAATTCTGTGGTTTCACTTAATTTAATAAGGGAGTTAGTGAGAAACAACGAATTTATTAACATTTAAACCACTAATTGCTATAGTTTAACAGAAAACACACACACATCTGTATGTACATATATATGTATATATATATATATATGTATATGACATAATGATTATTAAAACACAGGCTCTATAAAAGTACTTAATTATATAGAGGAATACGTAACCAAAGGAAAACAAATTGAATTTGTAGAAAATTTCTTGTACTATTTCTGAAATTTTATAATTTTTACTTTATATAATATTTTAACATATTTTTATTGAATTTTTATTTTTTTATAAATTACATTTTATTAACTTTGTATCCCAGCTGTAGCCCCTTCCCCCTCACCTCCTAATCCCACCCTCCCTCCTTCCTCTCCTCCTATGCCCCTCTCCAAGTCCAAGGATAGTGGAGGACTTCCTCTCTTTCTATCTGACCCTAGCTTATCAAGTCTCATTAGAACTGGCTGCATTGTCCTGCTCTATGACCTGAAAAGGATGTTCCCCCAATCAGGGGGAGACAGTCAAAAACCTAGCCACTGAGATCATGTCAGAGACAGTCTCTGTTCCGCTTACTAGGGAACCCACTTGAATACCTGGCTGCCATAGGCTACATCTGAGCAGGGATTCTAGGTAATTTCCATGAATGGTCCTTGGTTGGAGTATCAGTCTCAGAAAAGACCCCTGTGCCCTGATATTTTTTTCTTTTGCTATCCTTGTGGGTCTCTTTTATTCTCCAGGTCTTATTATCTCCCTCTTCTTTCCTAAGATTCCCAGCATTCTGCCCAAAGTTTAGTTATGAGTCTCAGAATCTGATTTGATACAATGCTGGGTAGAGTCTTTCAGAGACCCTCTGTGTAAGCTCCTGTCCTGTTTCCTGTTTTTGCATTTCTTCCAATGTCCATCCTGATTGCTTTTCTGAGTGAATATTGATCATCTTACCTAGGGTTCTCCTAGCTCAGCTTCTTTAGGTGACATATTTTTGTAGGTTTATCCTATGTTATATGTCTAGTATACACTTATAAGTGAGTATATGCTGTGCTTGTCTTTCTGATTTTGGGATACCTCACTCAAAACGTTTTTGTTTGTTTTTTGTTTGTTTGTTTGTTTTTTAATTCTCACCATTTGCCTGCAAATTTCATGATTTCTTTGTTTTTAATTGCTGAGTAGTATTCCATTATGTAAATGCAGACAATTTTTGTATCCAGTCCTCCACTGAGGGACATCTCGTTTGTTTCCAGGTTCTGCCTATTATGAATGAAGCTGCTATGAATTTGGTTGAACAAATGTCCTGATTGTGTATATGAGCATGTTTTGGATATATGCCTAGAAGTGGTAAAGCTGGATTTTGAGGAAGTGCTATTCCTAATTGTCTGAGAAAGTGCCAAATTGATTTCCAACATTTTCTACAAGTTTACATCCCCATCAGCAATGGAGCCTCGTTCCTTTTAATCCACATCCTCTCCAGCATGTATTACTATTTGAGTTTTTCATCTTGCCCATTCTGATGGGTGTAAGGTGAAATCTCAGGGCCATTTTGATTTGCATTTCCCTGATGACTAAGGACATTGAGAATTTAAGTGTTTGTCGGCCATTCTATATTCCTCTACAAAGAATTCTCTGCTTAGCTCTATACCCCATTTTTAAAATTAGATTACTTGATTTGTTGCTTGATCACGTTTTTATTTCTTTATATATTCTGGATATTAGCCCTCTGTCAAATATAGGGATGGTGAAGATCTTTTCCCAGTGTGTAGGCTGTCACTTTGTTCTGATGACAGTGTCCTTTGCTTTACAGAAGCTTTTCAGTTTCATGAGGTCCCATTTATTGATTGCTGATCTTAAGGCCTGTGCTGTTGGTGATGGGTTCAGGAAGTTGTGTCCTGTGCCAATGAGTTCTAGGCTCTTGCCTAATTTTTCTTCTAACTGATTTAGTGTGTCTGATTTTATGTTGAGATCATTGATCCACTTGGACTTTAGTTTTGTGCAAGGTAATGACTATGGATCTATTTGCATTTTTCTACATGTACACATCCAGTTAGAATAACGCCATTGGTTGAAGATGCTGTCTTCTTTCCATTGAATGGTTTTGCTTCATTGTCAAAAATCAAGTATCCATTTTTATGTGGGTTCATTTCTGGGTCTTCAATTTGGTTCTATTGAACCATCATTCTGATTCTATGCCATTACCATGCAGTTTTTATTACAATTGCTCTGTACTACAGTTTGATATCAGGGAAGGGGATACCTCCAGATGATCGGTTACTGTACAGGCAAATCTGTTTTTGTTTTGTTTTTCCATATGAAATTGAGAATTGCTCTTTCAAGTTCTGTAAGGAATTGTTTTGATATTTTGATGGCAATTGCATTCAATCTGTAGATTGCTGTTGGCAGGATGGTCATTTTCACTATGTTAATCCTTCCTATCCTTGAGCATAGGAGATCTTTCCATCTTCTGATACCCACTTCTATATCTTTCTACAGAGACTCCAAGTTTTTTTTGAACAGGGTTTTCACCTGCTTGGTTACAGTAACACCAAGGTACTTTATGTTATTAGTGGCTATTGTGAAGGCTGTGTGTTCCTAATTTCTTTCTCAACCCTTTTGTCTTTGGAATACAGGAGGGCTTCTGATTTTTTTGTTACATTTGTATCCGGCAACTTTGTTAAAGGTGTTTATCAGCTGAAGGAGTTCTGTGAATGTACTTTTGAGGTAGCTCTTTTAGGCTATCATATCATCTGCAAATAGTAATACTTTAACTTCTACCTTTCTGATTTGTATCTTCTTGATCTCCTTTAGTTGTCTTACTGGGTTAGCTAAGGTTTCCAGTACTATGAAGAGATATAGAGAGTGTGGGCATCCCTCACTTGTCCCTGATTTCAGTGGGATTAATTTGATTCTCTATATTAAGTTTGATGTTGGCTATAGGCTTCCTGTATATTGCCTTTACTATGATTAGGCATGTGCCTTGAATCCCCCATCTCTCCAAGACGTTACATATGAATGGGTGTTGGTTTTTTTCAAATGTTTTTTGGCATCTAGGGAAATGATCATGTGTTTTTTTTGTTTTGTTTTTGCCTTCAGTTAGTTTATATGGTGGATTGCATTTATGGATACTGTATATTTAACCACCCCTGCATGTCTGGGATGAAGCCTACTTGGTCATAGTAGATGTAATCATTTATAAGTTCTTGGATTAAGTTTTTCAGTATTTTATTGAGTATTTTTGTATCAATGTTCATAAGAGAGATAGGTCTGAAGTTCTCTTTTTTGGTTAGGTCTTTGTGTGGTTTAAGTATCTAGGTGACTGTGGCTTCATAGAATGAGTTTGGTTATGTTTTTTTTTTCTTTTTTATACTATTTTCTATTTAATTTTATAGTAGTCACAGGTTATATACTTTGTATTCCAGCTGTAGCCCACTCCCTCATTCCCTCCCAATCCCCCTATCCCTCCCTTATCTCCTCCCTGCCCCTTTCTAAGTCCACTGATAGGGGAGGACCTTCTCCCTTTCCATCTGACTCTAGCTTATCAGGTCTCTTCAGGACTGGCTGCAATGTCCTAGTCTGTAGCCTAATAAGGTTGCTCCTCCCTCTGCTGCTATTTTTGGAACAGTTTGAAGAGAATTAGAGTCAGCATTTCTGTGAAGGTCTAGGAGAATTCTGCACTGAAACCATCTTGCCCTGGGCTTGTTTGGAAGGGAGATTTTGATGACTTCTATTTCCTTGGGAGATATAGGACTATTCAATATTTCTACCCGATCTTGATTTAATTTTGGTAAACAGAATCCCTCAAGAAAATTGTCCATTTCCCTTAGATTTTCAAATTGTATGACATATACGTTTTTGTAGTAAGTCCTTATGATTGTTTGGATTTCCTCATTGTATGTTGTTATGTCCCCCATTTCATTTCTGATTTTGGTGATTTGGATAGTTTTTCTTTGCCTTTAGTTAGTTTGGTAAGGGTTTGTCTATCTTGTTAATTTTCACAAAGAACCATCTCTTTGTTTTCATTGATTCTTTGAGTAGTTTCATTTGATTCTAATTTATTGATTTCAGCTCTTAGTTTGATTATTTCCAACCATCTACTCCTCTGGGTGTATCCCCTTCTTTATTTTCCAGGGTTTTCAGGTGGGACTTTAAGTTGCTTGAATGAGATGTTTTAGATTTCTTCTTGAAGGAACTTAGTATTTTGAATTTTCTTCTTAACACCGTTTTCATTGTGTCCCATAAGTTTGGGTATGTTGTGCCTTCATTGTTATTGAATTATAGGAAGTCTTTAATTTCTTTATTTCTTCCCTAACACAGCAGTCATTGAGTAGGGATTTGTTCCATTTTCATGTGTGTGTAGGCTTTCTTTAATTTCTGTTTTTATTGAGGTCAGATAGAATACAAAAGATTATTTCAGTCTTCTTGTATCTGCTGAAGCTTGCTTTGAGGCCATCTATATGATCTATTTTGGAGAAGGTTCCATGAGGTGCTGAAAAGAAGGTATATACTTTTGAGTTTGGGTGAAAAGTTCTGTAGAAATCTATTAGGTCCATTTGATTTAGGACCTCTGGAATTGCCTTTATTTCCCTATTTAGGTTCTGTCTAGATGATCTGTCCCTTGGTAAGAGTAGAGTGTTGCTTTCCTTCATTCTGATCCTAGTCTATTAGGTCTCATCATGAGTGGCTACACTGTCTTCCTCTATGGCTTGTTAAGACTACTCTCCATTCAGCAGTAGGGGATCTAAGAGCAGGCCAATCAGTTCATGTCAGAGACAGTCCCTGTTCTCTTTACTAGGGAACCCACTAGGACACTGAACTGGCATGGACTACATCTGTGCAGGGATTCTAGGTTGTCACCATGTTTGATCCTTGGTGGGAGTATCAGTGAGTCCTAATAGACTAGGATCAAAAAGAAGGAAAAGAACCTCCCCTGGAGGAGGAGGCATGTGTGGAGATGGGGGCAGAGAGAGTTTGGGTAGGGGAGGAGGGAGCTACACAGGGGATGCAAAGTGGATAAATGTAATTAATAAAAATAATAATATAGAAATAGAAAATGAGTGGAGTGTTGAATTCTCCCACTATTAAGGTGCTGGGATTGATGTGTGAATTAGGCTTTAATAATGTTTCATTTACAAAAGTAAGCACTCTTGTATTTCTGGCATAGATGTTCAGAATTGTGATGTCCTCCTGGTGGATTTTTCCTTTGATGAGAATGAAGTGCCTCTCCTCATCTTTTTTAATTAATTTTGGTTGAAAGTCTATTTTTTAGATATTAGGATAGCTACCCCAGCTTATTTCCTTGTAAAACATTTTTCAATCCCTTTACTCTGAGGTAGTGTTTTTCTTTGTTGCATAAGTATGTTTCTTTGATGCAGCGGAATGTTGGATCCTGTTTCTGCAACCATGCTGTTAGTCTGTGTCTTTTTATTGGAAAGTTGACTCCATTGATGTTTATAGATAATAGTGACCAATGAATGTTAGTTCCTCTTATTGTGGATTTGTTGGTGTTACTGTGATTCATTACTTTTTTCTTTTAATTTTTGTTGTAAAAGTAATCTGTATCCTATGTTTTCTTGGTTGTAGTTGTTTTTGTTGGATTAAAGCTTTCCTTTTATTATCGTCAGTAGGGGTGATTTGCTGTGTATATATTGTTTAAATATAGTTTTGTCATGGAATATTTTGCTTCCTCCATCTATGTTGATTGAAAGCTTTACTGAGTAGAGTAGTCTGGGTAGTCTGTGGTCCGTTGAATTCTGCATGACATCTTCCCAGACCCTTTTGGCTTTCATATTTTCTGTTGAAAAGTCTGGTGTGATTCTGATAGGTCTACCTTTATATGTTACTTGGCCGTTTTCCCTTGCTCTTTTTAATATTTTCTTTGTGCTGTAGGTTTAGTGTGTTGACTATGATGTGTGATGTGAAGAGTTTCTTTTCTTTTCTAGTCTATTTGGTGTTCTGTGGGCCTCTTTTATGTTTATGGACATCTTTTTAAGTTGGGAAAATTTTCTTCTATGATTTTCTTTAAAATATTTTCCAGACCTTGGAGCCTGGAATCTTCTTTTATCTAATCCTATTATTCTTAGATTTCATCTTTTCATGGAGTCCTTGATTTCTTGGATGTTTTGTGTTTGGGACTTTCCTTGTTTTACTTTTTCTTTGAGATAAGTATCAATTTCAGCAAGTCTATCTTCAGCACCTGAGATTCTCTCTTCCATCTCTTGTATTCTATTGGTGATGCTTACCTGATCTCTTCTCTAAGTTCTCCAGCTCCAGGGTTTTCTCTGTATTTTCTTTATAGATTCTAATTCTGTTTTCATGCCTTGAACCATTTCCTTCATCTGTTTGAATGTGCCATCATTCTTTCTATGATGGCTTCTATCTTTTGTTCGTTTCCTCACTATATGCAACTAATTGTGCCTGTATTTGTTTGGCTGTATTTTCCTGTATTTCTTCGAGAGCATTTCTCCTTATTTGCCTCCAGTTGTGTGGCTATTTCTCTGAGAGATCTGTTCTTTTCCTCTTTATGTGCCTCTAATAACTGGGTAAGCATAGCTTTAAAGTCATTTTCCTGTGATTCTGATGAATTGAAATATCCATTCATTTTGGGGGTTGATGATGGAGCCATGATGTCTTCATTTTTGTTGTGTGCGCTCTTACACTGACCTCTGGCCATCTGCTTATCCATAAACTTCCGTGTTTATTCCTGGAGTCTGTGCTTCAGATTGGGTCCGTGTTTTTCTGGTGTCTAGAGTATTCTTCAGGAAGATGAGAGAGGTCCACTGGTTTGGGAGTGTGTGTTGGTGTTTCAGCTGTATCTAAGGGAGAAAGAGCCACTTGTCCAGAATAACAATTGCAGGGAGGAAGCGTGTGTGTGCGCACATGAAAACATGTCTTGAAGGAGAGAGTGCTAGAGAGTGTAGATGCTTGGGATGTTGGTGGGGGGGTGCAGAAACAGGAAGCAGTGCAGATACTAGCACTGTTGCAGGCCCAGTTTGCCAGCACAGTTTGCAGTTGCAATGTGCTTATGCTGATTTCCTGAATACCTCAGGGTTCTACAGTCCTGTCATACTGTCATTCAGGTATTTAGATCTGTCTGCATTCCAGGAGTTGTTTGTCTCAACTTCACTGGTAGACCCACAGAGCAGGGGCTTCAATGTTGATAATGCTTTCCCAAGAATCCCTATGTTGCCACAGAACTTGAGGGCTAGTGTTGAGGTCCACTTGGAGTCCATAGTCCTCAGCAGAACTAGGAGAACACTGGCTCAGATGACTTCTGGAAGGCCTTGGGGAGCAGTGGGCCTAGTTGGCCTGGTGGAGCCACTGGCACTTCACTCTCTGCTTGGAGTTGTGGGCACTGCAGGCTGGACACTGCACTCTGTTATGGGTGCTATGGGCTGCTTCTGCCTCCTCTGCCTCCGCCAAGGAGGGAGAAGTAAGGTCTGTCAAGGTGCGTTGGGGGATTGAGTATTCTCTATCTCAAATCTCAAGCATGGGGTTCTGTGCTAGGAGCCTCCAGGATTGTCCTCTGTGTTAGGGGATGCATGCTCTGTCGTCCCCATCAGCTGCCTTGGGCTGCTGCCTCTGCTGCTTCCCCTGTTGCCTCTGCCATTGAGTAGAGAGGACCATTAAAGGGAAAGTTCCTAGGAATTGAGTCCCCAGTAGAAGTCCACAGAGAAGTCCGCAGTTGACCTGAATCCAAATGGTCTCAGCTCAGGGTCTGTCCCCTTTGTCCGTGGAAGCCTCAGTGTCGATGTTCTGGATTCAGCTGCCCCTCCACTCACCAATTTCAGAGTTTCAGATCCTCTGCCTCTCAGATACGGTGTGTGCTGGTTGCTGTCATCTTGGATCCCCAATTTGTATAATCTTTATGTATTTTCAAATAATAGAGGAGGAAAATGGAGAGGGGATTTGATCATTTTATTATACACATATTTGAAATTCAGAATAAGGAAACATTATGCTTATAACATTTATAAATAATATTATACCAGGCTCAACAAAGTAAAGTTTATTACTTTATCATAAGTATAAATAATAATTATAATCACTAATAATAAGTAAGGACATGTTTCTAAAAGCAATTAAATATAAATATAGTTTAAAAGTATTAAGAAATTAAGATTCCATTTCTGTGTTGAACATGAATTACTTTGAGGTTATTTTAGGAATGAATACAATAAAATTCAGAAATTAATTTTTGGAGAAATATTGTAGCTATTATCACAATAAAGATTAATTAATCAGAGAAATGGAATATTTAAACAACTGTTGGAGATTCATCAATAATTCCACTCTAGCAGAATCCCCATTAATGAAGAACGATAATGAAGAAGCTCCCCAAAATATGAAATCCTGCCTTTCAATCAAGATTTTAAGATGGCCTGCTCTCTGTGAGTGGTAGATAAATATTAAACACAAATAAGAATATATCAATGACACACTCTGTAAAAAGAAACACAAAATAAATGCTAAATATGAAATTGTAAATGTATATATAACATACATGTAGATGAATAGATTAAAAGAAAAAATAAATTGAAATAACCTTTATAAGAAAAAGACATACTTATAAGCTTATCAGCTTATAAAAATACATGAGGAAATATAAAACTAATTAATTCAAGAAGCTCAAAATAATGACAAAAATATTGGAAGAAATAATAAAATAAGCAATTTAGAAGTCATTGAAATATTTTAGAAATACAAATTAGTGTATTAAAGTAATATTAGGCATGACAATTAAAATAAATGTATATAAATCCATACTGAGATAACCATTATTAAATTTTAATCATAAAATAATAAGGAAGATAAAACAAAGAATGTAAATAAGCAACCACTATGTCTATATTTTGTGAACAGCACCCAATTTTCTTCTTACTACATTCTATATATAAGAATTATTTATATTTAATAATATTTTATAACATCATTTATTTATGTATTTTTAATTTTTTTATTATTCTCATTTATTACAATTGATTCCATTTTTATCCCCGCTGTGTCCCCCTCTCTCATCTCCTTCCAATCCTACCCTCCATCCTTCTTACCCCCCATACCCTTCCCCTAGTTCACTGATAAGTGAGATCTTTCTCCCCTTTTATTTGACCCTAGCATGTCAGGATTTCCTTTTGCTTTAATGCTGGATTGTATATACACACATACTCACACACAGACACACAAACTTAAGAAAAATTTATATTTCTATTTTGTAAACAAAATATGTGATGAACAAAATGTAGTCTACCTAAAAATTTGTCAATTAATGTGTATAAAAATAAGCCCATAAAATGACACTGATCTTGATTTTAAGGAGCACGAACTAATACAGAGGTTATACGATTTTCTAAAGAAAGACAATGTCAAAAGATGTGTTTCAGTTTAATAAAAAGAATGAGAAAATAGTACATGTCTGGTCAGGAAAGCAATTACATAAATTGACATCCCACCATGTTGATTTAGTGAGCAATACAGTATTTTTGTGATGATGATTACTGTCAGTTTTTCTCTTTCTCCCAGTACAACGCATAAATGGGGAATATAGAGCCTTTGATTAGACTTATGTAGTAAATGTAGTCTAATTTTCTTGGTTTTTCTTTATAGAATCATAAATAATTTAGATGCAAATTGCAATAACTAAGAAGTCTGCCTTACTACCATACGTTCACAGTTCTCAAAGTTGATTACCATTTTTTTGGTAACGTTTATGAGAATATAAAATTAATACAAAAGAAGAAATTATTTTTATATTTTTTATTCAGATGGGTACTGGAAGCCCAGATGGTCTGTGATGTATTGTGTTCTTCATATCTAGTTACAGAAAGTAACCCAGGTCAATGGATACATACAGGGCTATAAGACACAAGTGTTATCACATTGCTGTATTACCTGTGTTTACTGACATAAATAACTTTATCTCTTGAATAAGGAAATAAAAAATACTGGGCTTGTTTTGGAAGAGGTATGTAATAATATTTCAGAGGAATAAATAGCTGACCTATAGATGATTAAGATTTAAACATTTATTACTTCTTGCCATTAACTCATGAGAAAATCCATGAGAAATTGATAATGGAAAATATGTAATGAAATACTTGGAACACTTCTTCCTACTCAGGTGTTGAGGAAATTTTAAATCCTTTATTTTTTTCCTTAGAGGCTACAATAAATGAGAAATATTATGACCTTCATAATCTAATGTTTAATTCCTCACTTCTATGAACTGAAAAATAAACCAAGACATACACGCATTCATGCATGCACTCAAGCACGCAAGAGACAGTGTGCAAGTGCACACATGCACATCTATATGCACATATTTGGGAAGGCAGGCATGACTGCCACACATACAAAGCAGGGAAAAAGACAAAAATAAGTGACTTTTATGCAAATGTGAAAGTACTACCTGAATGATTATACATTCCCTCTAATTTATATTTCCATTCAATATCACAATAGAAAATATTCTTAGCACATGAAGTGACATATCTAAATAATCTTTCAAGAGAAAAAAAAAAAAAAACAAAGGGAACAGTTTGTTATTCCCAAGCTAAACTGATAGTGTCTCATTTTACAATCTTGTATGGCAGCAAATTAAGTGCATAATGGCAGAACCCATAGAAATACAAGTATCCTAGGAACTGAAACTTACTTTTATTTAGTTTTATATTCCAGCACTGCTGGAATATAAGGAAATTGGCTTGACTGTTGTTAAAATAATGTCAAGATATATGGTTCTGGCTTTTCTATGACAAGAACTAATAATAATATTAAATTCACATTAAAAGTCAATTTTTTTTAGAATATTTGGGTAAGAATACATCCCATATATGTTTTATAAAATATGCAGTTTGTTTTTTTTATTTATTTTTTATTAAATACAGTTTATTCACTTTCAATCCCAGCCCCCTGCCACCTTCCAATCCTGCCCTCCCTCCCTCTTTGTTCCCCATTCCACTGATAGGGGAGGTCTTCCTCTGCTCTATATGAGCCTAGCCTATCAACTCACATCATGACTATCTATACTTTGTTCTGATATGGTCTGGAAAGGCTGCCCCCCTCAGGGGGAGGTGATCAAAGAGCCAAACACTGAATTCATGTCAGAGAGAGCCTCTGTTCTCCTTACTAGAGTTCCACTTGGAGACTGAGATGCCATGGGCTACATCTGTGCAGGGGGTCTAGGTTATCTCCATGCATGATCATCAGCTGAAGGATCAGTCTCAGAAAAGACCCTTGTGCCCAGATTTTTTAGTTCTGTTGCTCTCCTTCTGGAGCTTCTATCCCCTCCAGGTATATCTACCTCTCCCTCCTTTCATACGATTTCCTGCACTTTGCTATGGGTTTGGCTATGATTCTCAGCATCTGAGTAGTCCTTCAGAGACCCTATGTGGTATCCTCCTAACCTATTCCCTGATTTCTCCATCTTCTAAGGTATATCCCTTTAGCCTTTCTGAATGAGGATTGAGCTTCTTACCCAGGGTCCTCTTCCTAGCTCACCTCCTTTAGGTATACAGGTTTTTGTAGGTTTATCCTATGTTATATTGTCTAGTATCCACTTACAAGTGAGTATATACCATGTGTCTTTCTGTTTCTAGGACACCTCACTCAGGACTATCTTTTTTAGTTCCCACTATTTGCCTGCATATTTCTTGATTTCCTTGTTTTTAATTGATGAGTAGTATTCCATTGTATAAATGTACCATAATTTCCTTATCTATTCCTTAATTGAAGGACATCTAAGTTGTTTACAGACTCTGGCTATTACAAAAAAAAAAAAACCTGCTGGGAACACGGATGAGCAAATGTCCTCGTTGTATAGGTGAGCATATTTGGGATATATGCCTAGGAGTGGTATAGGTGGATCTTGAGGTAGCACTATTCCTATTTATCTGAAAAAGTGCCAGATTGATTCCAAAGTGGTTGTATAAATTCAGATTCCCACCAGCAATGGAGGAGGGTTTCCATTTCTCCACATCCTCTCCAGCATGTGCAGTAACTTGAGTTTTGGTGAAATATCAGGCTTGTTTAATGACTAAGGATGTTGAGCATTTCTTATGTGTTTCTCTGCCATTTGGTATTCCTGTATTGCAAATCCTCTATTTAGCTCCATACCCCATGTATTAATTGGATTACTTGATTTTTTTGCTGTTTAACTTCTTGCTTTTTTCTTCTTTTGTTCTTTTAATTTTTATTAATTACATTTTATTCACTTTGTATCCCTCCTATAAACCCCACCCTCTTCCTGTCCCAATCCTACCTTCCTTCCCCTTTCTCCATGCATGACCCTCCCCAAGTTCGCTGATAGGAGAGGTCTTCCTCTCCTTCCTTCTGATCCTAGTCTATCAGATCTCATCAGGAGTGGCTGCATTGTCTTCTTCTGTGGTCTGGTAAGACTGCATCCCCATCAGGGTGAAATGAGCAATGAGCAGGCCAATCAGTTCATGTCAGAGGCAGTCCCTGTTCCCATTACTATGGAACCCACTTAGACACTGAACTTCCATGGGCTACATCTGTGCACTGGTTCTAGATTATCTCCATGCATGGTACTTGGTTAGAGTATCAGTTTCAGGAAAGACTCCTGTGTTCAGATTTTTTGGTATTGTTGCTCTCCTTGTGGAGCTCCTGTCTCTCTAAATCTATTTCCTACATCGTTCATAAGATTCCATGCACTCTGCCCAACAGTTGGCCATAAGTCTTAGCATCTGCTTTGATATTCTGCTGGGCAGAGCCTTTCAGAGGCCTTCTGTGACAGGATCCTAACTTGTTTCTTGTTTTCTTCTTCTGATGTCCATCTGCTTTGCCTTTCTCGTTGGAGATTGAGCATTTTAGCTAGAGTCCTCCCTCTTGATTAGTTTCTTTAGGTGTACAGATTTTAGTAGGTTTATCCTATATCATATGTCTATATGAGTGAGTATATACCATGTGTGTCTTTCTGCTTCTTTATGTACTCTCAATATTTGCCCTCTGTCAGATATATATGTGGTGAAGATCCTTTCTCAATATGTAGGCTTTCATTTATTTCTGATGAAAGGTTCCTTTGCTTTAGGAAGTTTTTCAATTTCATGAAGTCCTGTTTATGGATTATTGGTCTTAGAGCCTGTGCTGTTGGTGTTCTTTTCAGGAAGTTGTCTCCTGTGCCAATGAGTTCCAGGTTCTTCCCCACTTTTTCTTCTAACAAGTCTGGTTTCATGTTGAGGTCTTTGATTCACTTGCACTTTAGTTTTCTCCATGGTGATAAGTATGGATCTATTTGCATTTTTCTACAGGTAGACATCAAGTTAGACCAGCACAATTTGTTGAAGATGCTATCTTTTTTCCATTGAATGGTTTTGGCATCTTTGTCAAAAATCAGGTGTCCATAAGTATGTGGGTTTTTTTCTGAGTCTTCTATTTGATTCCATTCATCCACCATCCTGTTTCTATGCCAGAACAATGCAGTTTTTATTACTGTTGCTCTATATTGCACCTTGAGATCAGGAATGGAGATACCTCCAGAAGATCTTTTATTGTCGAGGATTGTTTTGCTGATTTTCATGTCTTGTTATTTCATATGAACTTGAGAATTTTTCTTTTGTGTTCTGTAAATAATTATGTTTGTAATTTAATGGGAATTACATTGAGTACGTAGATTGCTTTTGTTAAGATGGCCATTTTTATTATGATAATCTTGCTAAGCCATGAGCATGGGAGATCTTTTCATATTCTGATATCTTCTATATCTTTCCTCAGAGACTAGAAGTTTTTTATACAAGTCTTTGACTTGCTTGGTTATACTTATACCAAGGTACTTTATGTCCTTTGTGATTATTATGAAGGGTATTGTTTCCCTAATTTCTTTCTCAGGCAATTTTTCTTTTGTATGCAGAAGGGCTACTGATTTTATTTGATTTTGTCTCCAGCCACTTTGCTGAAGATCATTATCAGTTGAAGGAAATCTCTGGTGGAATTTGGGTTGTCATTCATGTATACTATTATATCATTTGTCTTAAATAAGTAACTTTATTACTATTTCACTTTTTTTTTAATTCTTTGTTTTAAATTTGAGATGGAATGTTATGGTATCTTTTCTGTTGGTTTCAGAATGATAGTTTCAAGTGATCTTCCTACTCCATTATTTTAAATAAATAGGAGTATTAGCATGAACCATTCTTTCAAACTTTAAATAATTTTCTTAAATCTCTGAGCTGAAAAAAAATTCCTGGTTATATAAGAGAAATAGTTATCCCACTTTTTTTAAATATATTTCTAGTATAATGAAATTATTGCCTAAATGTATTTCTCAAAAATTTGCATATTGGTAACTCACTTCAAATCTAATAAGCTAATGATTTTTAGAAGGTAGATATTTGCTAATATTTAGTGTTATCTGGAACATTGTTTGTCTGAGCTCAATGATGCAAGTTATGATTTTATAGGAAAATGGGGAACATTTCCTTTCATTGCTCATGTGATGCCTTTACTGTTTTGATATATAAAGTTCTTCACCAGATGCAGAACTTATTTTGAGGACCCATTATACCATTATAGAATTTGACTCAGGAGTAGGATTTAGCAATAAAATATATCACTATATAATATATATATATATATATGTGTGTGTGTGTGTGTGTGTGTATTCTTCATCTTCAATTTCTTGTGTTTGCTGACTTTAGTGATTTTTCAACTCCCAATACGCTTTCTCATTCATGTTCTCTACCACTGAAACCATGAGCATAAACATGACAGATTATTTACTGAAACAGGGGTATCACATCACTGGTTACATTACTGCCCCTGTAACCACTAATGTCTATTTTATGTCCATTATATATTGTTGTACAAAGCTCTATTCCACTGTATTCTTCGTACATCAGTTTTCACTGGCTTTAACACCATGTTTTATGAATTTATGGAGGGTGGAGTGGTAGATGTTATAGATGTCCTGCTTAGAGCCAAGTACTCCACAGACATTGATTGTCCATAATTCAGTAACTTGAGTCTCTGCATTAATTCCTGCCTAATGTTAAAAGAACCTTCAATGTAATAAGAAGGATGTGCCAATAATATACGATTATAAATATCAATACTGAGAAAATAGTTTCATACCATATCCAATTAGCCACACAACAGCCATGGTTTCTTTATTTAGGCTTATGATTTCCCCAACTATGGGTTCTTGTACAGGTTTAGAGTATCAAGTCTGATCTCTTTCCTATGGAGTGTTATTCAAATTCATGGAGATTTCCATTAATATTTCTTATCCTATGTTGCATAAAGTAATATTTATCTTGAGGAAAACAAAGTAAGCAACATATATGTGTACAAAATTTGCCTGTTTCCCATTACATTGCATATTAAATTGAGTGATTGGCTAAGGTGAATATCCTTAAACAACTCGGGATGACATTTGGACAGGGAGTTGATTTCTGAAAACTGAGATCAGGGCCCCTTTTCTAAGGATAAAATCCACACAGCTCATTAACTATAAAGACATCAAATTGGAGCCTGCATGGAGCCTTCACCCCTGTGCTCTAGAAACTTTGATAAAGAAAGGTAATCTCCATGATACCAAAAGATAAACATGGATACCAGTCACAAAACACTAAAGCTACAATCTGCCTTGCTTGGAAGGTATGCTGGGGCAATTGTGATGCAGAACTTGTGGAGTGGCCAACCAATATATGGTTTATCTTGAGGCCCACTCCACTAGAAGGAGTCCGTGTCCTACACTGCCTGAATGGTCAGAAACTAGACACCGGATAGCCCAGAGACCTAATGAAGAACCAAACATGACTGAAAAACAAACAAACAAAACAAAAAAACAACAAAAAAAAACAATGAAGTAATCCCTAACAGAATTCTGTTAAAATCATAGTTTAGTGCCTTGTACAGTCATCATCTGAGAGTATTCCTCTGACAAAAGATGGGATTGTGGGCAGAGACACAAATCCAGACACATTTATATCAGTCAAATCTCATGAAAAAGGTTTCTCAATCTTCTTAGAATCTCAAATATAAAGCATTAACGTTAAATTATTCTAGTGGATCTGAATTGAAAACCAGTGTGGAATTGTGCTTTAACTCCTGCAACTATTGTACAGAGTACTAAGTTAGTTAAGTGCCTAAAGTGTATTTAATACACCATTGTGTTGCAGCACTTAGCTACAAGACAAGTAACAGGAAAAGAGCTTTCCACAGAGGACCTCTGAAAGACTCTACCTGGCAGGGTATTGAAGCAGATGCTGAGTCTCATATCCAAACTTGGGGCAGAGTACAGGAAATCTTATGAAAAAAGTGGGGGATAGGAAGACCTGGAGGTGACAGGAGCTCCACAAGGAGACTAACTAAGACCCAAAGAATCTGGCCACAGGGGTCTTTTCTGAGACTGATACTCCAACCAAGGAGCATTAATGGGTGGAACCTAGAACACTTGCACAGATGTAGCCCATGACAGCAAAATCTCCAAGTGGGTTCCCTCCTAAGTGGAACAGGGGCTGTGTGTTAAACACACTCATTGGCTGTCTCTTTGATCACATCCTCCTGAGGGTGGGCAGCCTTGCTAGGCCACAGAGGAAGGAAGACAATGCAGCCAGTCCTGATGAGACAAGATAGTCTAGAGTCTGAGGGAAGGGGAGGTAGGCCTCTTCTATCAGTGGACTTGGGGAGGGGCATGGGAGGAAAAAAGGGAGGGGGTTTTTTTGGGATCAGTAAGCAGGCACCTCTACAGCCAGCCCCAAGGGACCTGACGAACTGGCTATCCAGCATCTGTGAGGCCACCTAGAAGACCACCCGCTGACCACCTGAAACTACCTGCACATGCTCTGGGTTACCTTATAAGAGAACTCAGAGCTCCTCCTCTCTCTCTTTCTCTCTTCTCCACTCTAAACCTTCTCTCTGCTCTTCCTGTCCTCCTCCCCAACTTCTTCTAGCTATAAAACCTCAACCTCAGGAGTTCTCCACCTTTGACCCTGCAGATGAACCTCCACCCCTCCATTCTCAACTTCCAGCTTCTTCCTCTTCAGCTTCTCCAAAATCCTCACAACCTCTGGCGTCTTTCCCCTCCTCCTCTGCTTCCTCCCCCTCCTCTTCCTCTTCAGGTTCTCCAAAATCTTCAACCCCCCTCCCCGGCAATAAGCTGTCCTAGTGTCCTCACTCTAGCACCCATTTTCACCTCACCAACAACTATTACCCCTCCCCTCCCCCCCGCTACTCGTTCTTGCTCTATAGCAAAGTCTGTTCCCTCTACTCAGCAGAAGCCAGTCTCAATTCTTCCCTTTCGGGAGGTAGCTGGTGTAGATGGTTTAATTATGGTGCATGTTCCCTTCTCATTAACTGAACGTTCTGAAGTAGAAAAGAGATTAGGATCCTACACCTCTAATCCTTCTACTTTCATTAAAGAATTCCAATATCTAATTCAATCTTATAGTCTCACCTTCCATGACACATATGTGATTCTTACCAATTCTTACCTATTACCTGAGGAACGCAGGTGAGTTTGGGAACACACTATAATGCATGCACATGAGTTTCACCAAACAAATGTTACACACCAGGTTGGGGCTGAGGCAGTACCCAACCAGGATCCACAATGGGATTATAATATTTCGGAAGGCATTTTAGCCAGAGATCAGTTCACGACCTGCCTCCTGGCTGGTCTCCTCAATGCGGCCCTTAAGCCAGTTAATTATGAAAAGCTTCAGGAGGTCATTCAGGACAGAAAGGAAAACCTGTCTCAATTCCTAGAGCACCTTACAAAGGCTCTCTTACAAGACACTAATCTAGACCTTTCCTGTACAGAGGGCAGACAACTCCTAATGAACTTTTTTTAGTCCCAAAGTTACCCCAACATCAGGGCTGAGCTTAAATACTTGGAGAAGGGACCTCTGACTCCACAGGCCGAGGTCTTAGTGCTGGCCTTTAAGGTGCACCATGGGAGAGATGAAAAAGCCCCCAAGCAAAATACCAAATGCTGGCTGAAGCCATCCTATCAGCCTCAGTCACTACCCAGGCTCCCTTGCCTTTTAAGGCACGAAGACCACCAGGTCCTTGTCTCAAATGTGGTCAGAAAGGTCATTGGGCCCAGGCTTGTCCTACACGAGGACCACCAGGCCCCTGCCTCAAATGTGGTCAGAAGGATCATTGGGTCGGGGCTTGTCCAAACCCATGGAAGCCACCTGGGTCATATCCAAAATGCCACCAGGGGGGACATTGGGTGCTGACTGCCACTGTTTCTTCCATGATATGGGGGCATCACTCCCAGATTCTCCTCTGGCCAATATCTTAGTCCTGGCTATGGACAACTGAAGGTGCCCAGGTTCCCTTGACCGGACCACTGCCATCACTAACAGGGAGACAGAGGTAATCATCATGGTATCAGGGCAAGCCATCTCCTTCCTTGTGGACACCAGAGCTACTTACTCAGTCCTAACAGAGTACTGGGGACCAACCTCTCCTTGTAGTTCCTCTGTTGTTGGGGCAGGGGGACAGATGGCAGCTCCTTTGTACATGAGGGAGCTTAAAAGTGAGTTATGCCATAATGTCTTATACCAAGGTGGTTGAGGCACAAGCCCTCTCTGCCCCATACCACTAATCAACAGGCCAAACTAATAGCTCTTACCTGTGCCTTCCAACTGGCCTAGGGACAATCCCTTAATACCTATACAGACTCTAAACATGTTTTTTCATATTCTTCTCTCCCATGCTGCCATCTGGAGAGAGTGTGGGTTACTTACAGCAAAGGGAGCCTCTGTAACCAATGCAGGCTAAATTATGGCCATGCTAGAAGCCTCCCACTTTTCCACAGCCATCAGAATAGTCCACTGCCGGTCCCACCAGAGAGATGATTCTATAGTTTCTAAAGGAAATAACTGGGCTTACGAGGCAGCTAAGGCTGTGGCCGTTAAAGGCCTAGACTCATCCCACTCACCACAAAACATCCTTACACTACAACCCACATCTCTCCTTCCCTCTGCTGACACTTGTCAGATTCTGTCCTATCTACACCAGCTCTTTCATTCTAATAGTCAAGCCTTGTCTAACTTTGTCAGGGCTCACCTGCAGCCTACCTCTGAGGACTCGTGCTTCATAAACACCATTAACTGCCTCTTGTAAGATTTGCCAGACCTCAGATCCTAACACAGGATATCGTAGCCCCCCTTTCCCTATCCACCAGGCTAGAGGCTCTCTCCCTGGGATGACTGGCAACTTGATTTTACCTACATGCCAGCAACCAAACATGTCTGGTACCTCCTGGTCTTGGTGAACACATTCTCAGGATGGGTGGAGGCTTTCCCCACTACTAAAAAAAGAGCTCAGATAGTTTGTGATCTCCTTCTGCTCCAGATTAGCCCACGTTTTGGAATTCCTACCTCCCTCCACTCAGACAACGGCCCTGAGTTAACTTCTCAGGTTTCCCAGACCTTATCTAAAGCCATTAACATTCCTTGGTATTTTCATATCCCATACCATCCCCAGTCTTCAGGAAAGATAGAACAAACTAAGGGATCCTTAAAAAACACTCTTGTTAAACTATCACAAGAGCTTCACCTTTATTAGGTAAAACTCCTCCCCCTGCTCTTTTCAGGCTACGAGCTCTCCCCCCAAACCCTCTATCTCACCTTTTGAGCTCATGTATGGGAGATTGGTCTTAACTCTTGGTCTTTCAGGGAAATCCTCGCCTCTCCCTGACCACCTACTTACTCCCTTACTCTGTCATCTCCATTCTTTTCTATGGGTCTTTACTGACCACTGTTTACCACGACCACACACTAACCTCTGTCCATCTCCTATTATCATTGGGGACCAGGTCCTCCTTTCCCCTCCAAACCAAAGTTCCTCAAATTTTTCCCCTAAATGGCAGGGCCTTTTCAAGGTGATTCTTGTGACCCCACAGCTGCTAAGCTTGAGGGTTTCCTTCATTGGATTCATCTATCCCGCCTCAAGCTTTTCACCCCCTCTCCTCAAAATAATGCCCCCTCTTACATATCAACTCCAACAGGACCCTGCACCCTCAAGCTCAAAAGACACCAATATCAACCACCTTGTTTCAGGTTCCAGAAAAATGATGCCTCACCACAGGAGTTGTGTTCAACCCTACTGGATTGGATATGTATCTTTCCTGCTCTCCCTCTCGCTTATTTCTGTCCAAGGTAATCCCTACAAATGAAGATTATAGGTTCAAGAAACCATCATTGATAATAGACAGTCTCTCCAAATAGGGTCAGGAAATTACTCTATGGGAGTTTGCCAGGAGCCGATTGGAATAGACATCACCCCTACATATAGCCCTCCTCTCTTATTTGATAAAATTTTTGTTTGCTTCCTCTTTGATGAAACAAAGCATCATTGCAAAATATGGCCAGAAAAGTATGGAGGCTGCCCATACTGGTCTTGCCAAATCCACACACCAGCACAGAAGAAGCTCCTTCACCTGTACAAAAAGACGTTCTATGTATACATCTAAGACCAGTGGGATCCCAGATGGGAAGCAGGCATTGTTAGAAAACTCTACTGCTGCTACACACCCAATTTACTGATAAGTACTATCCATATCCAGAGAAAATATGTCCCAATTACCCAATCTCTGGGGATAGGAGATGTAGAGAAGGTAATTAAACACTCCTCTAACGTCATTAACTCTCTAATATACCCTCTCCTAAATAATACAAACCTGTCATTTCATCTCCTACTTCACACTCTGACCTCGGCCTATAAGTTCCTTAGTGTGACCCAACCAGGCCATTTAAAGCTTGCTGGCTCTGTGTACCACAAGGGACCAACTCAGAAGTACTGCTGACAGCTTCTACAGTGATTCTGTCAAGTAACCTCATTTCACTATTTACTAACTGCCCTGACTCTGATGTTGTGACAACCCTTTACCTTTTTCATATCACTCTTTTTGGCATGGCAAACTGTTTCAAGGTGTCTGGGACATACTCTGTAGGAATGTTAAGATCCTTAGAATGTAATGATACTATAATCCTTGAAAGCTCATCTCAACCCGGATGCCCTACTGCTAATAATGTCTTGATTCTTTGTGGCACTCAGGTCTACCATCATCTGCCTGTTTGTTGGTCAGGAGTTTGCATTCTGGTACTCCTCCTCCCTGAGTTGGAGGTGATAAACAAAAAGGAGCCCCTACCAATCCCATTCATGGACTCAATAGCTGCCCAGCAGGATAGGAGGGCAATTCAAATCCTGCCCCTGCTGGCTGTTGCAGGAATCACAGCAGCTCTGGGGACCAGGACAGGAGGACTAGCCACTTTGCTAACTTTGTATTATTAGCGTTCATCCAGGATCTTCAGCAAGTGGCTCAGACAATACTAACTCTCCAAGGAGAGACTGACTTGCTGGCAGCAGTAGTGCTTCAAAACCAACACGGACTGGATCTCCTCACAGCTAAAAAAGGTGGCCATTGTATCTTCCTCCAGGAGGAATTCTATTTCTATGTCAACCAGTTGGGTATAGTAAAAGACAAAATCCAACAACTCCAGACAGGTTTACAAAAATGAAGGGAACAGCTTGAGGCTTCTAGCTCTTGGCCCTTTGAGAGTCCCATATGGAAATGGATTCTGCCCTTTGTCACACCTCTTCTGCCAGTCTTTCTGCTTTTGCTTTTTGCACCCTGCTTAATTAACTTCCTCTCTACATTTTTCCAACAACAAATGCAAAAAAGTGTCTAACCAAACCATTAATCAGTTACTCCTACAGGATTATCAACCTCTGCCCACAGAACCAGATCATAATGACCCTGATGGTGGGAACCAGCTGTACCCAAGAATTTGACAATGCCCCTAATCAGCAGAAAGTAGTTAGAATAGCAAAAGTCGCCCCTATGCCCTCCCCCCATCATCACCCCTTCCTAGTGCAAATTCCACAAAGCACCGATCCAGTGGGGGTTCAATGGGTTCCTAAGGAGGGGTAAAATGAATGGGAGACAAGAGACATGAGAAAGGAAGACCAAGACAGGCTGTCTGATCAAAATCTTCGGGTTTATTGGAATAATACATACAATTTATAGGGAGAAGGCACGGCAGAAGGAATGTAATTGCCTTTGTCAGGGTTGCTACATGACCAGGAGTCAGGAGGACCCACCAGAGAAGTCACAAGATGTGATAATGACCGTTATTAGGAGAGTTCCCATAAAGTTACTTTGGAAGCCTGGAGGGACAGAGGGTTTAAAGTTTTTCAGGAAGGTGATCTTATTGCAAGCCCAGGAATGCACTGTTGTATTCCAGTCAGTAAGCCATTAAACCAGGTCAATCTGGATGCCAAGATTCAGGGGGCCAGCAAGGTGCCAGAAGGCTCCCCACAGGTCCCCTTTTCTTTTATTTTTATAAGGCCAAGATCTCAAGGGAACCGTGCCTGTCTTAGGTTGGGATCTGGGGTCTTCAACCTTTTGATTAAGCCCATTATTGGATACTTCAGCAGTGATAGGCTGAGCTTCTGCCTTAGGCGGCAAAAGGGGACACAGAAGACCACTGTGGATTCTCTTACCCGTCATTGGCTAACCGGTTCAGCTCACAGAGATGATTAGTATTAGGCCTATTCATAGTCTTTTTGGCTGGCCATTTCAAGCCTTTGATAGTGCACCTGGATGGGCTGAACCTTTAGGGCATCAATTTGCTGTTTGAGGAAGGCCATAAGTCTGTTAAAAAGAATAGGTCCAACAGAAAGAATTATTAACAAGCCAATCAGAGGACCAAGGAGGGGGAGGAAGTAGGAGAGAAGTCCGTTTAACCTATTCCAGCAGGGGGATTCAGCCAACTCTCTTTGTGGTCTCTCCAGGTCTTCTGGTAGCTTTATTATTATTATTATTATTTTGTCAGCAATGTTCCTGTAAAGCTAAACATATTTCTCCCTGTTCTGCAGTAATTAGATATAATCTCTTTTATTCTGCAAAACTACTTCAGCTAAGGAATCTACCTGATCTTGTATATTCTGAATAGTGCTAGATAAAGTTTGTACATCATCAATCAGTTACTTGGATAATTTGGTAAATTGAGTAATAAAAACACTCAATCCTGCCGACCCAGTAGCCATTACTGCAGTTATATCTAAACTAGCTAACAAATAATTTGAACTACTCTTTTATGTCTAACAGCTATATAATCAAAACTGGGTACTGGCACAGGTTCATCCCCTGGAATAATGTTAATATTGGGAAGGAGAGAGGCTAAAACACATAACCCTTTCCAGTACATTGTCGTACAGAGGTATAACATGAACTATGCATAAATTAATAAAAACTGGAACAAGGACAAGGCCCAGGATAACCACTGACCTTAGGTATAACTTTTGGCTTATCTACACATCTTCATCTGGCACCATATTGAGGGTCTCCTGAGTGGCCTAAGAATTAACAAGCCGTATAAGTGGAACAATCCACAATTTAAAAAAATGCTGCAAAAATAACCACCAATCTTCCTCCTCTGGTTCACCATAAATCCCTTCTATAATTTCCTATGCTGCTTGAGGATTGAGGGGCTCAAGTCCACCATGAACATACAATCAGCTGGAGGCAAAGGATCATGGTCCATGGAAACAGCCATTCCTCTTCCATCATTTCTGTAAGGATATATATATATATATATATATATATATATATATATATATATATATATTCTCAGGGTAATTCTTCTAACCTGGACTGATGAGTATTTTCATTATCTATATGCTTCACTAATCGTTCTGGCAGCCATCTGGGTGCATCCATCTCTTCAGAATATATGCAAACTGCTCCTGTGGCCCATATCAGGACAGAATCTGGACCATGCCATTTGTTGTTTAAAGGATCTTTTCATAGGATAGTAGCAAACTGTCTTTGTGTATCTGTATGCCAGAAACGTTCCACAGCTGAATGTCTGTCCTTGTCCTGAGAGGATCAGACCAACTTTGTAACCTATATTTTTGAGTTTCAGGCCTGTGTTAATTAAAACCTCACAGTACTTTTCCAGAGAAAGGAGGAAAGTAACCACCCCGGACCCTGGTCATCTGCTCAGACAGAGATAAGGAAGCGGGCAAACAAAGACTTCCACTCAGCAAAGAAGAATGACCAGATCTACACTTGAGAGATAACATCGCCTAGCAATTAACCTAGATAGACTCAATTCTTCTCCTGAACAGTCCCCAACCTTCTCTTAGACCTCTTCTCAGGCTCACCCTTCAGAAAAGACACAGGATGAAGCTAATCACCCTTCCCACCTTCGCACGAGCAGGAAATTCTCACCATGAATTGGCCAGGACTAACCAGACCTGAAAGTCAACTACAAGAGTTTCCTTATAAAATGTCTAGGAAACCCTTTGATGGGTTACCAGTCCCTCTTTTTTTATTTTTTCAAAAGTATTTTTTATATATAAATGTGCCCTTTTTGAGCGATAACATTTTTTTTTCCGCTTTACCAGTTTGAAGTGTGGCAAATATAAACCCACTATAAGTGCCAACAATAACATGAACATATTTTAAATTACCAATTTTAGGAATATGTGTAACATCCATTTGCCAATGAACACAAGGCCATGGGGATTGACCCCAAGATGGGGAGTAGGCAAAAGTACAATGCAAGAAGGAAATTGTTTAACAATTTGTCATGCTTGGTTTTTTTTTTTTTTTTTTTTTGGTGATTTTAAACATAAGTATATAAATAATGAAGTTGATGGACTAGAGAGGCAGCAGAAATGTCCATTAATAAGTCAGAGGTAACATTACATATAATTTTTGTAGTCAAATTAGCTTTCTAATTACCTTTAGTAAAAGGTCTTGGAAGGTTAAAATGAGCTCATATGTCCAATGTAAAAGGAAAAGGGTGTTTTTTTTGCATTAAATTTTGAATTTGTACAAATAAAATTTTAGCAGGAGAAGATGTCTAAATTTAACCTGTAGTCTCTAACCTAGGCAAAGACTGAGCTACATATGTACTATCTGTAAAAATATTTAAAGACTGCTTATTAAAACTTTGAAACACAACCAATACTGCAGATAATTCTGCTATTTGCACAGATGTGCTAGACACTTGAAAATATATTGTTTTTTTTTCATAAGTATAGGCAGTAACACCAGATAATGAACCATTAGTAAATACCATTAAAGCATTAACAAACATAATAACTTTTATTTTAAATGGAAAAATTATAGGTTGTACCTTTAAAAACTGAATTAATTTATTTTCTTGTACCTCAACAAGTTAGCCTTTGTCATAATAAGCTTACATATGTTAAAGTGCCATATATTTCAGATCTCTGACAAGTCTGAGGGCCAGCATATTTGAGTTACTGTTTATCTTTATCATCTGATCTAAACAGCATATTATAAAACATGATGCTATAGTCTCTAATTCTGTCATATTTTTAGATGCATGTTTTAGAACCAAATTTTAAGTAAATCTGTATAGGCAAATTTTATGGTTACCCATCCTAAATTTAACCTTAAAAAACAACCTAAACAAAGAGATTAGGTAAATCTCAATCTTATACTTAACTGTAATCTTCACATAACTTTGAATCTGCTCTTTTTAACCTAAAATCAAAGCAAAATTTCTAATCAGACATAGTTTATAAAGGGGCTAGCAAATCTTACTAATACTATCATATTGTATTAAAGCTTAACAGCAAAAAATTAAAGGACAAAAGTTTTATTTAGCATTAAACAGAGAACTAAACTTAGCCTACAGCCCTCAGCAAAAATGGGCTGTTTTGGCCATACCAGATCTATAGACCAGAAAGAAACAGCATTAAATCATTTATTTGGGTACTGGCAGTCAGGCATATATTTTATGTTATGGCTAATAATGATCTGAATATAACTCTATATAATCCCTGGTTAACGTGGAACTGTAGTCCTTTTTTCTCCTGTAGAAGAGCATAAGCAAATATTTTGCATTGAAGAATCTCCAGCCTTTTTAAATGAAGAGCAACATATTCTATAGTTTTTGTTTTAGACTGTCCAAGGGTTATTATTTTAAAATACCACCAGTCATCAATCAGATTTTAAAATATCGTCAGTTCAAGTGCACAGATAAACACATACACACAGAGAGGGAACATAGAAATCCGACATTGTCACCTTGGAGTAACCAGAATACCCAAATACCAGGACTTGACCAGCCCCTACCAGACACAAGTCCAGAAGGAATGGACCCCCTTATGGGCACCCCCAGCACACACACACACACACACACATAGATTCCAGAAGGAGCAGAGCACCCATGGCCTTCTACACAGCTCCCAGATAGAGTGCGGGTTCCAGCAGTGCACTCTCATGGTCCAAAAGTTGTAGAGCCTTTACAGGCTCCTTCTCCCTGGGAGTTGGAGCGTCCACCGGATTTCCCATTCGACCAGAATGGAAACTCTCCAAGTTTCTCCAGATCTGGATAGCAAACCAAAACCAGAAACCAAAACAGATAGCCTGCAGACAGGAACAAAGACAAAGACAAACACAACAGCGGTACCTGCTTTAAATATATATATATATATATATATATATATATATATATATATATATATTTAAATATATATATATTTAAACCTGTTTTTGTAATATTAAGACAAGGCATTTTTAGGAGTAAAATCATAAAGCATATTTATAATTTTAAAAGTCAAAACCAAACTTTAAAATTTACCAGTGCAAACAATCCAATTTTTAAAACCAACACCAATTTAAAATGAGACTTTTCTTTTTAGTCTAAAAGGAAACAAAATTTAAGTTAACTAAGAGGTTTTATAATAATTTTTAACTCATGTTATATAGCAAAGATGACTGAGTTATATTATATGGTTTCCTTTTAAACATATGTGTTTACAGACCTCATAAACATATATGCATAATTCCAAACAACAGCTTAACTATAACTTTAAAATATATTTAATTACTTTTGATTTATAACCTAGATATATATTAACCATTTAAGATCAGTCAAAAACAAACATATCACGACCATGTATTTAAACAGACAAATAAACCTCTTTTTACTGGATTTAGCTGTAATTTTAGCATGATAGTCAAGAGTGGCCCAGTATCAGCGCAAAATTTAATATAACCAGTTAAGTTTGCTTTAGTTTGGTAGGGTCTGATAGCTGTTTTACATGCTGAATTAGCATTCTCAAAAGCCAATTGTTGCACAGAAGGAAGTCCACTCTGAGTGAATATTCCTTTTGTGTTACATTAAAATTATTATTATTTCTAACTATTATTATAAATATTTAATAGTTGAACCTGTTCTCTTTTTAATTGGATTTTCTCTCAGAGAACAGTTACATCTTCCTGCAGTGATCCCGTGCCGCCCACACACAGCAGGGAAAGCCACAGGGGCAGAAGGCACAGGAGGCCAGTCTGAATTATGAGACCTGGCAGTTTTTTTTCCTCTGACTCCATTTCATCCTCACTGTCTAGCTCCTAAATTATTTTCTGCTCTCAGATTACACAAATCTGTTTGAGCTCCTTTATGAACATTTGAAATAACCTTAGAATTTTTTTGCCTGTTTGGGTGCTCTAATTTCCCCAAGTAACTGTTTAGCTTGTGAGATTTCTCAGGAAACTAACTAATTCCTTTATCTTTACCCTTATTACCCTTAATACCCTTGTGTCTTGAGGGACTCCTTGAGACTCTGTAAGAATAAGTTATGCTTACTCAGTTCTTATCCCATAATTCGTCGTTCTGAATTACCTCAGCAGATCAGACTCACAGACAGGCGTTTCCATGAAGATCTCAATGTGAATCTTTTCTCACTTCCCCTGTGGAACCGACGGTTCAATTGTAGGGGGGGGGCCACGATTAACGACATTCAGTTCGATCCCCATGCCTTGGCCCCACAATGGGCGTCACATGCAAATGCCATGAAGCCCGGATCCAGCAGGGTTCAATGGGTTCCTAAGGAGGGGTAAAATGAATGGGAGACAAGAGACATGAGAAAGGAAGACCAAGACAGGCTGTCTGATCAAAATCTTCGGGTTTATTGGAATAATACATACAATTTATAGGGAAAAGGCACGGCAGAAGGAATGCAATTGCCTTTGTCAGGGTTGCTACATGACCAGGAGTCAGGAGGACCCATCAGAGAAGTCACAAGATGTGATAATGACCGTTATTAAGAGAATTCCCATAAAGTTACTTTGGAAGCCTGCAGGGACAGAAGGGTTTAAGGTATTTCAGGAAGGTGATCTTATTGCAAGCCCCAGGTCAGCCAGGAATGCACTGTTGTATTCCAGTCAGTAAGCCATTAAACCAGGTCAGGCTGGATGCCAAGAATTCAGGGAGCCAGCAAGATGCCAGAAGGCTCCCCACATCCTAGCTCCTCACTTTTTAATAAAACAAAAAAGAAGGAATGTTGAGATCCTTAAGCAGGCATCTCCATAGCCAGCCCACAGGACCTGACCAACTGGTTATCTGGCAACTGTCAGGCCACCTAGAAGACCATCTGTTGGCCACCGGAAACCATTTGCACATGCTCTGGGTCACCTTATAAGAGAACTCAGAGCTCCTCCTCTCTCCCGCCTCTTCCAGAGATGGTCTCTGCGACCAGTTTCCCTTCCCCTAATAAACCTCCCACATGGAACAGGTTGTGTGGCGTGATTTGTGAACAAGCTGTGTAACTCTCATCTTGCAGGATTTCTACCAAATACACCTTGTAAAAAGGTGATGCTGGCTAAACTCTATTGATGCATGCAGAAGAACGAAGCTAGATTTTTTACCTCTCACCCTACCCAAAACTTAACTTCCAATTGGCCTGGACCTTTATATAAATTCTGATACTCGAAATATGATAAATGAGAAAGAAGAATGTATCTTTAATCTTATTATCAGAGGAAATAACTTCTGAACAGGGCTCTGTTAGTATATGCATTAGATCCAAAATTGACAAATATTAAACCAAAAACAATCTCTGTTACAACAAAGGACACCATCACCTGACTGAATATGCACCCAACGAATGAAAGTTTACTAACTTTATATCAGACAAAGGATTTTTTTTCTAGAATGTACCAAAAATCTTTTATTTTTATTCTCATCAGTGCATCTTTGTTTTAAAATTTTCTGTCATTCTTTCAGTTGCTATAATACCTTAAGTGGATATTTAGGCTTGTGAGGTAATATTTGGGATCAGTTACATGGTTAAATTGATTATTTATAAGAAAAATCACTGCGAAAAATTTTATTATATTGTGGTTATAACTCTTACGCAGTAAATATTTGATTCATGGATTTGCAAATGTGTGAGAATGCATTAATTTGAAAAAGATGATGGTTTCTGGCTTAACTGTGAGCATAGGATGATTCTGAGTTGTCATATAAAGCATTGGAGAGGAAAGATAAAAATGATAGGTGCTATTGTCTTTGTAAAATATTATTAGATAGTTATTTTCCATTAAATTTTATGGGCTATAAATTTATCCTAAAACCATTCACTTTTGCAACAGGTATTGCTTTCATATATTTTCTGTTCCATGGGAAAAGCTTCCATTTATGTTAAATTCCACATGATCTGAGTGAATAAATGATATCAATCTATCAGGAAATATAGAGTGATATTATATAACTGTAGATAACATTCTTTTAGGGAGATGAATATGATTTTTGTAGTTATGTGCCATATATTATTGATGAATAAGTACTGTCAGAAAAACTGAATTTAAAGGCAATTTAAGATAAATTCTAAACCCTCCAATAAAAGTATCATAATAGACTTACTGAGTTTGCCTATGCAAATATTTCAAGAAATTTGAGAAATATAATACTTACTTGCTACTGTAATATCATTACATTCTCTGTATCAATGTGCAATTTCTTTTTTGAGGTCAAAGCATTGCCAGCAAAATGGCTTCATAGTAACTAAAAAAAATAGTCATTGCAAAATGCAGTTATAATATAGAAAATTTGTGTTTCTAGAGCTGGCTACTTCACTAAAAATTGTAACCACAATTCTATTCATGTTAAAATATGATAACATATTGTTATGGTTTATTAATATTACATTGAATATGTATATTATTATTATTTTTCTCATCCACTTATAATACATCATAGAGTAGAAAAAGAAAACAATTCTAGACTGGTCTATTATTTTGTTTTATAGCTTATTATAACAATATTATTATTTAAAAGTAGCAACATTTAAATATTTTGATAAACACATTATATTACATGATAGGGAAATGAAAAAAGGCAAGGAGATCTTGCCGTCTTCTAATATCTTCTGCTATTTCTTTCTACATACATTGGAAGTTTTTTTCATACACGACTTTGGCATGCTTGGCTACAGTCACACCAAGGTACTTTATGTCCTTTGTGGCTATAGTGGAGGGTGTTCTTTTCCTAATTTCTTTATCAGCCCATTTGTGTTTTGTATACAGGAAGGCTGCTGTTTTTTTTTTGTTTGTTTGTTTGTTTGTTTTGTAGTTAATTTCAAATACATCCACTTTGCTGAAGCTGTTTATCAATTATAAGAATTCCTTGGTAGAATTTTTTTGGGTCACTAATGTATAATATCGTATCATTTGCAAATAGTGATACTTTGACTTCTTCCTTTCTGATTTGTATGCCCTTGATATCCTTTAGTTGTCTAATTGCTCTAGCAAGGACTTCGAAGAGATATGGAAAGAGTAGGCCTTGATCCTGATTTCAATGGGATTGATTAAGTTTCTTTCCTTTTAGTGTGATGTTGGCTATAGGTGTGCTGTAAATTGCCTTTACTATGTTTAGGAAAATGCCTTGTATAACTTATCTCTCCAAGACTTTAAACATGCATGGGTATTGGATTTTGTCAAATGCTTTTTCAGCATCTAAGGAGATTATAATGTTTTTTTTTCCTTTTCTTTCAGTTTGTGTATATGGTGGATTACATTGATGGATTTCTATATACTGAACCACCCCTGAATACCTGGGTTGAAGCTTAATTGGTCATAGGGGATGTCATCTTTGATGTATTATTGTATTTGGTTTGTGAGTATTTTGTTGAATATTTTTGCATCAATGTTCATAAGGGAGATTGGCCTGAAATTCTCTTTCTTGTGTGGGTCTTTGTGAGGTTTAGGTACCAATGTGACTGTGGCTTCATAGAGTAAGTTTAGTAATGCTCCTTCTGTTTCTATTTTGTGGAATAGTTTGATGAGTACTGGTATTAGTTCTTCTTTGAAGGTTTTGTAAAATTCTGCACTGAAACCATGTGGCCATGGGCTTCTTTTGGGTGGGAGAATTTTCGATGACAGCTTCTATTTCCGTAGGGTTTATAAAACTATTTAATTTCTTCCTGATTCAGCTTTGGTAAGAGGAATTGATCAAGAAACTTTTCCATTTCCTTTAGATTTTCGAATTTTGTGGCATATAGGCGTTTGAAGTAAGACCTAAAGATTGTTTTGATTTCCTCAGTGTCTGGTGTTATGTCCCCCTTTTCATTTCTGATTTTGATGATTTGGATAGTGTCCCTCTGCGTTTTAGTTTGGCTAATGGTTTGTCTATCTTTTTGATTTCCTCAAAGAACCAGCTCTTTGTTTCATTGATTTTTTTAAATTGCTTTATTTGTTTCTACGTTATTGATTTCAGCACTGAGTTTGATTATTCCTAGCCATTTCATCCTCTTCGGTGTGTCCGATTCTTTTCTTTCTACAGCTTTCATTTGGGCCACTAAATTGTTTGCATGAGCTATTTCAAATTTTTTCTTCATGGCACTTAATGCTATGAACTTTCCTCTTAGCATTGGTTTCATTGTGTCCCATAAGTTTGGGTATGTTGTCCCTTCATTTTCATTGAGTTGTAGGAAAACTTTAATTTCTTTTTTTATTCCTTCAATGTCCCATTTGTCATTGAGTAGTGATTTGTTCAGTTTCCATGTTTGTGTAGGCTTTTTGCTATTTCTGTTGCTGTTGAGGCCCAGCTTTTGTCCATGTTGATGAGATAGGATAAAAGGGAATATTTCAATCTTCAAATTCAATCAATTCCCATCAAATTACAAGCACAATTCTTTACAGACCTTGAAAGAAAAATTCTCGTCTTCATATGGAATAACAAAAAATCCAGTATCATTAAAACAATCATCTACAATAAAAGATATTCTGAAGGAATTTCCATCTCTGATCTCAAACTGTACTATAGAGCAACAGTAGTAAAAACTGTATGGTACTTGCATAGAATATGGCTGGTGGATCGGTGGAATTGAATGGAAGACCCAGAAATAAATCCACACACTTATGAACACCTGATTTTTGACAAAGATACCAAAACAATATAATGAAAAAAAGATAGCATCTTCAACAAATGGTGCTGGACTAACTGCATGTCTACCTGTAGAAAAATGCAAATGAATCCATACATATCACTCTGCATAAAACTAAAGTGCAAGTGGATCAAAGACATCAACATAAAACCAAACATACTAAATATGTTTGAAGAAAAATTTTGGAAGAACCTTGAACTCATTGGCACAGGAGACAACTTCCTGAACAGAATACCATCAGCACAGGCTCTAAGATCAACAATCAATAAATGGGACCTCAAGAAACTGAAACGTTTCTGTAAAGCAAAGGACACTGTCATCAGAACAAAACTACTGCCCAAGTTGGGAAAGGTTCTTCACCAACTCTACATATGACAGAGGGCTAATATGCAGATATATATAAAGAACTCAAGAAGTTAAAAAGTAACAAATAAAGTAATCCAACTAACAAATGGTGTACAGAGCTAAACAGAGAATACTCTCAATAGAGAGATATCGCATGGCAGAGGAACACTTAAAGAAATGTTGAACAGTATTAGCTACCAGGGAAACACAAATCAAAATGATCCAGAGATTTCACCTTACACCCATCAGAATTGCTAAGATCAAAAACTCAAGTGACAACATATGCTGGAGAGGATATGGAGAAAGGGGTATCCTCCTCCATTGCTGATGTGAATGTAAACTTGTACAAACAGCAATATTACTAAGTCAAGATCCAGTTACACTATTCCTAAGCAAATATTCAAAATATGCTCAAGTATACAACAAGGACATTTGCTTAACCATGTTCATAACAGCTGTATTTGTAATAACCAGAAGCTGGGAACAACCCAGATATCCCTCAGTTGAGGAATGGATATAGAAATTTTGGTACATTTACACAATGGAATACTACTCATCAATTAAAAACAAGGAAATCATGAAATGTGTATGCAAGCAATAGGAACTAGAAAATATCCTGAGTCAGGTATCCAAGAAACAGAAACACACAAACAGTATATACTCACTTATATGTGGATATTAGACATATAATATAGGATAAACATACTAAAATCTGTACACTAAAGAAGCTAATTATGAAGGAGATCTCTGGGTAAGATGCTAAATCCTTATTCACAAAGGCAAATTGGATGGGCATTGGAAGAGGGAGAAAACAGGGAAGAGGACAGTAGCATAGCACTGAGGGACTCTGAAAGTCTTTATCTTGCAGGATGTCAAAGCAGAGGCTGAGACTCATAGCCAAACTTTGGGCAATGTGGAGGGAATCTTATGAAAGAATCAGGAGATAGAAAGACCTGGAGTGGAAATGATTTCCACAAGGAAAGAAAAAAAAATCTGGGCACAGGGATCTTTTCTGAGACTGGTACTGCAACCAAGGACCATTCATGGAGATTTCCTAAAACCCTTGCACAGATGTAGCCCATGGCAGCTCAGTGTCTAAGTGGGTTTCTTAGCAATGGGAACACAGACTGTCTCTGACAGGTACTCAGTGGCCTGCTCTTTGATCACCTCTCCCTGAGGAGTATGCAGATTTTCCAGGCCATAGAGGAAGACAATGCCACCACTCCTGATGAGACTTGATATACTAGGATCAGATAGAATGTGGGGAGGACCTCTCCTATCAGATGACTGGGGGAGGGACATGGGTGGAAAAGAGGAACAGAGGGTAGGATTGGGAGGGAAAGAGGGAAGAAGCTTCAGTTGGGATACAACGTGAATAAACTGCAATTAATAAAAATTAAATAAATTTTATAAAGTAAGAAGGCAGCAAATGAATATATTGTGTGATTATGTATGCACAAGTATAAAGATTTACAAATAAAGAGTAAATTCTTATGACAATTATATTTATTTCTGTAACTCGTGATATGATTGTAGCTGACAATTTTAAATTACTTTTCCCACTACAAATTCTATAATGACTTTACCTGCTAGAGTGACAAAATTTTCATACCTGCATAATATAGCATATTAATTTTCTTGGGTATATTTCCAATGACCCTAATTGAGGCAATCTTACCAATACCTGTCAGTATAGATTTTGACTTTCTTACTCTCCTTTTGTAGTAGTAGTTAGAGGATTAAATGGGATATCTTCTCAGTTCTTTATTGACATATACCCAACATTATGCACATATATGGTCTTTTCCATTTGCCAGTAGAGTGAAAAAAAAAAGAAAGCTCTTTATTATTCAAGAGAAGCAACATTTCAGGATTTCCAAGATGGCAGTGGCCAGTGTGTAATGTATCTGAGTGGCAGAAGATCAAAGACGACAGCTAAGGTAAGTAGGCAAATAACCTAACAATGAACCCCAAAACACTGACATCAGCGCTTCACCTGGGGGGAAGCTGACATACTCAGGGAGAGGGTTTGGGACACAATGCTTTCTGGCTAGCATGGGCCAGGCCTGGTTGTGCCAGTACAGTGCGTCCAGCTTCCAGCCTATATGAGTGTAGGAAGCAGATCCACTCCAGCAACTAGACCTCGATTACTCCCACTCCCCTACCTGGTTACTGAAGTGAGCATTCCAACCCCAATTCACAAGACCCAGGGGCCAAGCATAGCACAGGGTGCTTTGCACCTGCAAAGGGCTTTTATTTTCTGCCTACGCGAGCGAGAAGCTATCAAACAACCCTCCAATCACTCCTGCTTTCCTAAGGGCAGTGTCTGAAACAAAGGCAGCACCCAAACTCCAATTCAGTGTTCTTCTGATCCTTGTGTAGAGACCAGCCGGACAAGAAAAACTAACAGGGTCCTAGATCCAAGATGGCGAAGCCAAGCTAAATCTGAGTGGCAGGAGTTCAGTGCTTGCTAGGCCGGCAAGTGGCTGTGCAGCTCAATCTGAATCTATAATGCCAGCACCCCTTTGCCAATTTGCTGCAGCACCTGACCCTGTAACACCAATGCTACTCATAATATGCCTGCTCTTCCTGAACTACTTGGGGCACAACTAGCAGATAGGTTTTCTAGCCTATGGTCATCCATTCAGTGGAGGCTTTAGTCAGCCAGAACAACACTCAGCTAAAAGCCCACTACCTTCTGAATCCTGATCTACCTGACACACCTGGGACAAGGCCAGCAGAGGAAGCTGTACTAGACCTCCAACCCACATTCTCTGTCATTCAAGGATGCCAGTGTGAGACCTCTAGAAACATTCAACTTAGAACCTACTCTACCTACTCCCAAATTCTCTGACCATCAGAGACTATCAGACCTGCTAACACCAGAGACATAAAAATAGGAAGAGATCAGTGTAAGAACACAAGCAACAAATCCCAGGGCAATTTGACATCACCAGAAACCAGCGGTCCAACCACAGCAAGCCCTGGAGATACTATCACATCTGAAATGGAAAAAAAAAAAAAA
>CM053742.1:102444309-102465646 GCA_028658305.1 Pachyuromys duprasi
GAGTATATACCATATGTTTCTTTCTGCTTTTGGGATACCTCACTCAGGATGATAGTTTCCAGGTCCCACCATTTGCCTGCAAATTTCATGATTTCCTCCTTTTTAATTGCTGAGTAGTATTCCATTGTGTAAAAGTACCACAATTTCTGTATCCATTCCTCAACTGAGGGACATCTGGGTTGTTTCCAGGTTCTGGCTACTACAAATAAGGCAGCTACGAACATAGTTGAGCAAATGTCCTTGTTGTGTACTTGAGCATCTTTTGGATATATGCCTAAGAGTGGTATAGCTGGGTCTTGAGGAATCCCTATTCCTAATTGTCTAAGAAAGCGCCAAATTGATTTCCAGAGTGGTTGTACAAGTTTGCATTCCCACCAGCAATGGAGGAGGGTTCCTCTTTCTCCACAACCTCTCCAAAAAAAGGATTTTAAATCTGAGGTTATGAAAATGATAGAGGCTTAAAGGAGGAAAATAAATCCAGCTAGAACAGTCAAATACAATAAAACAGGTGAAAGAATTGAACAGATTCCTTAAAGACGTTAAGCAAATACAGGGAACTACAATCAAACAGGAAAAGGAAATGAATAAAATTGTTCAAAACTTAAAAATGAACTTGAAGTAATAAAGAAAACAAAATCTTAGCTAGTCCTGGACATGGAAAACCTAGGGCACAGGACAGGAACTACAGACAAAAACACCACCAACAGAATATAAGCGATGGAAGAGAGAATCTCGGGGGTAGAAAATACAGTTGAAGAAACTGATACGTCAAATAAAATGTTAAATTTAAAAGTCTCATAACACAGAACATCCAAAAAACTCTGGGACAGTATGGAAAAAAACAAACCAAAGAATAATAGGAATAAAAGAAGGAGACTACAGCTCCAAGGCCCAGAAAATATTTCCAACAAAATTGTAAAAGAAAATTTCCACAACCTAAAAAATGAGATGCCTGTAAACATAAAAAAAATTTTACAGAATGCCAAATAGATTAGACCAGAAAAAAATGTCCCTGTCACATAATAATCAAAACAATAAAGGTACAGAACAAAGAAATAATATTAAAAGCTGCATGAAAAAAAGGCCAAGTCATAATAATTACACCATACTTCCTAAAAGAAACTCTAAAGTCAGATGGACCTAGACAGATGTCATGCAGACATTAAAAGAATAGAGATGTCAGTCATAACTATTATACCCAGCAAAAATTTTAATCACCATAGAGAGAGAAAACAAGATTTTCAATGAGAAAAAAAAATTTCTACAAATCCAGCCCTACAGAAATTACTAGAAGAATAACTCCAATCCAAAGCAGCCAACTACACCCAGGAAAACTAATGTAACCCCACATCAACAAAAGCCAAAGAAGAGAATCACACATAAACACACTACCACTACCAATATGTCCCCAAACCAATGGCCTTGACTCACCAATAAAAAGACAGATTAACAGAAGGGATATGAAAGCAGGTCCCATTGTTCAGCTGCATAAAAAGAAACACACCCCAGGAATAAAAACAGATATTACCTCAGAGTAAACCATTGGAAAAAGGTTTTCCAAGTTATACAGACCTGAGAAGTAACCTGGAGTAGCCATTCGGGTACCTAATAAAAATAGAATTTCAGCAAAAAATAACTTAAAGAGATAGGGAAGGACATTTTATACTCATTAAAGGGAAAATCCACCAAGATTATGTCTCAGTTCTGAACATCTATGCCCCAAATGCAAGGGCACTCACCTTTGTAAAAGAAATATTATTAAAGCTTAAATCACACATGGAACCTCAAACAATAATAGTGGGAGATATCAACACCCCAAACACTACAATTGGGAGATCATTAAGACAGAAAATAAATGGGGTAATAATAAAACTAACAGACATCATGAATCAAAAGGACTTAACAGATATCCACAGAACATTTCACCCAAACACAAGAGAATAAACTTTCTTTGTAGCACCTCATGAAACCTTTTAAAAATTGCCCATATACTCTGTCACAAAGCAAGCCTCTACAGATAAAAGAAGATTAAAATAACTCCTTGATTTTTTAAAAAATATATTTACCTTTTATTAATTACAGTTTATTCACTTTGTATCCCAGCTGTAGGCCCTCCCTCATCCATTCTCAATCCCACCCTTCTTCTCTCTTCCCCTCCCATGCCCTTTCCCCAGTCCACTGATAAGGGAGGTCCTCCTTCCCTTCCATCTGACCCTAGTCTATCAGGCCTCATCAGGATTGGCTGAGTCGTCATCTTCTGTGGCCTGGTGAGGCTCTTCTCCCTTCAAGGGGAGGTAATCAAAGAGGCAGCCACTGAGTTCATGGCAGAGACAGTCCCTGTTCTCATTACTAGGGATCCCACTTTGACACTGAGCTACTATGGGCTATTTCTGTGCAGGGGTTCTAGGTTTTCTCCACAAATGGACCATGGTTGGAGTATCAGTCTCAGAAAAGATCCCTTTGCCCAGATTATTTGGTTCTGTTGCTCTCCTTGTGGAGCTCTTGTCCCCTTCAGGTCTTTCTATCTCTTCCTTCTTTCATAAGATTCCCTGCACTCTGCCCAAAGCTTGGCTGTGAGTTCCAGCATCTGCTTTGGTACCCTACAGGGTAGAGGCTTTCTAAGGCCCTCTGTGGTAGGCTCCTGCCCTGTTCCTTCGTGCATCTTATCAGACCACCATGAATTAAAGCTGGAACTCAACAGCAAAAGAGCAGAAAGTCTACAATCTCATGGAAGCTGAACAACTCCTTACTCAATGACCACTGACTCAGGAAATAAAGAAAGAAAGAAATTAAAGACTTATTACTATTCAGTGAAAATGAACGCACAGCATACTCAAACTTATGGGCATAACTAAAGCAGTGCTAAAAGAAAAGTTCATAGAACTAAGCACCTTCATAAAAAAATTGGAGAGATCCCATACTACTATAGTGGCAGCACACCTGAAAGCTCTTGAACAGACACTCAAAAGAAGAGTAGAGTGCAGGAAATAATCAAATTTCAGGGCTGAATTTAATAAATTGGGAAAAAAGAGGAAAATACAAAAAATAGAAAGAAACCAAGAGGTGGTTCTTTGAGAAAGTCAAGTAGATAGACAAACCCTTAATCAAACTAATTAAAAGGCAGAGGGAGATTACCCAATATAACAGAAGCAGAAAAGAAAAAAGGTGACATAACAACAGATAATGAGGGAATTCAAAAAATAATTAGGTCTTACTTTAAAAGCCTGCATTCTTCCAAATTGAAAACTCTAAAGGAAATGGACAGTTTACTGGCTAGATTTCACTGAAAAAGTAGAATCAAGATCATGTAAATAGTTTAAACAGACCTATAACCCCTAAAGAAAATGAAGCATTCACCAAAAGTCTCCCCAACAATAAAAGCCCAAGACCAGATGGCTTTAGTGCAGAATTTTACCAGAAACTGAAAGAAGAGCTAATACCAATATTCCTCAAACTATTTCACAAAATAGAAACTGAAGGGACATTGGTAAACTCATTCTATAAAGCCACAGTCACTCTGATACTTAAACGACACAAAGACTCAACAAAGAAAGAGAATTTCAGGTTGATTTCACTCATGAATATTGATGCAAAATACTCATTAAAATACTTGCAAATTAGATCCAAGAGCACATCAAACACACCATCCATCATGATAAAGTAGGCTGCATACTAGGGATGCAGGAATGGCTCAACACATGAAAATCCATGAAAGTGAGCCACCATATAAATAAACTCAAAGAAATAAAACCACAGGATGGTCTCATTAGTTGCAGAAAAATCTTTTGACAAAATCCAACACCCTTTCATGATGAAAGTATTGGAGGGATCAGAGATAAAAGGCAAATACCTAAACAGAATACAGTCTATATACAGCAAGCTGATAGCCAAAATCAAATTAAATGGAGAGACACTCAAAGCAATTCCATTAAAAACAGGGACAAAGCAAGGCTGCCCACTCCCTCCCTACCTCTTCATTATAGTGCCTGAAGTTCTAGGCAGAGCAGTAAGACAACCGAAGGAGAGCAAGGTGATACAAATTGGGAAGGAAAAAGTAAAAAAAAAAAAAAAATCGCTATTTGCAGATGATATGATACTATACATAAATTACCCTAAAAAATTCTAGCGGAGAACTCCTTCAGGTTATAAACAACTTCAGAAAAGGGGCTGGAAACAAGATTAATTTAAAAATCATCAATAGTTCTCCTGTACAAAAATTAGAAATGGGTGAAGGAAGAAATTAGGAAAACTACACCCTTCACTGTAGCCACAAATAACATAAAGCAACTTTGTGTAACTCTTCCCAAACAAGTGAAAGATCTGTATGACAAGAACTTCAAGTAAACTAAAAGGTCTGAGCAAGAGGGCCCTGCAGAGACTGATGCAACACCATCAGAGGACCATGGAAGGAGAGGACCCGCACCCCCTCAGGTCCAATTGGCAACTCAATCTCCATGTGGAATACTGAGTAAGGGGATCATGGGCTGTCCCTATCATGAACTCAGTTCACTGCTCTCTGATCACTTGTACCTGATGATGCAACCTTGCCAGGCCACAGAGGAAAACGTTCCAAGCAGTCCTGATGAGATTCAGCAAGCTATGGGCAGATGGCAATACTGGAGAATTACCCCTTTCAGCGGACTAAGAGATAAGGATGTGGGGAAGAGGGAAGGAGGGTGGGACTGGGAGTGTTGAGGGAGAATGCTTCAATTGGGATATATAATGAACAAATTGTGAAGGAAAAATAAAAATTAAAAAAAGAAAAAAAAAAGAAATTGAAGAAGATATCAGAGTTTGGGAAGATCTCCCATGCTAATAGATTGGTAGGATTAACAAAGTAGAAATGACAATCTTACGGAAAGCAATCTACAGATATTCAATACAGTCCTCATCAGAACACCAACAAAGTTCTTTACAGAACTTCAAAGAACAATTTTCAACTTCTTATGGCAAAATGAAAAACACAGAATAGCTAAAACCATCTTGTACAATAAAAGAACTTCTGGAGGTATCTCCACCCATGACTTCAGGCTGTACTAGAGAACAATAATAATTAAAACTATACAGATAGACTGGGTTGATCAATGGAATCAAAGCAAAGACCTAAAATTAAAGTCACATAACTCTGGATACTTGCTTTTTGATAAAGGAGGCAAATCTTTACAGTGAAAAAAAGTTAGCATCTTCAACAAATGTTGGTAGATGTCTACACGTAGAATAATGCAAATAGATCCATATTTTCTCTCCTTGCACAAAACTCAAATCCAAGTGGATCAAAGACCTCAATATACTAAATATATTAGAAGAGAAACTGAGAAAGGGCCTTGAACTCATTGGCACAGGACACAGCTTCCTGAAAAGAACACCAACAGCTCAGGCTCTAAGAACAACAATTAATAAATGGGATCTCTAGAAACTTAAAAAGTCTATAAAGCAAAGGACGCTGTCAGTAGAATGTAATAACCATCTACAGATTGGGAAAATATCTTCACCAATCTTACAAAGGGCTAATATTCAAAATATAAAATGAACTCAAGAAATCAAACCCCAATAAGCCTAATACCCCAATTTAAAAGTTATCACCAGGATATATGTAGTAGCTTAGAACTATGCATAACTGTAAAGGAATTTTAATCCCTCAATATGGTTGCTTTGACCACATCCAAATATCTTCTAGATAATTGTGGAATGACACACCTTTAAATCCTGGAATTAAAGGAATTAAAGACTGGATACAGATATGCCCTTAGTACATACATTTAATCCCAAACAATGAAGGTAATGTTAGTTTCTAGAAAGAAGCACCAATGTTTGAAAGTGACAGAGTGAGTTAGAGATTGGATATGCCTAACTTTCCACATATAAAATTAATAAAATAATAAGCACTATTATGAAGAATTTAATGTCAATATCAAGTAATACAGATGAAATGCAATTTTATAATAAAATATTTTCTAAATCAATAAATTATTAAATTCATTAGAAGCATTCTACTGAATTTATAATAAAAAGGCTAACAAGGCCCTGTACCAGAACTATTTACTGATGAGTTCCATCACTTATTTAAAAAAGTTACTCCAATCTTTGGAAACAACACCAAATGATAAGAAGGAACAATTTATTTCTATGATGCCAGCAAGATATATTCAAATTCATAATTTATATTAAAAAAACAAACATCAGTGTTCACTTTAAATAAATATGCAAAATCTTTACTATAAACACCAACAAAATGAGTACAAACATTACCGTTTGCAGTTGTTAAGAAAATTTCTCTACAGAAAACTCACAGTATATCATAGTTGTAAATGATTTAGGTATCTTTTAATTGAAATTTTCTGTCAACTAAAGGTTGAATAAGGGTTATTGTTAAGTTTCATTTCATCTTGTTTATTTCCATTTAATTTAAATTGCTTTAAAAAATCTAAAGTTTATGGCAATCAAATAGCAAATTCTCCTACTTCTTTATAGTGGGTAACAGAAACATAGGAAATCTGAAGTCATTCTTAATTTAATCACTGTTTTATCTACAGTGGAGACCTCAGTAATTATGTGACATCTACACAACTTTCATTCTAAGAAAAAAAGGTATGCCTTCATAAATACAGAAATGTGATCAATAAAAATAAGTGAATATATGTGACTTCCATCAAAGACGTGCAACAGATGGTGTGGTAACTAAAAGTAAAGAAATATGAAGTCACATGGAAAACCATTTACTATATATGTTAATTAAAAATATAATTTTAAAAAAGAGTCTTTTCATGGAGGTATTATGCATGGAAGGATATTGCAGATCCCAGAAACCATGGGATACTAAACAAAATTTTCAGTGCTAAATGTAGGATACCTTCTTAAAAACTGTTGTTCAATAAAGCTCCCATGACCCATAAAACTATACAGATTATGGCCATTTGCACTGTATGCTCATAATTGGATTGCAAACTCTTATTTTGAACCATCACATGCTTTGTTTGCAGAATACATAGAAAACTTCGGTGAACTGAGCATGAAGCTTCTTTTCCGATTGTTTGCCTTCAGAGTATCAGAAGTTGCTGCCAAAGCAACTAAGGGAGAAAAGTCCCCAATGGTTAGCTCCTTTACACTTTACATGATACAATACCAACTTGCTAGGCAATATCAGAAAATGGTACAATAGTGTTACAACATATTTGGAGTAACAAACAGATTTCTGTTGGCTTTGAGGATGGGTCTATAAAAGGGCTTTCATTTTCAGTATCATGAACCTGGTCAAAGGTCATGGACCTACAGGCATGAAGGTCATAGATACTAAATGTAAACTTCCTACTGTTCTTTGCTAAATGGGCATGCTGATAAACAGGTTCTTAAGCAACCACATTTATATATCAATCAATGTATCTATTTTTTTTTATCAAGACAGGGTTTCTCTGTTTAGCCTTGACTGTCCTGTACTTGCTTTGTCCATGAGGTTTCTTTCAAACCCACAGCAACCCACCTGCCTCTGGGATTAAGGGCATGTGCCACCACTCAATGCCCCTTAGAAAGCTTTATACCCATGCTCACACCAGTGACTCCGATTTGATTAAATGGATGATGATGCAAAAATAAAAATACAAGTAAAACAAAACGCAGTAAGAGTAGGAATGTGATTTAGTGGGAGAAGGATGAAACTGGGGGAGGGGAAGAGTTCGAAGAGAGAATAGCGATTAATGTGAACAGAATATTTTATATGGATATCAATTTGTCAATGAATAAATTGATTTTAAAATAAATAAATGAATAATGAATAATAAAATTGTGCCTCTCTTACTTTTATGGCAGCTATGATTTTGTAAGCTCAAAAAATAACAAAATTATTTAAGATTATTTTTAAACAAATTTAAATTATATTTATTTATTTGTGTGAAGTGAGGTGCTCATGCACAAATTTGTGATGTTCCATCCTAATATACTTGTCTTCTTAGTTTTGGCAGTGAGCTCCTTGACCTGCTGAGATACTTTGTCATACCAAGGAAATTCATCTTAAGGGGAAATATTTTTGTAAAATTGAGTGGTATGGATAAAACAAATCTTGAATGTAAAATTGCACATATTCTATCATCTTAATATCACCATAAACTCATTGTACACACATATGTACAAATTAAAAAAATCTTATAACTATATAATTATACAGGATTATATATTCATTTCCCATTCTGTTGTTTTAGAAAAGGCACAAAAATTAGCCTGTCCAAAGTTGTATAGCTAATAATTGATGGGACCACAATGAGTCAAATTTATCTCCTGTATTCTCTGTAGATTATGAGAATTTGCCTGCATAAATTAGAGGTGTAATACGGTAATATCACATGGGTGATATATTGGCTGTATTTAATGCAAGCATATAATTTATTATTACTTGAATTCATGTACCTAAGTACTTTCTTGTTCGTATTATTTTTTGAGTTATATCAGTTTTATTAAAGATGTTTACATTCACATAAAACCTTGAAAAAAGCAATCAACTGTTTTTTAAGTTTTATTTTATTTTTATTAATTACAGTTTATTCACTTTGTACCCCAGCTGCAACGCTCTTCCCCATCCCCTCCCAATCCAGTCTTCACTCCTGATTGCTTGTATTATTGCACTAAAATTTTAATGTTTCTTTAGGGTGCTTCTCATTTCTTATTGCTCTAGTCTACTATTCTTAATGATAATCATCACTTTTCTGCTTAAAACTCTTCAACTTCACTAAAGGTTCTACATTTAAACTCCATTTGTCTGCTGTAAGGAAATGCCTACTTTTTGAAAGTTTTATGTGTATTAGAAAAATATTAGGTACATTTTTAATTTAATTCTCCACTTCAAATTTTCATATAAAAAACAAAAAAAAAACTAACAAGTTCTCAATTATCAGTACATTGGATATGATTCAACATACCATCATCTCTGATTTAAAATAAAATTACAAAGCCTTCTACTTCATATGGTGGGGTAAACACCAAATGTCCTATCAAGGCAGTTGTCATGTTCTCAGTGGATTAATCCAAGCTTGGTGATCACATTCCAGCTAGCCCAGTTTCTTCACTCTTCTGCTTGAACCATCACACCCCACTCCTTTCTAATCTTTCCTTTTGTCCCCAGATTGGAATGGATCTGTGGGTCAGACAGGGCTTGGTTTTTCCCAGGAGTCTTGAAACATAGGTTGCTCTGAAGACGTTGTGAAGGATGCTTCAACTAGATCAGCTACCAGGTGGTAGATTCTTGCTCGCAGGGCTTCTTATTCAAGGTGGGACACCTGCATACTGCTGATGCCATATAAGGTCACCAGCCCCACTCTCTCCCAAGATCACGGCTGCAGTGAGCCACCTTTTATCTAGAGCCTAGAATCTTTCTCCTTGCAGAGTCTACTGTTATTCCACTAGGCCTTTATTTTGAGCATCAGTGGGCAAAGTCATAGCATCTTCCTCTTTACCATTTTGGTTATTCCACGACATTTGTTCGTCCAAGAGTACTCTTTTTCTTACAGGGTTTTTATGAATCTTTACACAAGTAAGATTTTCCCTTCCTGTATATTGGCATAAATGTTTGCTTTTGATAGATTGTGTAGATGTTTTTCTTCTTAAGGTTAAAAACAGACAAAAGTTAGCCAAATCTCACTGATGTTAAAGCACTCCAAAAGTTGTAGAGTTAAAAGCAAATAATAGGATCTGGAAAAGTAATTGATAAAATGATTAATTAAAGGAAAGAGTAAATGTTATATTTCTGAATGGATAGTTCTAAAATGAACAATATTTTTGGATTATTCACTTGTAGTTAAAATTGATTTTCAGAATAAAGCAAAGGATTAACATAAATTATCATACACTTAAGAAAGGTAAATTCTTTTTATTTTTTATTTTTATTTTTTTTACTTTTATCTGCATTTATTTTATGCTGAATTTATTATTCCCCTGCCATCACCTTTTGTTTCTTCAGTTTCTTCTGAGATATTTTTTTTTTTTCTTCTGTGCAACCTCCTCTTCTGGCTTTGGAACAATTTGTTCCTTTTCAGTGAGGATCATCTCAATTCGGCAGAGGGAGGGTTAATCTGGCCATGAGCTCTGTAATTTCGACTGCACATCTTAGGTGCCTTGTTCCCCTGGATATGTTCAATGACTAGAGAATCTACGTCTAAACCCTTAAGTTTAGCATTACTCTGTGCATTTTTAAGCATATGCAGCAAAAATTCACCACTCTTTTTTGGCTAATGACCTTGAGTCCAGCCCCACTGTTTGGCCTGAGCACCCCTCCTGACTCCACCATTGTACCGCCAGAATGGCACACACTGCTTCTTTAAAGTGACATCTTTCAGATAATTGGTGGTTTTTCGGATATGCATACCCTTGATGGCCTGGGCAGTTTCCAGGGTGTTCTTAAAGTGAACATGAAGATTTGAACCTCTTGATTTGCATGATTTCGTAGGTTTTCTGGGTCAAGAGAGTAGCGAACCATCTTCACCTCTGGCTGCTTTCAAGAAGAGCAGAAAGGTAAATTCTCAATAATTGAGTGCCTGGAAATTTTCCCAAAAAATATATGTTTTAATTTTTACAAATATTTTTCTTTGAAATAGAAAACAATATAATACTATGTAATGATTTAAAATTAAATCAATGAAGTAAATAGTCTTATATTATACATATATATGTTTTTATTAAATTTTTATATTTTATATTAATTACAGTTTATTTTCTTTGTATCCCAACTGTAGCCCCCTCCTCCCTTCCTAATCCCATCCACCCTCCCTCTCCTTCTATGCCCCTCTCCAAGTCCACAGATAGGGGAGATGCTGTTCCCCTTCCATCTGACACTAGCTTATCCTGTCTTATCTGAACTGGCTGCATTGTCTTCCTCTGTGGCTTGGCAAGGCTGCTCCCCCATCCAGGGAAAGCAGTCAAAGAGCTAGCCACTGAGTTCAGGTCAGAGACAGTCCATGTTCCCCTTACTAGGATAACTACTTGGATACTGACCTACCATGGGTTACATCTGAGCAGGGGTTCTAGGTTACATCCATGAATGCTCCTTGGTTGGAGTATCAGTCTCAAAAAAGACCGCTGTGCCCAGATATTTTGGTTCTGTTGCTATGCTTGTGGAGTTCCTGTCCTTTTCAAGTCTTACTATCTCCCCCTTTCTAAGATTTCCTGCACACTGCCCAAAATGTGTTTATGAGCCTCATTTTCTGCTTTTATACAATCCTGGGTAAAGTCTTTCAGAGGCCCTCTGTGGTAGCCTCCTGTCCTGTTTTCTGTTTTCTTCTTCTTGCAGTGCCCATCCCGTTTGCCTTTCTGAGTGAGGATTGATTATGTCTTTAGGTAAATATTAATTTAGAATTACTAATTTTTCTATTATTTTTCAATTATTTGGTGTTTAGTGAACTGAAGCTTATATTTACAATATGTATAGTTCTTTATATTTTGAAGAAATATTTACCATTTTTCATTTACGTGTGAAAAACAGGATATAAATTATAGTATAACCACCACAGTGCTTTTGTCAACATTTAGCCTATCTATTCTACCTCAAGGCATTAGTTACAAATGATGAGGGTATAATTTGCAAACTATTGTGACTATAGCTTAACGAGAGATTGAATCATGAATATTCTTTCAAGATTCACCACTAAAGGAAATGTAAATTTTTGAAGGTCATTGATTAATATTGATTTTTATTTTTATATAAAAAATATAGTGCATAATTGTAAAAGTTATCTCCATCCTCCATCTTTTTAATGTAAGAGGCTTAATAATTTACAACATGAAATGCCACATATATTGTGGCTACCTATTCATTATTCATTATTATCTTATTAATAATGAATTAATAAAGAATTATTAATTACATTCATGAATAGATCATTTTCCTACACAATTTTCAATGTTTATCATTTTATTCATCCTCATTTACTTTAGTGAATTCAATGATAAATTGTAAATTTCTAATTATTTTATTAAGCTAATATTTTATTCATTTTTCACCTTTACAAGTGAAAGATCAACCAGTAAAATTCTTATCATTAGTAAGTAACTACACAAAACACTTGCAAAATGACTCACATTTATATGTAATATTAAGAGTTATGTTCATGTTTATTCCACAATTAAGTAAAAAATAGAACCCTGCTTATCTATATATCTACATATCTAATTTTACACTGAAACTTGAAAGCTAGATTAAGAAAGTGTATTTGTAGACTATCAATTGGAAACATTACTTTTGTGATAATGTGCCTTTCTCAAAAATAATTTACTTAGAGTGATGTATAAAATTCTCTATTTTGATTGTAAACAACTTAAAATTTTATTTTTGGTTCCTTAGCCTACACAAAAGTTTATATTTAGATAAAAAATACATTCTGTAACTAAGATTCAGAAAAGCTTTTAGAAGAGGGGACAGAAAAATTATGTAAGCCAGAGGTTCTGGGAGTTTTCTATGAGACTATGTCTCTTAGTAAAGTCCAAATCTATAACCACAAAAGTCTCATTGAAATGTGAACTGAACCAAGACTACATCAATAAACATGCTAAAGCAGACAGGTAAAAGATTATGAAGACTTAACCCTACACAAAGTATTAGAGACAATTAAGAATGTTAAAAGTGGGAGAAATAGACTTCTCCAGGAAACAACACACCAAATGGGTATCCAGTATCAAATGGTAAGCCTTGAGAGCATGCATATCAGTAAGATTAAAATTGAGCCTTCTTTACTTATATTTTTAGTACTATGTGCATATATGCATATATTCATGTAAAATAATTATTGAAAAAAGAGGCTATGAATTTGAAAAAGAGCAAGGTATGGTCATATGGGAAAGTTCAGAGGAGGAAGAAAAAGGAAGGAATACTGTAATTATATGTAATTTTTAATTTTCATTTTATTTATTATCTCATATAACACATTGTAAATGTTGTTTTTGCTTTCACAGATAGGAGGATGAGCTGTGTTCAAGTCTTTCTTGCTCTTTCCAAACTCTCATTGGCTGGTTCAACTGACCTGGTCTGGTCTAATCTCTCCAATCTGACGGATTCAAACTGTCTTCCCTTGTTTTCTGACTAAATTTCTCTGCATGGCATCATTCTAATTCTCAAAATATATTTTCATCTTCTAGCTTCTCATTCTGTGGCTCCTATCTTCACTTTCTTTTAGCCTATACTCTCTGAAACCTCTCTCTGTAAAACTAGCCCAGTAAAAAACTTTTGGTCAAAAGCATCCTCTTTCTTCCTGAACTGCTCTTAAGTAGCTTCTCCTTCCTGTTCTTTTCTCCTGAGAATTAGGCATATGCGATCTCTGACTTATTCTATCAAATCTTTTCCTGATTAAGTATTTTGTCTGCCTGCCAATTGAAAATCAATTTCATAACATGGCTTCTTCATTCTATAAACTAACCTTGCCTTCATTGTTTGTGATTAAAGGTGTGTAACTGCTGGTATATCGGTATTCCAGATAACACTGAATCCGGAGCATGTCTGCATTCTAGCCTAATCACATAAACGTAGAGGGACTTTGGATGTGATCCCTTGTCACAACTGTCATGTTTCTGAATTAAAATTCCTCCCCATCTAACTGCCTTCTCTTTAACCTAAAATTGTACACACTTTAGCTATTACAATAGCAATAGCTATGACTCTCATAAATTTAATAGTCCAAATATCCTATGGAGATCTATTGTTGTGTTGGTCCTTTATAACTTCAGTGTGATCATCTGTGCTTTTGCAATAGTCTATTTCAGCATCACAGTTTTCCAGTCTGGCAGTCTGATGAATGATCTGTTCTTTTTTCAGCCAGTGTGTGCTGATAAGTCCCTATACAAGGGAAATCAGTTTTCTTTATTGTCCTTGACTTACAGCTTTCATTTGTAAACTTTTCTTGTTCATATAGGATCTTTATCATGTGGAAAGCCTTCTTATTCATACAGGACGTTGATCAGTTTTTATGGAACCCATAGTCTTTCATTACCTGTGGAAATATAGGCAAAACATCCTTCCCAATATAACATGTTTCTTGGCTTCCATTGTGGTGTTAATACATCTTTCAAGTATAAAAGTTAATTAATTCAGTAGGTTTTCATCTTTAATTAACTAGGTAATTAATTAATTCAGTTAACATCCTAGTAGTAGCCACCTCCTTCAATTTATCCCAGTCTCACCTTCGAGCACCCATTCCCACTAACCTATTCTTCAGAAATGGGGACACCCCCAACTACCCACACCAGCTCATCTAGTGACAAAAGGACTGAGTTCATCCTTATCCTCTTCCCCTCTGGTCTGGTAAGGCAGTCCTATCAGGAGGACGTGATCTAATAGGAAACAAGAGAGTCCATGTTAGATATAGCCTCTGCTCCCACATGAAGCCTGCAGTGCCCATTGCTACGTATACGTAGAGGATCTAGGTTCAGTCCATGTGTGGTCCTTGGTTGGTGCTTCAGAGTCCACAGGCCTTTCTTGGCCCTGGTTAGTTGGCTCTGTTGGTCTTCTTGTAGAGCTCTTGTCACCTCTAGTTCCTATTATCCTTCCCCCATCTTTCACATAAGACTCCCTACTCTTTGCCCAATGTTTGGCAGTGATCCTCAGCATCTGTTTTAACTGTTGCTAGGTAGAGCCTATCAGAAGACAACTCTGATAGGCTCCTGTCTGAAAACATAACAGAGCATCATTAATAGTGTCAAGACCCACTCTCCCATAAGCTGGGTCTTTTGTTGGTCCAGAAACCAGTTGGGCATTCCCTCAGTCTCTGCTTTATCTTTATCCCTGCATATCTCCAGGGAGCATATATTTTGGGTCGAAGTTTTTGTGGGTGGATTAGTGTTGCCTTCCCTCTGCTAGGGTGACTTGTATGCCTAAACGGTGTCCTCTTCAGTCTCTAAGGCTTCTGCTACTAGGAGTCTCCAATATAGTCACACTCATATCCTCCCAGGAACCTGCCCAAACTTAAGTCTCCAGCCACAGTTTCTCTTTTCTCTGCAAGCCCTCTGACCTCCCACTCCCAGACTCTCCATGTCTGATATCCACCTATATTTTTCTTTTTGCTCCCTATCCTTCTTTGTCTTCAATACAGTGTCTTTCAGCTAATCCCATTTCCCCTTTTTGTTTACCAAGGTACAATTATATCTTTATGAATCCACACATATTAAGAACTAGTATGTCTTATCTTTTAAGCTACATACTGATGTACTCACATTCAAAGCCTGGCTCCAAGCCTCCAAGGTGTGCTTCTTACCCATTTAAACACAGAAGAAAAAAAAAAAAAAAAACAAGCCATGTTGCATAAGATGTCAATACACACTGTCAATTATAATAAGTATCATTTGTCTGAGATAGAAGGAATATTAATTTGAGCTCCTCTTTCTCTTAGTAGATCTCTTCCACATAGATTAATGGCTATATCTGCCTATTCACTTTTTAATCTTCCTATTTGGCCTTCTGGTTCCACACATTAATTTGTCTTATACTTTGTTTTACTTGGAATAATGTTCTAATTCCAACAAAGTTTGTAGATACCTTCTGAAGGGGCCAGTGTGGATTCCAAAGTTCTCTTCAGATTATAGTTACATTAGCTCCTATGTCTACCAAATCTTCAATTTCCATACAATTTAATATTAATTTTGGTCTCTGTCATTGACAGCAGTTTGCCAAAAACCTGCCTTTCAGTACTTTCAAATCATCTTGTTCCTTCAATTGGAGCTGCTTTGCTTTTGACATTTGGAAGCACTAAAATGTGAGCAATCCTTTCTCTCACTTTCATCTGTTTTTTTTTCTTTACATAAATCATAATCTCAATCTCTCTCTTGAAGTTTCCATCTACAATTCCTGGTTGCACAATGAATCGTGAAGATGTTAGGCTACTTCTTTCTAAAATCATTCCTTCTCTCTTTGGGGAGAGAGATCCATGATCTCCAGTGGGCATTTAACAGCACGGAAATTTTCATGAGTCTCACTTTCTTTTGTAGTATATATTATGTCTCCAATACATACGTAAGTTTTCTCTAGGTGGTCTGTGGATTTCTGAAAGTTATATATGGCTTGTTTTATTTGTTTCTGGGGTATGATCAAACACCCTTAGGGAGTTTCCCATATTTATAGGATTAGCCCCTAGTGAGATCGTTGGTAACTGGTTACCTTGAATAGTATTTGCTTATCTGCATTCATTAGTCCAGTGCCTACCCTTATCATGTCATTTACAAATTCTGAAAAGCTGAGGTCTTTTTGAGAAATCTCTATGAATGCTTTGCTTACAATTCCTTTCCTAACAGTCTTGTCTCCCATGGTTAATCCAATGCAAATTTTGATATCTAGATTTACTGCTTATTAAATTGCATAGTCATTAGGGTAAATATCAGCTGTATTTTGAATCTATTCATCCATGGGTGCTGATAAAGCTTTTCAAGGTCTAAGAACATTTTTTACACTGTACTTTTCCATTTGAAAGTTATGGTTGCAATTAATACACATATAATAGCTGGATCTGACATTGCTCTGTTTATAGCAGATGTTAATCATGCAAGAAATGAGAAAAAATCTTAATGGGGATTTTTATAATCTTTGTAAATGACATAGATTTTTTTCTTGTTTTTCTACCTTATCACAGGCTCTTAAAACTGCTAAAATACATTCTATAATAAGGGAGTCATTTAATTTCATCTGTTTTCATAAATTTACATATTTACCTTCACCCAGAACTTTTATGATAAGTAACACCTTTAGACCTATTCCGACTTTCAATAATCGCAGCTAATTCTCACTACTTTGTCAGTCATTATAATTGAGAGCCATCTTTCAGTACAACTGCTGCTAAATCTTTCCAGTCCTAGAAGATAATTCTGTTTTGAGGAGTCCAGTTATTTAACATCTGTTTCACATAAGGTGAGAGCATGCAATCAGTTACTATTGATTCTTGAAAATGTTTGTGACCTTGTGTTTTAACAGGATTCCAAGCTAGTTGTTCATTTTATGAAATTTCACTATTTTCTGGCATTTGTTCCAGGGTAATTAGAAAAGCTAGTGGATGTGGGGTGGTCACTTTTCCTCAGTTTCCTGAAGAGGTGACAATGTAGGTTTAATAGGATGTCTATTTTGATCCTCAATTTCATTAGGTAGCATAGGCTAACAATTAAGCATTTCTTGTTTTCTTCTGTCAATCTTTTGTACTTTCATAGCTATTTTTTGTTGTACAACTATTTTTATGTTCTTGTACAGTTGCATTTTCAGTCTTTTAAAAGAGGAAATATATAAAAATCGCCATTGAAAGAAAGGAGGAGTTAACTCCAGTGGTCACAACTGTAATAAGTACTTCTGATGGCTTTTTATTTTTAGCAGTGGCTTATTGTAAGACAGACAGTAAGCCACTCCTAGTGATACCAGACTGAATGCATAATAAGATGCACTAAGACTAGGCATACACCTTCATATCACGGCTGGGTAAAGCAGCCCAGTAGAAGGTAATAGGTCACACCATTGGTAAAAGAGTCAGAGACACTCCAATTGTTAGAAGATCAACAAAAACCTCTAGCTAAACAACCACAACATATATACAGTAGACCTAGCCCAGACTCATGCAGACTTCATAGTTTCCATTTCAGTCTCTGTGAGACCCTACTATCCCTGCTTAGTTGATTCTGTGGGTCCTGTTTTCATGGTATCCTTGATCTCTCTGACTCTTACATATCTTCATCCCCTTCTTCAAAATTCTCTAGACACAGGAAGATGGATGGCTCAGAGATCTAGAGTAGAACAAAACACTACAAATATTAAAAAGAAGATGAAGAAGAAAAAAAAAGTCAAAGAAATGGTTCCTAATGATATTCTGCTATACTCACAGAAAGGTGAGCCAGACCAATTGTCATCAGAGAGGCTGCCTCCAGAAGTTTATGGGAGCAGATACAAAGACCCACAGCCAAACATTAGCTGTAATCATATTTTAATGTTGAAAATAAACAAAAAATAATATTTCACCAAATATCTTACTTAAAATGCCAACATTATTAAAAGTTAAAAAGAATGCATTCTGATGTATCTCACAGGAGCAATCAGATTTCCTTTATTTAGTTAAAGAAACAGCTGCAATAGCTTTCTTTATATTTCTTACTTTATGTTTCCAAGGAAACTGTTATCTTACCCCAAAGATAAACAAACAAAGAAAAAAACCCAAATATTTTGCCATGTTTTTAGCTTCATAGAAACACATTTTTTAAATGCCTGGTATATTTCATAGATGAAAATTATTGTGAAATTCAACTGTTGTGAAACAACAGTTTATTCAATGTTAATAGTAACTGTGGGGTGGGCAGCCCTGGAGATGGCCAGGTCCAGCAGAAGAGATAAGGAGCAGGAGGGAGTGAAGGGGGGAAGAGTGAGTCAGGCACAGGGTTAGGTGGAAGTCTTGCAGCCTAGCTGACTGTCAGAATGCTTGTTTACCTATTCAGTACTTAGTAGGCAGGGATAGATGCATGTTGCTCCAAAATATAGACCAAATAAGTTTGTCCCCAGACACATGCTTTAATTAGCCATTGGTCATATGCTTAGTCACCATTGTTAAGCCATAACATAATAGGTAACTTTTGCAATCAGTTTTCCTCATAAACCCCTAACCCAACTTTGAAGAAGGTAGAGGAATATTTTGCCAAAGAATGACAGCCTGTTTACATGCTGGTAGCTCTTGTGGTTTCAAATTCACTAGACAGAAAGAAAATCTCCATGACAGCCTAGAGGGATCATCATGTCCCAAGCAATGTATTATCAACTTTTAATGGTCATAGTACCAATTGTCACCAGGGCCCCCCAAAATCCTCCAGACAAAGCTGCTGCATTTATTATTTAATTGCTGCCATAAAACAATGTATCTGTTTTATATATTTGTAATTTTTTTATTTGTCTAATCTTGGTATTTTTTTTCTTTATCATATTACACCACAGTGGTCCTGTACAAGCTAACTTTTCTAAAAAAGACAGGTCTTAACACTTCATTATTTAATCATTTATTCACACCATTCTTTGTCCATCACTAGTAAGAAGAGGCTTTTCATTTGGTCTGTGCCAAATTCTCTAGCCCAATGAAATGTGATTACCTTTTTTTTCCCCCCAAGGGTCTTTATGCCTTTATAGGATTTTTTCCTTTTTAATATAATTTCATTTATTACAATTTATTCACTTTGTATCCCAGCTATAGCCCTATACTCATCCCCTACCAACCCCGCCCGCCCTCCTTTCTTCCCTCATCTCCTCCTATGTTCCTTCCCCAATCCACACATAGTGGAGGGCCTCCTCCCCTTCCATCTTACCCTAGTCTTTTTAAGCTTACTTTCTTGTTATAGTAATTAAAAATAAAAATGTTTGGATATATTATATTTACTATTAGCCCTATGATTATCACAGTGGTATTTTCTAACCTGCTATTAAAAATAAAAAGAGACAGACATCTCTTAGATTTATAATTGCCTTATTTACTTTGGGCTTGGCAGATATTTTCCTTATAATGTCTCAATATCCTCGCCATTCATCTCCCAGTCACCATCTGATGCCATCCACCTTAATCCTCCTCATCTGGTCTACCTTCCATACATAATCCCATATATATATATATATATATTTACTCTTCATCTTGGCCTTTCCATGCCATTATTGGAGTCCTTTCTCCTTGACCACATGTTTGTTTGCTTGTTTTCTCACACTAACCTATTATTGTCTTTCTTCCTCCTTTCTTCTCATCCTTCTGTCTTATTATTCTCATGATTCTCTCATCCTCAAAAGGTTGGGAAACTTAGCCATGTCTTCCCATTCTGCCCTGCCTAGGTATAGGATGTTTAATGAACCAGTCAGGCATAATGTTTTAGGCAGGTTTACACAAACAAGGCTTCAGCGTCAGTAAGTAGCATTAGATCAACCTCCAACATTTTGTTCTGCTTAACTTGTTCCCAAGTAAGTGCAGGGGAAGATGTGCTAAAAGTATCTTGGAGTCACAACCTAATAAGGATATCTGTCTAAAAACACGAGTAATATGCTCCTGAATTTCCAGCAGAAACTTAGAAACAGTATTTATGGGAGAAGGAATAAATGATTCATAAGAATTTTTTTCATCATTATACTATCCCCTGTTTGTGCAGTATTAAATGTCCTCCCAATCATGCAACATATACAGATTTATACCAAAAATGAAGGACCCCCACTACAGCATCATATGACTCAGCTTTGTTGGTTCTTTGTCAAGCAGTTGTGCTGGCTTTATGACTTTCACTGTTCCCATGACATATGTCTGTGCCAAGTAACAATTATCGATTGTTTTTTCTTTACTGTTTAGAACTAGTGTAATTATCATTGTAAGTTTCTTCAAAATTGTTTGTTTTTGTAAACCCTGTAAAATCATATTTGTCAGATCTCTGGTTGGAGAAGTATTAAAGGCTCAACAAGTAAGCAATATCTACAACTTTCAGGGATGATGTCAAAGACTTACAAAGTATTTGTAAAAGGTAAAATTACATGGTCCTTGGTTGGAGAATCAGTCTAAGAAAAGACCCCTGTGCCCAGACATATTTGGTCCTGTGGCCCTCCTTTCCTCTCAAGGTCTTACTAACTCCTCCTTCTTTCATATGGTTCCCTGCACTCTGCCAAAGGTTTGGTTATGAATCTCAGCATCTTCTTTGATACACTGCTTGGTAGAGTCTTTCAGAGGCCCTCTGTGGTAGGCTGCTATCCTTTTTGTTGTTGTTGTTGTTGTTGTTGTTGTTTTATCCTACTTCCAATGTCCATCCCATTTGTCATTCTATGTGAAGGATGATCATCTTACCCTGGGACTTCCTCCTTGTTTATCTTCTTGAGGTGTACAGAATTTAGTATGTTTATCCTATCTTATAGGTCTAATATCAACTTACAAGTGAGTATATACTGTGTGTGTCTTTCTGCTTCTGGGATACCTCACTCAGGATAATCTTTTCTAGTTCCCACCATTTTCTTGCAAATTTCAAGATTTCCTTGTTTTTAATTGCTTGTTTTATTCCATTGTGTAAATGGACCACAATTTCTGTATCCATTGCTCCACTGAGGGACATCTGGATAGTTTCCAGGTTCTGGCTATTATGAATAAAGCTGCTAGGAACATGGTTGAGTAAATGTCCTTGTTGTGTACTTGAGCATCTTTTGGATATATGCCTGGAAGCAGTATAGCTGGATCTTAAGGAAGTACTTTTCCTAATTTTCTACATGGATATAACCTAGAACCCCTGCTCAGATGTAGCCCATGGCAGCTTAGCATCCAAGTGGGTTTCCCTAGTAAGGGGGACAGGGACTGTCTCTGACATGAACTCAGTGGCAGGCTCTTTGAGCCTCCCAGCCTCCAAGGGAAGAGCA
>CM053742.1:102466146-102487646 GCA_028658305.1 Pachyuromys duprasi
AAAAAACAAAAAGGTAAAATTGCTATTATTCATGTAAGAGATTACCCATGATTCTGCACCCTTACCTAAATCTGGCATGCTTATATTTTATTTTATTTAATCCACTATAGTTACACCTAACGTGTATCTATGTTACATGAAAATATTGACTATATATTAGAATATCAAATCTTAGCAAGATTTTTATTACTATTCATTTATATTGAAATTGAAATGCAAAAACTGTAAATATTTATGATATCTATTAAGACAGGGAGGAGTCAGACCGATTTATATCATGATAAGCCCATCCTAATACTCACGTGACTTTCTTAGTTTTTGCTTTTGCAATTTTTGCTCTGAGAAATAGGAAGATACACATATACTCAGGGTGACCTTATCACCTACCCCTGCAGTTAATGCTCTCTGGAAACATATTAAAAAACTTACAGAAATTATTAGTAACTTTGCCATATTATTATTTTGAGTTTAAGAAGAAAATTATCTCATTTTGTTTTCCTTGTGTTCTGGTTGGATTTAACATTTTACTGATTTAAAAATGTTGAATGTGTTTGATTTCCTAGGAGTGATCTCATTTGTTTATGATTCATGAAAGTGATGGGATGATGAATTCAATTTTTCAAGTCTTACTAATTACATTTTCATTTATGCTCATTAAATTTATTGATCTATATTTTTTTGCAGTCTTTATTAGGCTTTAATATTAACGTACACTGTAGGGCAAACTACAGTAGATTGCTGTAATTCCAACTGCATGGCCTTATTTGTTTTGTAACTCTCTCCAGTAGCCTTAAGGTATGTTAAAGTATCACCTGACGAGCATGCCCAATATCAGCTTAGAATGTCTAAAAGTTCCTTTCACCTTGCTGTAGACAAATCCTTAAAAAGTGTTGATGGTGGAAGACTTTTACTATATAACAGGGATCTTCAAACCTTTATATTGCAGTATAATGCTATCATCTACAAATGTGTTGGGGCATACTTATCTTCATTCTTAGAAACATATTTCCTATAAGGTACAGATTGGACAATGGTAGTAAAACATGAAAATATTTTATATTAGTTTGTCAAAAAAAATGAAATCACTACGACAGATTTATTTGTATCCACATTATAAGAGGATTTTATTTATTGATATATTTACTTAATATGATTTTGAGATTATAATAAGATTGCATTTTTTTGTTTACAGCCCTCTTCTCTCCAAAATATTGAACATACACCTCCTGGCTTTATTTTCATATTAATGTCCTCTTTCTTGTTAACTGCTATTACAAGCATATATGTATAAATATGCAATCTATTCTCCTAAATATAACTTTTTCATTTTGTACAATTTTAATTTACATACATTCATTTTCCCTATATAAAGTATTCATACATATTGCCATATTATAGTTATACATCAGTGTATTTACATTTTAATTCAGGGTTTTTTAACATTTTTATTTTATATTAATCACAGGTTATGTCCTTTGTACCCGAGCTGTAGCTCCCTACCACGTTCCCTCCCTATCTCCCCCATCCCTCCCTCATCTCCTCCCTGCTCCTTTCTAAGTCCACTGATAGGGGAGGACCTCCTCCCCTTCCTTCTAACTCTAGCTTATAAGGTATCTTCAGGACTGGCTGCAATCTCCTCTTCTGTGGCCTAGCAAGGCTGCTCCTCCCTCGGGGGGGGGGGCAGGGAGGGTGTGTAAGAGCCAGATGTTGAGTTCATGTCTGAAGTGGTCCCTGTGCCCCTTACTAGGGTACCCACTTGGATATTGAGCTACCATTTGCTACATTCAAGCAGAGGTTCTAGGCTATATCCATACATGGTCCTTGGTTAGAAAAACAGTCTCATAAAAGACCCCTGTGCCATGATATATTTGGATCTTGCAGAGCTCCTGTCCTCTTCAGGTCATACTAACTCCCCCTTCTTTCATATGATTCCCTGCACTCTGCCAATGGGTTGGTTATGTGTCTTAATATTTGCTTTGATACACTGTTAGGTAGAATCTTTCTGAGGCCCTCTGTAGTAGGCTCTTGTCCTGCTACTTGTTTTCTCCTACATCCAATGTCCATCCCATTTGTCTTTCTAAGTGAGGATTAATCCTCTTACCCCAGTTCCTCTTTCTTGTTTATCTTCTTTAGGTGTATAGATTTCAGAATGTTTATCCAATCTTGTAGGTCTATATAAGTGAATATACACCATGTGTGTCTTTCTGTTTTCAGGATGATTGTTTCCAGGTCCCACCATTTGCCTGCAAATTTCGTGATTTCCTCCTTTTTAATTGCTGAGTAGTATTTCATTGTGTAAAATTACCACAATTTCTGTATCCATTCCTGAACTGAGGGACATCTGGGTTGTTTCAAGGGTTCTGGCTATTACAAATAAAGCAGCTACAAACATAGTTGAGCCAATGTCCTTGTTGTGTACTTAAGCATAGTTTGGATATATGCCTAGGAGTGGTATAGCTGGATCTTGAGGAATCACTATTCTTAATTGTCTAAGAAAGTGCCAAATTGATTTCCAAAGTGGTTGAAAAAGTTTATATTCCCACCAGCAATGGAGGAGGATTCCTCTTTCTCGACATCCTCTCCAGCATGTGCTGTCACTTGAGATTTTGATTTTAACCATTCTGACAGGTGTAAGGTGATATCTCCGGGTTGTTTTGATTTGCATCTCCCTGGTGGTTAAGGGAGCATTTCTTTAAGAGTTTTTCTGCCATTGGACAGTCCTCTACAGAGAGTTCTCTGTTTAGCTCTATACCCCATTTTTTAATTGGATTACTTGGTTTGTTGCTTTTTAAATTCTTGAGTTCTTTATATATACTGGATATTATCTCTGTCAGATATAAGGTTGGTGAAGATCCTTTCCCAGTCGGTAGGATGTCGTTTTGTCTTGATGATGTTGTCTTTTGCTTTACAGAAGCTTTTAAGTTTCATGAGGTCCCATTTATTAATTGTTGCTCTCAGAGCCTATGCTGTTGGTGGTCTGTTCAGGAACTAGTCTCCTGTGCTGATGAGTTCTAGGGTCTTTCACACTTTTTCTTCTAACCAATTTAATGTGTCTGGTGTTATGTTGAGGTATTTGACCCACTTGGACTTTAGTTTTCTGCAGGGTGATAAATATGGATCTATTTTTATTTTCTGCATATAGACATCCAGTTTGTCCAGCACCATTTGTTGAAGATGCTGTCTTTTTTCCATTGGATGGATTTGGCTTCTTCATCAAAAATCAAGTTTCCATAGGTGTGTGCGTTTATTTCTGGGTCTCCTATTCGGTTCCATTGATCCACGATTCTGTTTCTATGCCAATACCATGCAGTTTTTATAACTATTGCTGTGTAGTACAGCTTGAGATCTGGGATAGACTCACCTCCAGATGATCTACTGTTGATCAGGATCATTTTGAAATTCTGGGTTTTTTGTTTTTCCATATGAAGTTGAGAATTTTTCTTTCAAGGTCTGTAAAGAATTGTGTTGGTAATTTGATGGGAATTGCATTGAATCTGTAGATTGCTTTTGGAAGAATAGCCATTTTCACCATGTTAATCCTTCCAATCCTTGAGCACAGGAGATCTTTCCATCTTCTGATATCTTCTTCAATTTCTTTTTTCAGAGATTTGATGTTTTTCTCAGAAAGATATTTCACTTGCTTGGTTATAGTTACCCAAGGTATTTTATGTTATTAGTGGCAATTGTGAAGGGTGTTGTTTCCCTAATTTCTATCTCGGCCATTTTGTCTTTGGTGTACAGGAGGGCTTCTGATTTTTTTGAGTTGATTTGGTATCCAGGCAATTTGCTGAAGGTGTTTATCGGTTGAAGGATATAGGCTGAGTTTTTGGGCTTGCTCATGTATACTGTCATGTCATCTGCAAATAGTGATACTTTGACCTCTTCTTTTCTGATTTGTGTTTGCGTGATTTGCTTTAACTGTCTTATTACTCTAGCTAGGACATCAAGTACTACGTTGAAGAGATATGGAGAGAGTGGGCAACCTTGCCGTGTCCCTTATTTCAGTGGCATTGAATTAAGTTTCTCCCCATTGAGTTTGATGCTGGCTATAGGCTTGTTGTATATTGCCTTTACTATGTTTAGGTATGTACCTTGTATCCCTGATCTCTCTAAGTCTTTAAACATGAATGGATGTTGGACTTTGTTGAAAGCTTTGTCAGCATCTAAGAAGACGATCATGTGGTTTTTCTCCTTCATTTTTTTGAATGGTGGATCACATTGATGGATTTCCATATATTGAACCGCCCCTACATGCTTGGGATAAAGCCTACTTTGTCATGGTGTATGATATCTTTTATGTGTTCTTGGATTCAGTTTGCAAGTATTTTATTGAGTATTTTTTGCATCAATGTTCATAAGAGAGATAGGTCCGAAGTTCTCTTTTTTTCCCTTGGGTCTTTGTGTAGTTTAGGTATGAAGGTGACTATGACTTCATAGAGTGAGTTTGGTAATATTTCTACTGTTTCTATTTTGTGGAATAGTTTAGAGAGAATTAGAGTTAGCACTTCTTTGGAGTTCTGGTAGAATTCTGCATTGAATCCAATGGCCCAGGGCTTTATTTGGAAGGGAGACTGTTGATGACTGCTTCTATTTCCTTGGGGGATATAGGTTTATTCAATTTTTCTACCTGATCTTCACTTAATTTAGGTAGATGGAATCTATCAAGAAGATTGTCCATTTCTTTTAGATTTTCAAATTTTGTTGCAGATAGGCTTTTATAGTAAGACCTAATGATTGTTTGGATTTCCTCTGTCTGTTATTATGACCTCCTTTTCATTTCTGATTTTGCTGATTTGCATTGTTTCTCTCTGCCTTTTTGTTAGTTTGGCTAAGGGCTGGTCTATTTTGTTGATTTTCTCAAAGAACCAGCTCTTGGTTACATTGATTCTTTGAATAGTTTTATTTGTTTCTGATTGATTGATTTCAGCCCTGAGTTTGATTATTTCCAGCCATCTGCTCCTCTTAGGTGTATGTGCTTCTTTTTTTTTTTTCCTACGGCTTTCAGTTGGGCCATTAAGTTGCTTTTATGAGATGTTTCAAATTTCTTCTTGAAGGCATTTAGTGCTATGAACTTTCCTCTTCGCAGTGCCTTCATTGTGTCCCATAGGTTTGGGAAGGTTGTGCTTTCATTTTCATTGAATTCTAGGAAGTCTTTATTTCTTTCTTTATTTCATCCCTAACCAAGCTGTCATTGAGTAGCAAGTTGTTCAGTTTCCATGTATGTGCAGGCTTTTTGCTGTTTCTGTTGTTCTTGAGATCCAGCTTTAGATCATGATGGTCAGATAGGATATAAGGGATTATTTTAATCTTCTTGTATCTGCTGAGGCTTGCTTTGTGACCAACTATATGGTCTATTTTTGAGAAGGTTCCATGAGGTGCTGAAAAGAAGTATACTCTTTTGATTTTGAAAGAAAAGTTCTGTAGATGTCTATTAGGTCCATTTGATTTAGGGTCTTTGTGAGTGCCCTTTTTTCGCAGTTTTGCTTCTGACCATATAATCTGTCCCTTGGTGAGAGTGGAGTGTTGAAGTTTCCTAGTATTAAGGTGTTTGGATCAATGTGAGATTTCAGTTTTAATAATTTTTCATATACAAATGTAGGTAATCTTGTATTTGGGGCATAGATGTTCAAAATTGTGTTGTCCTCCTGTTGGAATTTTTCTTTGATGATAAGGAAGTGCCCCTCCTCATCTTTTTTGATTAGTTTTTGTCGAAAGTCTATTTTATTAGATACTAGAATCGCTATCCCAACTTGTTTTCTGAGTCCATTTGGTTGAAACACATTTTTCCAGCCCTTTACTCTGAGGTAGTGCTTATCTTTGTTGCATAGGTGTGTTTCTTGAATGCAGCAGAATGTTGGATCCTGTTTGAGCAACCATTTTGTTAGTCTTTGTCTTTTTATTGGAGAGTTGAGTCCATTAATGTTGATAGAGAATAGTGACCAATGACTGTTACTTCCTTTTATTGTTGAATTGGTGGTCTTACTACGATTCATTTTTTTTTCCTTTTTTAAATTTTGCTAGGAGATTGTTTGTATCCTATGTTTTCTTTGGTGTAGTTGTTTCATTGGATTGGAGTTTTCATTCTAGTATCTTCTGTAGGGTTGGGTTGCTTTGTAGATATTGCTTAAATTTAGTTTTGTCATGGAATATTTTGTTTTCTCCATCTATGTTGATTGACAGCTTTACTGGGTATAGTATTCTTGGTGGCATCTCTGTTCCCTTAAAGACTACATGACCTCTACCCAGGCCCTTCTAGCTTTCATAATTTCTGATGGGAAGTCTGGTGTGATTCTGATATGTCTACTTTCATATATTACTTGACCTTTTTCCCTTGCTGCCTTTCATATTTTTTCTTTGTTTTGTAGGTTTAGTGTTTTGTCTATGATGTGATGTGAGGTATTTCTTTTCTTGTCTAGTCTATTTGGTGTTCTGTAGGCTTCTTGTGTGTTTATGGACATCTCTTTCTTTCAGTTAGGGAAATTTGTTTCTATGATTTTCTTAAAAATATTTTCCAGTCCTCGGAGCCTGGAGTCTTCTTTGTCATCTATTCCTATTATTCTTATATTTTGTCTTTTCATGGCATCCTTGATTTCTTGAACCTTTTGTGTTTGGGACTTTTCTGATTTTACTTTTTCTTTGAGTGAGGAATCAATTTCAGCAAGTGTATCTTCGGCTCCCAAGATTCTCTCTTCCATCTCTTGTATTCCATTGGTGATGCTTAACTTTATGGTTCCTGATCTTCTCCCTAAGTTCTCCAGTTCCAGGTTTTTCTGTTTTTGTTTTCTTTATAGATTCTAATTTTGTTTTCATGCTTTGCACCATTCCCTTCATCTGATTGAAGGTGGCTCCTATTTTCGTATTTGTTTCCTCTCTATATGTTCCTAATTTTTCCTCTGTGTGGGCCATTATATTCGTTTGAATTTCCTGAGTTTCTGATGAATTAAAATATCCCTTAGTTTTCGGTGTTGCTAGTGGGGCAATATTGTCCTGATTTTTGTTGGGTGAGTTCTTATGTCGACCTTTGGCCATTGCTTATATATAGTCTTTGCTGTTTGTTCTTTGAGTCTGAACTTCGGACTGGAACCGTCTTATCCTGGTGTCTGTCGAATTCTTCAGGAAGATCATTGAGGTCCAGAGGTTTGAGAGTTTGTGTTGTTCCTTCAGTTGTTCCTGAGGGAGGAAAAGCCGCTGGCACAGAATTGTAAGCATGTTTGTGTGTGTATGTGCACAAATGGACGCGGGTGCAGGGATGTTTGTCTTGAAGGTGGGTACTAGGGTTGTAGCTGCTTGGGATATATGGGTTGAGAGCAAGCACAGGAGGGGATGAGGATGCTAGGGTGGTTAGTATCTGCGGATTGTGGGCATAATGTGCCTGCGCAGGATTCCTGAATACCCTGTGGTCTACAGTCTGTGGCAGGGTCAGCAGGATGGATTTTGAGGTCTGCAGCTGAAGCTGTGAGCGGGACATGAATTCTGTTGTGGACTCTCAGATCCCAGCCCTAAGTTCTATGCTGGAAGCTGTGAGCCTTGCAGGCTGCACTCTGAGTTTGGAAATGCTATCTGCTTCCTCAGCTGCTACCCCCTCAGGCAAGTCTGTGGAGGAATGCTGGAGATCTGTGCTAGGAGTGTGCAGCACTGTGCTCCTTACAGGTTGCTGTGTGCACTACAGGCTGCCCTCTCTGTTTCAATGCTGGTTGGGGTGTCTCCACTGCTGCCTTCCTGCTGGGTGCGGTATCTACCGGCTTCCTCTGCTGCAGGCTTGGCTATGTCTGCCACTGTTTCCGCCCATTTTGGGGAAGTGCCTGGGAATCGATTCTTCAGGAGAAGTCCATGGAAATGTCTGTGGTTGACCTGTGTCCTATTGGACTAAGATCAGGTTTTGTCTCCCTTCTTTCCCAGGCTCCTCATATGGTTATTTTGGGTTCCATGGCCCCTCGATTCGACAGGGAAACCCAGGCTCTGATGCCTTGGTGCACACAGTTCTTTTGTGGAGGAGAGTTAGGCCTGCAGCAATTCTCTGTGCTCTAGGGTGGAGCTTAGTTCTGAGATGGCGGCTTGTGCCTGCCATTCTGTGAGACCTTTTCCAGGGGAAGGCTGGGTGACCTAGGTCATTCCCATTTCCTTCCCTCCCTGTGGGTTTTTCTTGTGACTGGGACTCCCAGTCTCTGGTGATTTTTGTGCCCTCCCATTCAGTCTGGGAAGGTGATCAGGATATGCAGACCTGTGGCTCTAGTGATCAAGTGCCTGTGCAACCGGAGATCTCTTCCAGGTTCTAGCTGGGTGACCTGGGAATGGACCAGGCCGGTTCCTGCACATTGGGGCTTCCTCTCACCTGGAAAACAGGATTGCTGTTGTTTTAGGGCCCAGAGTTCAGGCTCTTGGTCACTTTACTGAACATGTTGTTCTGCAGCTCAGAAGCAGCATCCTCCTGGTGCTGCCATCTTGTCCTGCCCCCCGTATTTACATTCTTTATGCATGTGAAAATTTCTGTTTTATTCTGCCTTTTTCACTTGGAGGTATTTAATCATTGCATACAAGTTTACATTATGACTGTTAGTAATTCTTTTATATATTTTTATTTTCATTTGGTTTTGAAACTAATATCTATCAAGAATATAATTTGTGAATAAACCTACCTATTTCAACTTTAATCTTATTTTACATTTATATTTTCATTTAGCTTTATTTACCTACTCAGAATGATATAATTTGATATAGTTGTATTTATAACTTTCAAATATATTATAAAATATTTTCTAATTTTGATATTTATTAACCTGGCCTGTCAATCATCTTCATCTCATATTCTTTACTGCTTTGTTATTGAAAGAATATTGGAATTGCAACTATTTTCTGTTATTTCCCTTTGAAATTCCCTATCAGCATATCATAGGTAAGCATTCTATTGATTCTCCATGTATTGTTTTTCTCAATCTTTTAGTTTTATTTTTGTTAAGGATATTATCACTAAGTATTCAGTCCCCTATTTTTAGAAACACATATACTGCTTTAATAAATTCAAAGTTACCATTGAATTATTTTACTAAGGAAGATTACCACAGCCAGCAGGGTGTCTGTTATCATATAGTTTCTTCTCTATACGACAAGACTTCAACATAAAACCAGACACAATAAATATAATAGAAGAAGAATTATGGAAAAGCATTGAACTCCTTGTCACAGGAGACAACTTCCTGAACAGACCACCAACAAAACAGGCTCTAAGATGAAGGAGGTTCCATTAATTTATTAATTTATTAATTAATTTATTAATTCTTCATCTTAGAGCCTGTTTTGTTGGTGGTCTGTTCATAAACTGAAATGCTTCTGTAAGGCAAAGGACAAAACGGCAGCCTACAGATTGGGAAATGATCTTTTCTAGTTCCACAACTGATAGAGTGTAAACATCCAAAATATATAAAGAACTCAAAAACTTAACCTTGAGAAAAACCAAGAAACCCAGTTTTAAAATGGGATAGAGAGCTAAACCAATAATTCTCAACAGAGATATTTCAAATGGCTGATTAACATTTATAAAAATGCTCAATATTCTTAGTCATCTCAGAAACGCAAATCAAAATAATTCTGAGATTCAGTGTTATACCCTTCAGAATGGCTAAGGTCAAAAACTGAAGTGATACAACATGCTGGAGAGGTTGTGGAGAAAGGCAGAACCTTTCTCCGTTGCTGGTGGGAGTGCAAACTTGTACAACCACTTTAGAAAACATTCTGGTACTTTCTCAGAAAATTGCAAACAGCTCTACCTAAAGATACAGCTATACCACTCCTGGGAATACCCAAAAGATGCCCTACCATAAAAAAAGGATATTTGCTCAACTATGTTCATTGCAGTTTTATTAGTAATAACCATAAACTGAATAAAAAAGAAAAACATGTTCCTCAACCAAAGATTGGATAAAGAAACTGTGGTACATCTACGCAATGGAATACTATCCAGCTATTAAAGAAAACGACATCATGAAACTTGCAGGCAAATTATTGGAACTAGAAAAAATCATCCTGAATGAGATAACCCAGACCCAGAAAGACACATCCAGTATATATTCACTTATAAGCAGATATTAATCATATAATACAGGATAAATATTCTACAATCCACAGACTTAAAGAAGATAAGTAACAAGGGACACCCTGGGGAGGATTCTTAATTCTCATTCAGAAGGGCAATAAAATAGACACTAGATGTGGTTGAAGAGAGGGAACAGAAGGAAAATCTATCATAAATGTCTTCAAAAGTTTCTGTCCAGCAGAGGATTGAAGCACAGGCTGTGACTCACAGCCAGACTTTGGACAGAGTTCCAGGAGTCTTATGGAAGAGTGGGTGATAGAAGGACCAGGAGAAGACAGGAACTTCACAGGAAGACCAACAGATCCAATAAATCTGGGCATGTGCGAAGGAAGAGCAATGGAAACTGATGCATTAACCATGCCTGGAGAGGACATAGGCCTCTTGCTCAGATGTAGCTTATAGGCAGTTCAGTCTCCAAGCAGAGTCCTAGTATGAGGAACAGGGGCTGTTGTTGACATGGACTCTGTTGCTTGCTTCTATATCACTTCCCCCTGGTGGGGTGGCCTTGCTAGTTCACAGAGGAAGAAGATGCAGGCAGTCCTGATGATAATAGATAGGCTGGAGTCAGTTGGAGGGGACAAAGGAGGAGAGCCATCTCTTTCTGAGAAGTAGAGGAAGGGGATAGGAGAAAGAGGGAGGGAGGGTGGGACTCGTAGGAAATTAGTGGAGGGGCTACAATCAGGATGTAAAGGGAATATATTTAAAATAAAAAATAAAACATTAAAAAAGAATTACAAAAAATGATCTCAAAAACTATGGTCACTATTGTGATCTGCATAATGACAATGCCTGCTGACACCCAACATTCTGTGGTAAATCTCATAAGGTCCTACACCTAGGACAAAAGCTACAGACAATAAATTCATGATGAGAGAGGAAGAAAAAAATTATTAAGTTCTAGACTTAACAGTGAATCCATTCCCAAGTGGTCAGCCTTAAATACACACATACACACACATGTACTCAGAAGAAATTATATATATATATATATATATATATATATATATATATATATAATATATGTCCATATCTCTATACATATATGTGAGATAAGGTGTGGATTTGAGTGGGAGTGGTGGGACAAAAGGGAAAGTAGAGAGAAGGATGTATTAGATGCAAGTGAAGCAAATAAATACAGTACTGGTAAGTAAAAATCATTAAAATACAGCTATGAATTAAGTTTTTTAAAACTCTTGCTCTAATATTTTGAGTAAAGAATGAAAATGGACAGAGCTCTAAGATGGTGGCCACCATTGCACACTGTTTCTTAAGGGCAGAATATCTGAAACTCCAGAACAAGTGAGTGGATGGTCAGCTGAAGCCAGAAAACAAACTTTGAAGCTTCCCAGTCTAGACAGGACAAACAGTTAGATGGGGCAGATTGGATCCAGCACCCCCCCCCATGGATTTCTGCCAGGTCTGAGGGTGGCAAACTATTAACTGCACTTTTGTCTGCACCTTCCCTTGCTCCTCTTGCCCCAGCAGTGCAGCAGCTGCAGGGAGTGCATAACGCCAGGTATGGGGAGCCTCCTTATTCTAAAGGCCAAACAGGGGACCCAAATCTATGAGTAGAAAACTGTGGGCTCTCTGAATTTATGGCATACTCCTGCAGGTGAGTCCGTAGGCCCTCTGTGCTTTCTGCATAGGCCTGCAAGTGAGTGATTCTGCAAGAGAGCCCTTACAGAGTCCCAGATCTGGGTCCATCTATACTAGCAGCCAGACATCAGATCCCTCCCATCCACATTGCCACTGTGGAGAATATACGGATCTCTGGAATGTGTTCTCAACATTAAAATCCCTATTCTGTGGGTCTCCTAGTGGAATCTAACCAAACAATTCCTGGAACCAAGATGGTGCAGCTCAGGCAGATCTCGGTACTTGGAACACAACCTAGACAGGCCTGTGGGCCACTGAAACATTCAGGCACCTGTGCATGCACACTGTGCCTGGGAACAGCAAAGGGCACTACAACCACAACCTGTGCTTGCACTCCTCCCTTATGGTTCACCCTTCCAGGCAGGCACACCTCCGCTCACACTCCTGCCCTTGATCATTTGTGCCTGCCACCTTCCTCCCTTAGCTGCATCTGAAACACCAACCCCTACTCTCAAACAAGTGGACCTCTCTTATCTTCCTGAAGAATACTCCAGACTCCAGAGAGAAAGGAACTCAGTCTCCAGTACAGACTCCAGGAACAAACAGCAAAGGCTACTGACCTGTGGATTGCTAGAGGGAGGCATAAGAACACATCCAACAAAAACCAGGACATCATGGCTTCATCAGCAACCTCTCCCACCCCAAATCAATGAATATTTTAATTCACCAAAACACAGGGAAATTATTTTAAAGATATGCTTATCGAGTTATTAGAGGCAAATAAAGAGGAAATGAACAAAACTTTCAAAGAAATGCCGGCAAATATACATGCACAAATAGAGACATATAAAGAGGAAACAAACAAAAAACAAAGGCATGAAAACAGAATTAGAATCAATAAAGAAAACACAAACAGAGAAAACCCTGGAGCTGGAGAAATTAGAGAAAAGATCAGGAACCACAAAGGTAAGCATCACCAACAGAATACAAGAAATGGAAGAGAGAATCTCGGGAGCTGAGGATACACTTGCAGAAATTGATACATCTCTCCAAGAAAAAACAAACAAACAAACAAACAAAAAAAAAACGGGAAAGTTCCAAACACAAAACATCCAAGAAATCAAATATTCTATGAAAGGGGGAAATCAAAGAATAATGAAAAAGAATATTCCAGGTTCCAAGGTCCAGAAAATATTTTCAAGAAAATTATAGAAGAAAAGTTTCCCAATTGAAAGGAAGAGATGTCCTTAAATATACAAGAGGTTTACAGAACACCAAATAGACTAGACCATAAAAGAAACTCCTCACATCACATAATATGACTATTATGTAAAACTGCAGAACAAAGAAAAATATTAACAGCAGCAAGGGAAAAAGGCCAAGTAACATACAAAGTTATCAGTTTATTTTAAAGAAACCCCATGTGATATCCCCATGTGGCAACATTTAATAGAACTACATACATTTCTGTGTACTTATTTAACTTATAGTCCCCTCTTCTGCACAGTATTTGTCTCTTATTTTGCAAATTGGAATCATTTCCTTCAAAATAAAACTTTACCATTAGAAGGAAGGCTCATTGAGATGCAGGTTCTTATAAAGGAAAGTGAAATACATTTTGCTACAGAGAACCTCCTTATGCTTGGGAAGCCAATGAAACAGATCAAATGTACTACATTCCATTGTCCCAAGCAGAAAATAAGATGATGACATTTTCAGGTAAGTCATACTGTCTCAATAATAGTCACACTATCCTGAACTTCTTAGAATAGTCAGACATCCTTCAAAATGTCCATGAAGTATAACTAACTAAGCTACCTGGAAAGGACACTGTCCACCTTGTTAAGTTCCCTGCTGGCTGTGTAGTGGGCTTCAGGTTTCCAGCTTTTTTGAGCTGGCACTCATGCTGTGATTGACTTTTGTAATACAATTGTGTATGAGTAATTTCAGCCTCCTGTAAGAAACTCCTTGCCCATACACAAATAAAATCATTGGTGCACTAAGTTGGACGAGGGTTGTATCCTTATGTTTTTCTGGTTTTGTCACCATGCTTTTTAATTTTTTTCAGTTTAATTACTTTACATCCCAAGGGTGCCTCTCCCTCCTTTTCTCTCACTTCCCATGACTTACCCCCACTTTCCATTCTTTCCCCTCCCCTCTCATTTCCCCTTAGAAAGGGTACTTGTCTCCCCACATTTACCCTCCAAAGTACATCAAGACACATCAGGACTGAGTATATCCTCACCCCCTGAGGCCAGACAAGGCAGATCTGCCAGGGAGAAGTGATCCAAAAGCAGGCAATAGAGTCCATGTTAGAAACAGCGCCCAATTCCACTCACCAGGAGCTCCATATTAAGTGAAGACCAAACAGCCCATCAGATATATTTGTAGGGGGGGGGGGGCTAAATCAAGACCATGCATAGTCTTTAGTGGATGTTTCAGTCTCTGCAAGCACCCCATGGGGCTGGTTATTTGTCTTTGTTTGTCTTCCTGTGAGGTTCCTATCCCTTCCAGGTCCTTCCATCTCTCCCCCAAAACATCCACAGGAGCCCTGGAGCTCTGCCCCTTGCTGGGCTACAAGTCCTAGCATTTGTCTCTATCTCCTACTGGCTGGAGCCTCCCAGAGGATAGTCAGGTTAGGCTCCTTTTTGAAAGCATAGAAGAGCATCATTCAGGGATTGTGAGTCAGGGATTGCTGTCTCAGGTTGGGCCAATTATTGGTTGTATAATCGTTCAATCTTTGTTCCCTTTTTATGCATGCACTTCTTGTAAATAGGGTAATTTTATCAAGGATTTTGTGGGTGGGTTGTTGTTTTTATTCTTCCAGTAGTACTTCCTGGCTAGGAGACTGTGATTTCAGTCTTCAGGCCCTCCTCTGTTAAGAGTCTCAGCTAGAGACACAACCATGTCCTCCCAGGAGTCTACCTTGTAGCAGGCCTCCAGTTTGACAAAGAGATGTCCCACCTCAGTTTTCTTTCTTGTTCTCAGCTCTCTCACCTAGAAGACTGGTTCTCCATATATCTGATCCCCACCCTTGTATACCTCCCTATTCCATTTTTTTGCCCAGTTCCCTCTTTTTATCCACTTCTACTGTCTATTCTATTTTTCGTTCTGAGGGACATTCTGGCACACTCCCTTGAGCCCTCCTTGTTACTTAGCTTCTTTTTATTTGTGGGTTATAGTATTGTTATACTGTACTAAAGGTCTAACATCTGTTTATAAATGAGTAGCATTCCACTGTGTAAACAGATGAAAACATCAGCTTACAGATTGAGAAAAGATCCTCACCAACCCTATACCACACAGAGTGCTAATATCTAAAATACACAAAGAACTTAAGAAATTAAACATCAACAAATCAAATGATGCACTTAAAATGGAATATGTAGATAAACTGAGAATTCACAACAAAGGAATCTTGAATGTCTAAGACGCACTTAAAGAAATGCTCAGTGTCCTTGGCCATCAAAGAAATGCAAATCAAAAGGACTCTGAGATTCCATCTTACACCTGTCAAAATGACTAAGATCAAAAATGCAAGTGACAACACATGTTGGAGAGGACATGGAGAATGGAGAATACTCCTCCATTGCTGGTGGGAATATAAATTGTACAACCTCTCTATAAGTCTATCTAGCACTTTCTAAGAAAACTGGGAATAGTTCTACCTCAAGACTCAAGCTATACCACTAATAGTACTCACCAAATTATGAAACTATACAATATGAAAGTTTCTTTTTTTAATACTTCTTCTGGTTATAATTTAATATAGCAAAACTGAAGTTGGTATAATTAAGACTGACACTTATAAATACAAGTTATATTCTAAATTGAAACTAAAGTCTTAGCTCAAAGGAAATAAATGTTTCTCATTGACAGGGATTATTAATGATTATATGCTTTAAAAATAATAAAAAGAACATATTGATTTAATCTTATGTTAAACAGAAGGCAAAGGATGAAATGTAGATAAATGTAATATTTAAATTTTTAAAGAACATGACTATGTCAATATATTTATCTAAAATCAGTATTTATGAAAATGATGCTTAACTCAGATGTTGCCCTTATAGGGATCCTAATGATGTTATTCTTTCACAGATAGCAGGTAACAGAAATCATCAGTTCCTACAGTTTGATTTGCCTTTTTTCTGATCAGTCTAATTTGGATGTACTCAAATAAAGATAATGCTTTTGTTTGAATTGGTCAATACTTGCTATCTTATGTTGGCATAAATGTATAGATATCTTATATTTATTCAAGCTAATATATATTCAATTTCATTGTTTATTGGAGATTTCAAAACCATTGCATTAATGAGTCTAAATTAGTCACCTCAAAATAAACATTTCAAGCTGATAATTTTTAAATGAAAATTAGTGTCTTTAGTATCTTGAGGGTATTATAGCTAATTAACGAAAAGCAATTGTAATAATTTTCTTGCAACAGAAATTATAGAATCAGTAAAACATTCCATGCTTATTAACTAACACAATTTAAGTGTCATGCCAAACTGAACCACAGATAAAACGATTCAACACTGATCACTTCACACTATAGTTCCTGATATAAGGCCACTACAATGTATAAAGTCTCTAGGTTCTATTCAAGTAAAGCATACTTTCCTTAAAAGTAAATTTCCAATGACTTCAGCAAAAAAATGAAAGGACAGGGAACTCCAAAAGCAAATTATATGGCCTAAACAGAAAATTATCTTCCATATTTTCTCATGATTTTCTTTAGACAAATTCAGGAAAAACATGCAAGTTTGCAGCAGCCAATAAAATGTGAAAAAATCAGAATCTCATTAAGAACTATTGTGGGAAATTTACTGACATAAATATTTTTCCCACTTTCTCTATCTATCTATCTATCTATCTATCTATCTATCTATCTATCTATCTATCTGTCTGTCTATCTGTTTATATTATACTTTATTCACTTTAAATCCAAGCTGGAGCCCCCTCTCTCATCCCTTCTCATTCTCACCCTCCCTCCCTCTTTTCCTCTCATGCTCCTCCTCCAGTCTACTGATAGGGGAGGTCCTCCTCCCTTTCATCTGACACTAGCCTATCAGGTCCCACCAGGACCAGCTGCAGGCTGCATTGTCTTCCTCTGTGGCCTGGTAATGCTGCTTCCTCCTCAGGGCTAGGTGATCAAAGAAACAGCCACTGAGTTCATGTCAGAGACATGTTCCACTTACTAGGGAATAGACTTGAAGACTGAGCTGCCGTGGGCTACATCTGTGCAGGGGTTATAGGTTACCACCATGTATGGTCCTTGGTTGGAGTATCAGTCCTAGAAAAGACCCTGTGACCAGATTTTTGGTTCTGTTGATCTCCTTGTGGAACTTCTCTCCCCTCCAGGTCTTTCACCTACCATTTCTTCTGTAAGATTCCCTGAACTCTACCCAAAGATTAGCTATGAGTCTCAGCATCTGCTTCGATACCTTGCTGGGTATAGTCTTTCAGAGGCCCTCTGTGGTGGCTCCTGTCCTGTTCCCTGTATGTGGTACATTTACACAATGGAATACTACTCAAAAGTTAAAAACAAGGAAATCATGAAATTTGTAGACAAATGGTGAGAACTAGAAAAGATCATCCTCAGTGAGGTATCCCAGAAACAGAATAATACATATGGTATCTCCTCACTTATAAGTGGATATTAGACATGCAATATAGTATAAACATACTAAAATTGGTAGACATAAAGACGCTAAGCAAGAAAGTGGACCCAGGATAAGATGATCAATACTGTCCCATTTCTACAGGGGTCTTTTCTGGAACTGAGCCTCCAACCAAGGTCCATGCATGGATATAATCTAGAACCCCTGCTCAGATGTAGCCCACGGCAGCACATTATCCAAGTGGGTACCCTAGTAAGGGGAACAAGGGACTATATCTGACATTAACTCAGTGGCTGGCTCTTTGACCTTGCCTCCCACCCAACCCCCAGGGAGGAGCAGCCTTTCTAGGCCACAGAGGAGGACATTGCAGCTAGTCCTGATGAGACCTTATAAACTACATTCTGATGGAAGGGGAGGAAGACCTCCCCTATCTATGGACTTAGAGAAGGACAGAGAGGAGATGAGGGAAGAAGGGTGAGATAGGGAGGGAGTGAGGGAGGGGGCTACAGTGGAGATCCAAAGTAAATAAACTGTAATTAATATAAAAAATAATCAATTAATTAAAAAAAAGAATTTTGTCTGCTTCCTAATCAGCCATATTAGGTACTGAAGTTATGCTCACTACACATATATTGTCCTGCAAAACCTAAAATAATTTTGTTCTGCTAAGTTTCAAAATGTAAGGAAGTATCTGTAAAATCAGCAGTTCAAAACTCTTTAAGAAAAAAATATCCTTTTGTTGACAACAACAAAAACAAAATCACAAGATTAAGGAATTAGTTGTTAATAAAAGAGTTGAGTAATATCCTTGCATGACCATTTCCCCATAGTTACATATAATCGAATATCTATTTGCAGAAAAATAGCTTCAGGCTATGAGATTATAGCGTTTTTTCTGAATATTAAGAAAAGATGAAAAGGTAAATTAAAGGCAGTAATCAGGAAAATCCTACAATATTCTTTCTTATGGTATCAAGAAATTTAGCATGGAAAAATGTATCTCATAGTTGGGGAAGAGAGATGGAATTGAAACCACATGATAGTTTTGTGTCTATGTTCTAGGCCTTGACACGTCAAACCAGTGCGGAACAAAGCCCTAGAACCTTTACAGCCAGTGGCATAACTCATAATTGGAACTTGCCTAAAAACGCCAGTAATCCTTCAACACTGAATGGTAGAACAGTGAACAAAACTCCAGTAACTGAGGACCAAGATACCAAACTAGCACATACTTTCATTCTTGAAGTCACTGAGCTCCAACAATCTTTAGCAAATGAAAGTTTGTGTGTTAGCTAGATGACACAGACAGAACTTCTAGACTAATCCAGATATCAGATGAAGACCTGTATGACAGTAGACATAGTAACAGTATGTGGGATGTTCTATTGCCAGGCTTGGAGTAGTCCCAAATTATATCTATTCTCCAATAAATATTTCTCACTGACTTCAAGGGTTAACAATCATGTAAAACTTAACATAGCGTTAGGGTAGATGTGTAAGAAATGCCTCTTATCAGCACAATCCTAAATACAAATAGTATAACACCATGCAAGACTATAAAAAACAAGATAAGAGGCAGGAGTCTTTGCCTTGGAACCCAATGATGAACTATTCAAACTCACTCTAGAAAATCCTAAAGTATTACACTCTCAGGCAGATATTTGGAATAACATCAGAGAAAGCAGAAACAAAACCAAGCATATAAGAATTTTATTTCTTTTGATTTTTCATGTGAATGTTTTCAGTGGTCTTGGCCCTAAATCCAATGCAGTAATCAATAGTAATCTGTACAAGTGTGGGCCTTTGTTTTAACAGTGTCATCTGTTCTTGGCAGGATAAAATTTCAAGGTATGGCAGAAGTTTGTGTCATTGGTGGCCACAAATATAACAACATAGAATCCTGCAGCTGGCTAATCCGTGATGACTCTGAATGGGCCAGACAATAGAATCTTATAGTGATGATATAGGCTGGAAACTATGCAGAAGTCACCTTTGCTTAATTCTACCAAAGAGAAATATTTTTGAAGATAAGTTATCACTTTCATTTTCAACATTGTAAAAATGGCATATTTCAGGTAAATATTAGTTTGGTTTCCTTCTAATGCTGAAAGAATGAAAAAAAAATACCAAGAGTAAACTTTCATCTATTGAAAAATATTGAAGTCATTACAGACTCAGAGAAAATAAACATCACACTTAGAATTTCTCTCCCATATAAATTATATAAAAGGCAACAATTTTGGAGGTAAGTACTACCATAGAATCAAAACCAGATAAGTGTACAAAAAATTAAAAATGAATATCGAAGAGATCCAAGATGGCTGCCATGAGAGGACACTGTGTCTGAGGAGTAGGACAGCAGAAACAATGCAGCAACCAGGAGACTGAACTCTGGGACCTAAAACACCAGCAGTTGTGACTGCCAGGTGAGCTGAACTCCTACGGTGAGAAAATCAAGTGGGAAAACCCTAGGGACACCCAGTTATTCCCCGGAAAAATCTCCTGGTGACCAGCGGCACACAGCTGTGATCTGAGCAAGCAACAGCTGTGCTGGGCACCATCAGCCGCCATACTAGGCTGGATCACACAGTCTCCCGGGCAGTCTGAGGAGGAACCTGGTATGGTTTTTCACTGACCTGCACACTGAGGGCACACACTACCCGGATCCACCAGCAAAAACCTCAGTCCATGTGTGAGTCTGCAGGGCAGTCTGGGAAGGACCCGGGTTCTGCTTCAACCCACAGGCATACCGCAGGCGAACACCAATCGCCTCTGCAAAAACCACCTCAGACTGAGAGGGACAGGGGACTATTTTGACAAGACCACAAAATACGGGCACACACTGCATGCTTCCACTAGCAAAAACTTCAGTCTGTGTGTGAGTCTGCAGGCAAGTCTGAGAAGAACCCCGGTTCTGCTTCAACCCACAGGTGTACGGCAGGCACACACCGATCACCTGAAACACCTTAGAATGAGAGGGTCGGGGGACCATTTTGACCAGACTGCACACTGCGGGCACACATTGCACCCGTCCGCCAGCAAAAAACCTCAGTCCCTGTGTGTGTCCATGGGCCAGACAGAGAAGGCCTCAGGCACCATTTCAGACAGGCCTGCATACAGCAGGTGCACACTGCTCGGCAAGGCCTGCAACCAACCCAAACCCACTGTGTATGCCCCAAATATCATCTCAGACTGTGGTGCAAAGCCCCTGGTCGAGAAGGGGGTGCCAAATCACCAGTACAAGGGAGAGAACTTAGCAGCAAGCCCAGGGCTCAGCTCACAACCCCCAACTGACATCTCAAACAAGAACACTCAGACTCTAGCACAGAGTGAGGAGTAAAGCCTCCAGACCAGAGGGGTGGCCAGCCTGCAGTGCTCACAGCTTCTAGCACAGAATATGAAGCTGGACACACAGAGCCCACAACAGAGTTCAACTGAGACAAAAACACACACTAACAAACCACTGGAAATCCCTGATCTTCTTGAAGAATACTCCTAACACAAGAGACTGACAGTTTCAGACTGACAGTTTCAGATTGAAGCTCAGCCTTAAAGCACAAACAGCACCCTGATTATATATGAACAAATACCCAGAAATCAGAGAAAGAACTCACCCAACAAAAATAAGGACACCATGGCCCCATCAGAAACACACAAAAGCAGTGGAGATTTTAATTCAGTGGAGACACAGGAAAATTATGTTAAAGCTTTGATTATGCAGATATTGGAGGAACAAAAGGAGAGACAAAAAGAGGAAATGAACAAGGCCCTCAAAGAAATGGAGAAGAATTTAACTGCCCACAAAGAGGAACAATCAAAGATAAACAGAGAGGAAACAACCAAAATAGGAGACACAGTCAATCAGTTGAATGAAACGGTACAAAGCATGAAGACAGAATAAGAATCTATAAAAAAGACACAAAGGGATAAGAACCTAGAGAACTTCTCGCTTTGGAGAACTTAGAGAAAAGATCAGGAACCACAAAGGCAAGCATCACCAATAGAATACAAGAGATGGAAGAGAGAATCTCGGGAGCAGAGGATATGCAGGCTGAAATGCACTCCTCACTCAAGGAAAATAGAAAATCAGAAAAATCCCAAGCACAAAACATCCAAGAAATTAAAGATGCCATCAAAAGAAGAAACTTAAGAATAATTGGAATAGATGAAAAAGAAGACTACAGGCT
>CM053742.1:102495167-102505210 GCA_028658305.1 Pachyuromys duprasi
TAATCTAATCATGTGTAAAAGAAACTAAAGTTTTATGTGTTTACATGAAATTACCCACACATGAAAGGTGGTTCTTGTTTCTACAGAATGCATGTATAGAGGACTTCATGTCAGAATACATTTTCATGAAGTAAAGAGGGACATGCTACTATTTTCTAATTAAGATAAAATACTTATATATCAGGGTACTATATCCATATCCCATGTATATTGTAGATGACTTAAAATACAATGTTTTTTTTCTCCTTCACACGTTAATTATAAACTTTGCTTCCTATTACTCTAGAAGTAGTTAATCAAGCCATTGATTGAAGCTTGAAATCATGCAGGTGCTGCTATTACATATTCATTATTAATCATATTATTTATTCAGGCCAGGGAATTTTGCATACTCAACACATTCTCAAACAAATACTCATGTTACCTACAATCTGAAATGTATCATAGGGTAATTCATTAAAAAATCTATGTGTGTTAGAACAAAATACTATTTTTCCAATTATCAGTCTCAGAGGCATAGTTGCTTTACTGTGCCTTCTTTAAAGAGACTAGATGCGCTGTTATTTTATGTAATATGCAACATATTTAAAAATAAAGTTTCATTAGTTTTCTAATATTTCAATAGGTAAAATCATCTTTAAAATTATTCTGGGGACTTTATATGGTAATAATTTCAAGACTATCTTATGTTTAATTCCATTTAGTTTACAATCAGGAAATGTAGCAATGGAAGTAAATTGTATGTTTAAGATTTTTTGTGAATAGTACTCATTTATAGAACCTTGCCTATAACCCTCTGAGATCAACATCCTGAGTATGGTACTATCTTCTTTATCAGCTAATTCATTATTTCTGTAATTACCTGTAATAATGAACATTAACTGCTAAAACTGTTTTAATAGACACATCAAAAGAGAACTTTACCACTGTCCTTCATGTTTTTTTTTTCACAAACAAAATTTGTATCTCCTATAATTCTCTATTTATAGTAGGATCTCTTCTGGCTCTCCTTATACTGACAGCCTATATAAGTCTGTACTCATTCATACATTATCCCTAATTTTCTATTCTTCCTTATTATTGATTATTCAATATTTATTATTGTAAATATTGATGTCTGCTCTTCTACAACTTTCTATAAATCACACATTCTCCAAAGACTACCCCATTGTTCCTACTGTGAACCATAACATCGACACAAGTTTAATGCCAAAATATCTCTTGTATAGAGAAAAACTGGGACTGCTGAACAATATAAATATGAACATGACTCCTGTCCACCAAATGGCTACATGAAATTCAATAAAGACATTCCTCTAAGATAAAGCAAAGTAAACAAAGCACCAACCACATAGACCTTGGAAAAAGAAAGGTAAAACCTACAGACACTTTTTTCCGGATGTCCAAAGAGTCTACACGTGCAGAAACACAGAAGCAAACACACACACACACACACACATACAAACACACGAAAAAGAAATTGTGTGGAATTCTCAAAGACAAATTAAAATTCTTGTATGTTCAAACAATTTAAAGATGAAAGAGAAATTCCTGAAAGAATGTTAAAATGACCTACTGAATTAATCCAATTGCATATAAGCAAGTAAAATGCCCTGTATTTCAACTTAGGATATTTAAAGTTATATTTATTTCCCCAAGTTTTCTTTTTTAATAATGCATTCATTGGGATTATAAAGAATAAAATTACCAATACTTAGTTACTATACTATATTACTAAAAAAGTTCTAATAATAGAATATAAAATATTAAATTCAAAATTGCTTTAAAATGAATAATTTAAAATACTTGAACTGTTTAGAGAAAATCTGCAGAGCAGTAAATATCAAATATCTTTTTAATTATGGTGCACAATCTTTGCTATATTTTTAGTATATAATATATTAATACAATAATATCAAATATATGTGCAAAACACATTGCACCTTTCTCCAGTCCATGTTATTTTGGTTTTTTATTTATTTTTATTAATTACAGATTATTCACTTTCTATGCTCCCTGTAGCTCTGTCTCTCCTCACCTCCCAGTCCCACCTTCTCTCCCCTTTATTTACCCATGTCCCTCCCCAAATCTACTGATGGGGGAGGTCCTCCTCTCTTTCCTTCTGATACTAGTCTATCAGGTCTCATCAGAGTGGCTATATTGTCTTCCTCTCTGGCCTGGTAAGGCTACCCCCCCTCAGTAGGAGGTGATCAAAGAGCAGGTCAATCAGTTCATGTCAGAGACAATCCCTGTTCCTATTACTATGGAACCCACTTGGACACTGAACTGCCATGGGCTTCATCAGTGCAGGGATTCTAGGTTATCTCCATCAATGGTCATTGGTTGGAGTGTCAGTGTTAGAAAAGACCCCTGTGCCCAGACGTTTTGGTTCTGCTGCTCTCCTTGTGGAGCTCCTGTCTTCTCCATCTCTTACTATTTCCTACTTCTTTCATAAGATTCCCTACACTCTACCTAAAGGTTAGCCATATGTCTCAGCATCTGCTTTGATACCATGCAGTGTAGAGTCTTTAAAAGGCCCTCTGCGCTAGGTTTATGTCCTGTTCCCTCTTTTCTTCCTCTTCTGATGTCCATCCTCTTTGCCTTTCTGAATGGGCATTGAGCATCTCAGCCAGAGTCCCTTCTTGATTAGTTTCTTTAGGTGTACAGATTTTAGTATGTTTATCCTATATTATATATCTAATATCCACTTATGAGTGAGTATATGCCTTTGTGTTTTTCTGCTTCTGGGATTTATCACTGAGGATGATCTTTTCCAGTTCCCACCATTTGCCTGCACATTTCATGATTTCCTTGTTTTGCTGAGTAAAATTCCATTGTGTAGATGTATTACAATTTCTATATCCATTCCTCAACTGAGGGGCATCTGGGTTGTTTCTAGTTTCTGGTTATTACAAATAAGGCTGCTACAAACATGGTTGAGCAGATGTCCTTGTTGTATACTTGGGCATTTTTAGGGTATATGCCTTAGAGTAATATTGCTGAATCTTGAGGTAATAATGTTCCTAATTTTTGAGAAAATGCCAGATTGATTTCCCAAGTGGTTGTGCAAGTTTACATTCCCACCAGCAATGGAGGAGGGTTTCCTTTTCTCCACAAACTCTCTAAAATGTGTTATCACTTGAGATTTTAATCTTAGCCTTTCTGATAGTTTTAAGGTGAAATCCCAGGGTCATTTTGATTTGTATTTCCCTGATGACTAAAGATGTGGAACATTTCTTTAAGTGGTTTTTAACTCACTGAATGGGTAGATATGCTTCCATAGTTGAATGGAGATCAAGTAAATAAATTAAATAGTACTATATCCCCTAAGGAAATAGAAACAGTCATCAAAAGACTCCCATAAAATAAAAACCCAGGGGCAGTTGGTTTCAGTGCAGAACTCTATCATTCTTTTAAAGAAGAGCTAATACCAATGTTCTTTAAAATATTCATTAAAATAGAAACAGAAGGAATATCATCAAGCAAATTCTATGAGGCCGCATTCACCTTGATACCTAAACTGCAAAAGACCTAGCAAAAAGGGAGAACTTAAGATCAGTCTCACTTATGAACATTGATGCAAAAATACTCAATAAAATCACTGCAAAACAAATCCAAGAAAACATCAAAGTTGTCATCCACCACCACCAAGTGTTCTTCATCTCAGGCATGGAGGGTGGTTCAACAAACGGAAATCATCAATATAATCCACTGTACAAATGAACTGAAATTTAAAACAAAAAAAAAAAAACAAAAGAAACAAACATGATCATCTCCATAGATGCTGAAAAAGCATTTGAAAACATCCAAAACTCATTCATGTTTAAAGTTTTGGAGAGATTAGTGTTAGAAGGCATACACCTACACGTAGTAAGCCTATAATCTAAACTAAATGAAGAGAAATTGAAATCAATCCCACTGAAATCATGGACAAGGCAAGACTGCTCACTCTTTCCGAATCTCTTCTATATAGTACTGGAAATCTAAGCTAGAGCAATAAGACAACTAAAGAAGATCAAGTGGATACAAATCAAAAAGGACAAAGTAAAGGATCACTATTTACAGATGATAAGTAAGTATACATGAGGTACCAAAAATTTGCACCAGAGAACTCCTTCAGCTGATAAACAACTTTATCAAAGTGGCTGGATACAAAATTAATTCAAAAAAAAAAAATCAGTAGCCCTCCTGTGTACAAAAGGCAAAAGGGCTGAGAAAGAAATTAGGGAAACTACACTCTTCACAATAGCCAGAAATAATATAAAGAGTTAAAAACCAAACAAAACCAAAATAAAAAAAAATAGAGGCCAGCATTAACAGACAAGAATCCAAATACAAACATATGAAGGAAATTGTGCAAGATATAAAAACAGAATTAGAATCCATAAAGAAAACTCAAACTGAGAAACTCCTGGAGATGGAAAAACCTAGCAAAGAGATCAGGAGACACAGAAGTAAGCGTCACCAACAGAATTCAATATATGGGGGAGAGAATCTAAGGCATTAAAAACACAATTGAAGAAATCAATACTTCTCTGAAAAAAAGACATAAAATCAGAACAGGTCCTGATTCAAAACATCAAGGAAATCAATGATACCTTCAAAGAGAAAACTTAAAAATACAGGAATAGATGAAAAGGAAGATTCCAGGATCCAATGTCCAGAAAATATCTTCAAGAATATCATAGAAGAAAATTTTCACAGCTTGAAGAAAGAGATGTCCTTAAATATACAGGAAGTATACAGAACACCAAATAGACATTACCAGAAACGAAACCCCTCCCATCACATATAATCAAAACAGTAAATCTACAAAACAAAGAAAAATATTAAAAACAGCCAGGGAAAAAAAGACAAATAGCATATAAAGGTAAACCTAGCAGAATCATACCGGACTTCTCAACAGAAACTATGAAATTCAGAAAGGCCTGGGCAGATGTCATGCAGACTAAGAAAACACAGATGCTAACCCAGACTACTATCCGCAGCATAAATTTCAATGAACATAGATGGAGAAGGCAAAATATTCCATGATAAAGCGAAACTTAAACAATATCTACACAGCAACCCAGCCCTACAGAATATACCAGAAGAAAACTCCAATCTAACAAAATCATCTACACCCAAGAAAACACAGGGTATAGTGAGCTTCACAAGAAAAAGAAATGAAAAGAAAATAAGCACACAAACACAGTATCACCACCCACTCCACAATAAAAAGAACTAGCATCCAATGGTCACTATTATTTATCAATATCAATGGACTCAACTCTCCAATAAAATAAACACATACTAGGAGAATGATTGCAGAAACAGGAACCAACATTCTCTTGCATTCAAGAAACACACATCTATACAAAGACAAGCAGTACCTCTGAGTAGAGCGCTGGAAAAAGCTTTTAAAGTAAATGGACCCAGAAAACGAGCTAGTGTACCTATCTTAATATTTAATACAATTGACTTTCAACAAAAAGTAGTCAAAAAATGAGGAGGGACACTTCATTCTCACCAAAGAAAAATTCCACCACAAGGACATCACAAGCCTGAATATCTATGTGCCAAATAAAAGGGCACCTGCATTCATAAATAAAATATTAAAGCTCTAATTACACATTGATCCCAACACCTAAACAGTGGGAGACTTCAACTCTCTATTCTCATCAAGGGACAAATCATCTAGACTGAAGGTAAATAGGAGAAAATGACACAGAGGTATTAAATGAAATGGATCTAATGTCTACATAACTTTTCACCAAAACTCAAAAGAGTATTTCTTCTTCTCAGCACCCCACCGAACCTTCTCCCAAGTTGAACATATAGTAGGAAAATAAAACAAGCTTTAACAGATACAAGAAGATTGAAATAATCCCTTGTATCATATCAGAACACCATGACCTAAATCTAGACTTCAACAACTACAGAAATAACAAAAAAGCCTACATACATATGGAAACTAAATAACTCTCTATTCAGCAACAGTTGGGTCAGAGAAGAAATTTAAAATAATAATGATAATAATAATAATAATAAAGACATTAGAGACTTCCTAAAATTAAATGAAAATGAAGCCACAACTTGCCCAAAGTTATGGAACACAATAATTCCCCAAAATTATGGGAAAACAGTGCTAAGAGGAAAGTTCATAGCACTAAGTACTTTCAGAAAGATGTTTGAGACATCTCATGTAAGCAGCTTAATAGCACACCTGAAAGCCCTGGGGAGGGGGAAAAAGCAGACATATCCAAGAGTAGTAGATGGATAGAAATAATCAAACTGAGGGCTGAAATCAATAAATTAAAATCAAATAAAACAATTCAAAGAATCAATGAAACCAAGAGCTGTTTCCTTGAGAAAATCAACAAGATAGATAATCCTTTAGACAAACTAACTAAAAGGTAGTGAGAAACTATCCAAATCAGCAATATCACAAACAAAAAGGGGGACATATTGACAGACACTGAGGAAATTCAAATAAACATTAGGTCTACTTCAAAAGGAGAACAGAGTCACAAACAGAGTCAAAAAGAGCCCAGGTGTCCTAAAGAGAGCTATACTTCAAGTACATTATATGGAAAGAACCAAGAAGAGGCCTATAGACTGCTCAGTTTCCTAGTGGATTCCCTAGTGAAGGAATCAGGGGCTGTCTGTGATGTAAACACAGTGGCAGGCTCTTTGATCACCTACCCTTGGGGAGTGAAACCTTGCTGGGCCATAGAGAAAGATGATGCAGCCAGCCTTGATAAGACCTGATAGTCTAGGGTCAGATAGAAGTGGGGGAGGACCTCCTCTATCATGGGACTGGGGAAAGGCATAGGGGGAGTAGAGTGAGGGTAGGTGGAACTGGGAGGTGACAAGTGAGGGCTGCAGCGGGCATGCAAAGTGAATAAGTTGTAATGATTAAATAATTAAAATATAAAATTATATTGTTTAGACAATTGATTTTATAGTTTCTGATAACACATGAAGCTAAGACCATGTCAGACACATCTTTTAATCTACTTCCTAGGGGACCCACATGGTAGCTAAGCTGCCTACTGGGTATTTATTTGCAGAGAGCATAGATCTAGTCTTTGCATGGTCCCTGCTTGGTGCTCCAGTCTCCACAAGCCCCTCTGGGATAAATTTAGTTGGTACTATTGGTTTTCTTGTGGAGCTCTTGTGCCATCTGGATCCATCTAGCCTTCCTCATACTCATCTATAAGCTTCCCTGTTCTCTGCCCATTGCTTGGCTGTGATTCTCAGTTTCTGTTTAAATCCATTGCTGCCTTTCAGAGGACAGCCATACTCTCAGAGTCTGTCCTGTGCTTTGTTATTTTTTCTTTTTTTCGTTCTTTTTTCCTGGGTCAGGTTTACCTCATTCAGAATAATCTTTTCTACTTCTTTCCATTTCCCTGTATGTTTCATAATGTCTTTGTTTTTAATAGCTGATCAGTATTCCATTGTGTAAATGTACCACTGTTTCTTTATCCATTTTTGGGTTCAGGGACATTTGGGTTGTTTCTAGGTTCTGGCTATTATGAATAAAGCTGCTATGAACATAACTGAGCAAATATCCTTGTGGTTTGGTGAAGCATCTTTAGGGTATATGCCCAGGATTGGTATATCTGGGTCTTAAGGTAGACCTATTCCCAATTTTCTGGGAAAGAGCCAGATTGATTTCCAAAATGGTTGTACAAGTGTACACTTTCAACCATAATGGAAGAGTGTCTCCCTTCATCCATATCTTCATCAGCATATGCTATCACTTCCACCTAGTGGCCTCCTTGCCAGTACACTGTGAAAGAGGCAATACACAGTACTGCTGCCTCTGGATGTGCAGAGGTAGGTTTGTAGGGTGGTGCACTCATGCTTTCTGAGGATTCAATACAGTGGATAGGAGGATGAGGGAGGAATGGAGAAGAAAAACTGGGAAGAGAGGAGGGAGGGTGTTACAATTGAGAATTAAATAGAAGAAGTAAATAAAAAAGAAATCTAATGAAAACACACACACAAGAAATTGAGTTTATTTTGCAGAAGGAAACAGTAAACAAATACAATTTAACCAAAATTTCTGATAATGATTTATAGAATTCCTGATTTGATTCAAGTGATTGTAAACCCTTCTCCACAATAGCAAGAACTGCTAAGGTTATATGAACCTTCACATGCCACTTGCATGTAAATTGCATTAAAAAGAAGAGTTATATGAACCTTCACATGCCACTGGCATGTAAATTGCATTAGAAAGAAGAATAAGTCAGAGGTAGATTTATACTTACGTAAATATTTGCCTTAGTCTAGGAGATGATATCATCATGTCTTAGTGTGCACCATGGTAAGATGAACTATAAATAGAAAATAGGTATTAGCTACCTATACAAGACTTTTAAAATAACGCAAAAGAGCTGTGACCTGTTTCTTAGTAAAAATCCTTGTTATCCTATCACCTAGGGAATTGTTTTTGAAACGAAAGTCAAAAATATTTCTCTGAACACATAATGAACTCATGGAGCCAAGAGATATTTACAGTATTTAGTTAAATGCCATCTGAATGGAAAGACATACAGTTATCAGTTATCTTGTTATAACCCCTTGCAACTTAACTTAAACCTTTTCAACCTATGTAATGAAAAACAGTTGTTCTGAATTTACGATAAACTTGTGTAATGAGGACACAGATAAGAAATGTTTGGTTTTAATGGAGAAATATTTAATCAGAAATCCTGCTGTTTAGCAGATTTTATGATAAATGATTTTATGGCCATCAGGTAATTTTTCTTCTGATGTACATAGACCATTGCTTCAGAATTTATATAAGCCTAAGAAGATAATAAAAGTTGTTGGAGCCACTCCATCCACTATATATGTTTATCTAATTTTCTGTACATATTTATGCTGTTGGTTGAAGCTGGAGATTCTGATTCATGTATCATCCACCAAATATGTGTTTGTCTGTCTGATCTGATCAACAGTGGCCCCTGATAATTTTCAGTGACAGCATAAGCCATATGCCATCAGCTCTACTGTCTCCCTACTATCAGTGAAAGTTAAGCCAGGTGCCATCAGCATTAGTTTTTATAGAGTTTAAGTAGTCTTCCAGTTTAGAGTTTTTTGCCTTAAAGAGTTTATGAAAGTTCAGAGATCCTACTCAGAAGCTATCAGTTCTGGCCTTTAACGTGTTAAAGAGAGTTTAAGAGTTTGTCCCCAAGATCAATGCATACAGACCCCAGAGCCACCAGCTCCGGTTGTTTAAGAATTAAAGAACATCCAGAGTTCTTAGCCAGAAGATATCAGCTCTGGTAATTGAAAATTCAGAGAGAGATTAGAGCCTTTAGCCAGTTACAAACAATACTGGCTGCAACACATCAGAAACTCTCTAGCTTTTTATGCTAGAGAGTTAAAGAAAACTCAGGAGTTTCTAGCCAGAAGCTGCCAGCTTCTTGCCCCTAGAAATCATAAGATAACTTTACATTTGATCCCTCAAAAAGAGAGTTTAGAGCAAAACTTTAGCGTCATCAGCCTGGCAGTTTAAGAGTTAACGTTTAAAGCAAGCTGCCAGCCACAAATAGTGGCTTGCCCTTAGAAGCCAGGAACAATCACCTTTTGAACCCTTTCACTTATCTGTTTCCTGCCTCAGTTTTTCCTGGTGTCAAAGCTAGCCTACGACAGTAGGTTTTGCACTAGGGCCATGGCCTACCTAGTCTCAGTTTCTTGGAAACTTTTGAAATATAAGTTTTGGATTCTATTTCATGGAATGGGACTCATATACAACCAAGAAGTAGTTGCTTATGCCCATACATTTTTGCCACTATTACATGGGTATATCTTACATGCAGGAGAGATTTTGTAAATGGGTAATACTGGTGATTACTGTTCTCCTCTGATAGTGTATACAGTTATTCAGCACAATGAATGACTTGGGAACCATATCTACTTCATGGTTTTTGATGACATAAGTAAGTGTTGTCTTCACTAATAGAATCTTTTTTAAATTTATTTATTTTTATATCAATCACAGGTTAGGTTTTTTGTATCCCATGCGTAGCCTCCTCCCTCATTCCCTC
>CM053742.1:102505710-102530659 GCA_028658305.1 Pachyuromys duprasi
GATGATTCCAAGAAACAATGTTTTTGAGACACAACAGAATTGATCATACATGAACTCACAGAGAATTTGGCAATATGCACAGGTTCTTCACAAGGTCAAATAATGTGGTTCCAGTGTTGAGATAAGCAAGCAGCCATGTGTTTTCAACTAAGGACATAAATTATTGACAATTGTTATTTGTTCACAGGGAGAAAACCGTTTTCCCCCAACTGAGCATATCAATAACATTACACACAGGTCCTACACCCAAGACCCAGACAACCCAAAATGAACTCTAAGATGTCTTAAGGTTTTTTTTCCATTCATCTTGTTTGGTTTTGGCATATTGGCATATCTATACCTGTCTATGTCTGTATATGTGTGTGCATGTGTGCATTTTTTTTCTTTTTTGTTTTGATTGTCAATATTTTTTGGTTTGACTTTGTTTTGTTTTATGTATACAGAAAATGCACATGAAGCTGAATGAGTAGCAAAGGGAAAAGATCTATCAGGATTATTTTAACTACTTCTCTCTCCATTCCCTTTTTCTATATCACTCTCCAAGTGTATCTCAAATCCATAACTTCTTTAATAATTGTATATATCTATATATCTACATACATATATATGAATGTTTTTTTTTCTTTTGCTCTTCTGTACATGTGTTTAGGGGTGATAAACTGGGCTCTTCAAAATAAAATTGATTCTTCTCTCAGGAATCACTGAAGAACTGGGAAAGACCTTATCAATTCCCATGATCCATATTTGCATGTCAACTGGCAGTATTATTATACATGTCTTGTTTGGACAAATGCATTTTCGAAATTTCACTAGTGCAATATTGATTATTCACATTGTCACTGCTTCTAAAAAAATGTTATCTAAAAGAATACAACTTGGTCCTCTGATTCTTTCAGTCTTTCTATCTTTTCTTCTACATTTGTGTTAGATACTTGGGTATAGGATTTGCATGGAAGAAGTATTAATTGGTGGGTAGATATCCCATGGTCACAGATTCTTTGGATTTTGACCAAGTGTGGGTATCTGTAATAGCTTTTATCTGTTGCTAAAATAAGAATCTTTGATGATGGAGAATTATACTGATGTTTGAATACAAAGCCCAGTATTTAAAATAGAGTTAAAAGCAGCATTAATACAGGAATATAACAGTAGTACCTTTTCCTCTAATATCTATGACATCTCCAGCTAGCTAGGTAGACAATGTCATGTATGAATTTCTCCTATTGAGTAGGACTTGGAGACAATTAGCAGCTGTTTTTACTTCCAATAATGGAGAGGAGATTCTTCCATTCTACCAATTCTTATGGTTAGTAGGATTCACAATTGGGTAAGATTACTGATTACTTTTCTCCCTTAGCATTTTTGTATAGGCCCTAATACTATCCCTCATGAACCAGGTTTCTACATCACTTCCAGTGCACTTTCTCTAAGTCTAGAATCCATTAAGAATATGGTGTCGACAGACTTAAAGAAGCTAAGTAACAAGCAGAGACCAAGGGGCAATGCTTGAATCTCACTGAGAAGGGGAAACAAAATAGACAAAGCAGGTGGATGGATAGAAGGTGGTAGTGGGGATTAGAAGATATGCAGAAGGGATCACATATGGGGCAGACAAAGGGAGAGAGTACTGGGAACTGGAATCTGTGGGGAGGCATCTCTGGGATGACCTAGAAATAGGACAATTTAAACTCCCAGAAATCAATGAGGGTGACCCTAGTTAAAACTCGTGACAATGAAGGATATGGAACCTGAAATGTCCATTTTCTGTAACCGGAAAAGACTTCTAATGTAGGGACTGGGACACTAACCAAGCCACAAAATGTTTTCTAGCAACAACTTGTCCTGCCTATTAGCTGTATGGGGGTAAAGATGAAACCGAAATTGAGAATACTGGCCAACCAATGACTACCCCAGCTTTAGACATGTGCCATAAGAAGTCCCACCCTTAACATTACTAATGCTATTCTGCAGTACTTGCAGACAGGCACCTAGCATAACTGTCGTCTGAAAGGCTTCAACCAGCTACTAATGGATACAGATGCAGAGATTTACAAACATTAGGGGAACTTGGTGAATCCTGTGGAAGAGGGATAGGAAAAACTGAGGAGACAGGGATATCAAGGATGCAAAAAAAAAATCTGCAGAATCAAATAATCTGGGCCCAAGGAGCTCACAGAGACTGAACTGCCCAACAGATAGCACGGAACCGACCTAGGCCCTCTGCATATATGTAACAGCTCGATCTTCATGTGGGACTCCTAATAGCAGGAGGAGGGGCTCTCTCTGACATTGTTGCCTGCCTTTAAATCACTTTTCTCTAACTGACCTGCCTTGTCTAGCCACATAGGAGATGTGTCTAGTCCTACTAAAACTTGAAATGCCAAGGTGGGTTGATATCCTTGGGAAGCCCCCCCCCCCTTTTTCTGAGGAGAAAGGGAAGACTTTGGAAGGATGCAGCTATGGGGGAAGGGGGAAGTGAGAGGGATGGAAGGAGTGGAGAGAAGAGAGGGGAAGCTATGACCAGGACATAACATAAGTTACTTGATTATTATTTAAAAAAAAAGAAAATATTGTACCGAAGAGACTCTCCAAGCAATATTGATTATTCACATTGTCATTGCTTCCCACAAGTTAAAGGTACATATTCATACTATGTTATAAAATGATTATTTCCTTAATTATTGACCTTTGGCTTCATTGAGAAAAAATTGTAATTATTCATTTCATGGTTCATGATGATTGGGTATTCATGATTTTGCCTGATATGCTCTGCTCATTAAGCCTTGTTATGGATGTGGGCACATTACAAGTCTGATATGAACTTGTAAAATATTTTATAATTCTTAAGGTTTTAAATTAATTTAGATATTTATTACAAAATATTAACTTTATATACCCACTGTAGCTACCTCCCTTGTCTCCTCCTAGTCCTACCCACCCTCCCTCTTCTCCCCCTATTCCCTTTCCAAAGTTCCCTGATAGGGGAGGACCTCCTCCCATTCTATCTGATCCTAGTCTATCAGATCTCATCAGGGCTGGCTGCATTGTCTTCCACTGTGGCCTGTTAAGGCTGTTCCCCACACAGGAGGAGGTGATCTAAGGGCAGGCCAATCAGTTTATGTCAGAGAGATGCCCTGATCCACTTGGAAACTGAGCAGCCTTTGGGCTTCCTCTGAACATGGGGTCTAGGTCATCCCCATGCATGGTCCTTGGTTGGAGTGTTGGTCTCTTCAGGGCCCCTTAGATCCAGATTTTTGTTTCTGTTGGCCTCCTTGTGTACTTCCTGTCCCCTCCATGTCTTTCTATCTCCCACTTCTTCCATAAGGTTCCTTGTTGGTCCTTCCTAGCTAGGCTTTTCTCTGTGATAGATTTTAACTTTTCACCTTATTGTTCAGTTTCTCATTTAAGTGATTTGTTGTTCTTATATGCTTTAATGGGTTTTTCACGTGGTACAGTACCTTAATACTGAGCATTTTTATACTTTCCCTATTCTGAAAACTTATCTATTAGCTATTATTAGAATATTTCATCTGTCCATTACATTTATTTTTTATTCTGTAAATATTATTGGATAATATCCTCAATATTGTTTCAAAGCCTTTTTTATATCTTCATTAGTCTATTTTGAAATTAGCTGATATTCTCAAATACATGTTGCCCATTTTGTTAAATATTTTTCACTTCTCTCTCCTCAAACTGCATATAATGTGTATATCTGAATTTCAGTAGTTTGTATTTTACTAGTTTTTTTATTTTAATCTGAATTTTCTGATTTAACTTACATGTATGTATAATTTTGAAAACTATAAATATACTCACAAATTTAATGTCTCATTCACATTATTTCACAACAGTATTATTTTGTGCTTATTATCTGTTTATTCTACTATTCTAGTTTTTAAATTTTTATTTAATATGTAATTATATATTTCATTACTTCTGTTCCCTTTCTCCAATCCTTTCAGTGTTTCCTTCCTCCATCATGCCCCATAATGACCCCTTATTATCTCCAAAATTAAAGTCCTCTTTTTATTTGATTATTATTATTCTATATGTGCATACATATATAAATGCAACTGGCTAAGCAATTTTTTGCTGCTTGTAGGTACATGGTGTAAGAACACGTAGTTTAATATACATACAAAATTAGGGAACTCATCCTTGAGAAGACTAATTTTCCTCTCCACAGTGATTAGTTGCCTGAAGTTTTCTGTCATTGGTGAGGATCCATGAGTTTTTCCCCTTCCACATTAGCTTTTATCATTCTAGACTTGCTCAGGAAGTCATATTGCGAATGTACCATGGATGTAGGTTCCTTGTCATATCTGGTAAATATAGTCATAACACAATTTCTGCTACTTCAGCTCTTAAACTCTTTCACTATGAGCCTTGATTATGGGGTTTGTTTTGTAGATATATTAAATAGGGGTGAACATCTCAAGATAAGTTGTTCTCTGCATTTTGACCAATAGTAGCTTGGTGCAATTGTCTATGTCCAGTACAAAAAGATCCTTTGATAAAGGTTGAGAGTTACATTTATCTGTGGGAATAAAGAGACCCTTAGAATGCCATTATAAATTATACTGGTCTGGTAATTCAAAAGCATTGCATTCTCCTCTAACATCCATGACTTCACTGGTCCCTGATAATTGGCTACGCTTTCCATACTATTCATAATTTTCCTACTTTTGAGGAAAATGTAATATAATATTTTTCCTTAGGGCTTTATCAAATATCATTAATGTTTTAAATTTATGTGTTTATAAATTAAAGATAACATCATCTGCTGAATAATTGTTTTGCAAGGTTCCTTTGTTTCTTAGATTCTTAAATTTATAACTAATATTCTCAATTTTTTTCTGTCTAGAATCTATGGATACCAGTGCTTATTTTTTGTTATGGAAATATTTTTTTTATTTTTTAACATATTTATTTTATATGAATCACAGGTTATGTACTTTGTATCCCACCCATAGCCTCCTCCTGCATTCTCTCCCTATCCCCCCATCCCTCCCTCATTTCCTCCCTGCCCCTTTCCAAGTCTACTGTTAGGGGAGGACCTCTTCCCCTTCCATCTAACTCTAGCTTATCAGGTCTCTTCAAGACTGGTTGCAGTGTCCTCTTCTGTGGCCTAGCAAGGCTGCTCCTCTGCTGGGGGGTGGAGGGGGTTGAAGAGCCAGCCATTGAGTTCATGTCAGAAATAGTCCCTGTTCTCCTTACTAGGATACCAGTGTTTGTAAGGTTGATATTTTCTTTTGTTATATCCTTTCTTTTGTTTGATACTATATTTTCTTTTGTTCTATAGTGTTCTTAAGTTTTCATGAATTGGAAACTTCTCTATGTTACTGGATGGAACTAGAAAAGATCATCCTGAGTGAGGTAACACAGAAGCAGAAGGACACTCATGGTATATACTCACTTACAGGTGGATATTGCCCACATAATATAGGATAAACACCGTAAAAATCTATAGTACTAAAGAGCCTAAACCACAAGGGAGGAAGCTTAATCCTTATTCAGAAGGCCAAAAAGGATACACATCGGAAGTGGGAAGAGGCAAGAAACAGGACAGGAGCCTTCCACAGAGGGCCTCAGAAAGTATCTACCCAGCAGGGTATGGAAGCAGATGCTGAGACTCATAGCCAAACTTTGGACAGAGTGCAGGTAATCTTAGGGAATAAGGGAGAAGACAAAAAGACCTCGAGAGGACTGGAGCTCCACAGGAGACTAACAGAGCCAGTGGGCCCTCCACAGACTTATTCTCCAACCAAGGACCATCCATGGAGATAACCTAGACCCCTGGCTCAGATGTAGCCAGTAGGCAGTTCAGTCTTTCAAATTGCCTTTTATTGGGACTACAATCAGAGAAAAAGGAAGTTGTGCTTATTTCCAAGATTTCTGTGTGTCTGTGTGTATATATGTGTTTGTTTGTTCTTTCTTCTTTTGCCAGTCTGTCCTTTCAAGCTGTCACTTTCTCAGTGAGATTGGTTGAATTATCACATACACTAAATCATTTTATTTAGTAATATTTTCTCAAATGTCTCAAGGTTCGTAAGTATTAAATCTTGCCAGGTCCACTAAGTATGTTGTTGATACAAAACTTTTCAATTACTGATTCTCCTTTTCGTTGATGATTCCACCAACTGAGCAGACTCAGAACAAATTAGAAGAGCTTTATTTCTCACTGCTAATTTTCTCAAAATCTCTTCAGGAAAGAAACATTTTAACTGTGAAATTAAAATATACAAAGCATGATTTTATTTTAATAGTATATGCACTGTTAAGATTAAAATATATTTCTAATATAGCCTATTAATAAATCACTAATTGTTAAGAAACAAATATAATTGCAAGTAAGATAGAATCAGTAATATCAAACAAATGATAGGAGTCACCAAAACTTTTCAATACAACAAATGAAGAAAATGATAGTCTCAATAGATGATTAAGCTTAAACCCGTTATAAAATGTTTCACCTTAGATTTTAGGTGTTTTTTTTATGAGATTCATATTATGGAAGTATAAGTTTTCTTATCTCTTTTTCAAATAATAATAAAATATGGAACATTAAAAATATTGTGTTTTAATTATCAAAGGCCAAATGACATTTAAAATATTACACAAAATTATGAATTTTATTCATATGAAGTCCTTGGTATAATAAACTACACTAAAATGATTCAAACATAGGTTATCACTGTCATTGTGTGCATTGCTTTTGTTATTTTGGAGTTAGTACTACTTCATTCTAATATTTGTTGAAGGATTATAATAAAGGAAAGAAAATTTAGACATCAGTACAGTGGCTACACTGTCTTACCTCATGGTTTGACTATTTTAATTACTCATAAACAGAAAATCAATTAAATTATTAGCAAGCCCTTAAACAGAATGGTCACTAAATGTCAGCATTAATGTTACCCTATAACTCCATACTATCTCAAGAAAAGATAATTTCAAAAATTTATAAATGTTTGCAGTGTACATAGTCCTGAAGCAGTATCAGTGCTGTGCTTAAGGTATTAAACTTGTGTTTTTAATTTCTCCTGATTTGGAATGAAGAGGAAGGGAAATGGCTGTATGATATCCTTTTCTTCTGTGTAATATATCAATTCAGCACACATGGCATTATAAATTGAAGAAATTTGGAAATTTTTAAGTCAATAAATGAACAATAATTAAAGGACAGAAATGTGCACCAAAAAGGTTCATCCACTATAGTCTAAAAGGCAGACACTTGTTAAATTATCTTATAACCAGCATACACTATCATATAGTTTTTCTTTTAATGTATTTTGACTAAAATTCCAGCAGAGAATTGTATTTATGATTTTAGGTGTTAATATGTTGTAATGGTTGTTTCTTTTGAACCAGCCTTTAAGTGCACATTTATTCATAGCCTATCATCATGCAATTTTTTCTTTTTAACAAACATTTGTCTTTTAAAACATCCATCTTTTCAGTCTCACATGTTATAGAGAATAAAAACAGTTATTCTATGCAATCAAAGTCAATGGTACAATTCTCCTTAGCTTAGATGCTTTTATTGCCTATTATATAAGATGCACACAGAGTTCTTGATCTGTCCATCATACATGAGAAAAAAAAGTAGAGCCACACTTTGCATGCATCTGAGTCTCTAAATAGTTTTCAATTATTTTGTTAGATGTGTTTTCAATTTAAACTTTTCTAGCTTTATTTTTCTGTTAATATTTTATATTAAAAATTACATCATTTTGTGCCTTTTTATATTAAAAATTACTTACCTCATTTTTTGTCTTACTTTTCTATCCTCCAATTTCTCCACTGTAACCACTTTCACTCTCTCATAAAAAGAACTTTGATTTGTTATTGTTTTGTACACACACACACACACACATACACACACAGACCTGCCTAAATATATACATATAACATATTCTTTATGCTTAGTGTTACTTTCATATGTGTAATTGGTAGACAATCTACTTGGTATTGATTAGCCAACTGAGAAGAGGAGACCTTTATTCAGAAATATTAATTCTCCTTTTCTGAGCAGACACCTTTACTTTTTTTGTTTTGTTTTGTTTTGTTTTTCTATGACTGGATGGGAGTATTGAGCTTTTCTTTTTGGATATTAATATTTCTATTAGTGTGCTTCTTCAGGTCATGTTTACACAGCCATATTTGGGGGGTATAATGGGTATAGCTTTCCTGTAATTTCTTGGAGTCACACTCTCATGGAAGATTTCCTTGTCTTCTTGCTCATACAATTTTTTTTTCTGTCTCCTTTTCTTCAACGTGCCTGGAGCCTTAAATGCATGAGTTGTGTTGCAGCTTAATCAACTAGGCCTTTGTATACTTCCATCTCTGACTAATTGTGGTTTTCTGTAATGATCTCTGTCTGAAGAAATGGAGAAAATTCTTGTTGGAAGCTATGCTTATATGCGGATATAAGTATTTAGAATGCAATTAGGAATTATGCTGGCTTAGTAGTCCTGTGGTAATGAGTTTTCTTCCAAAATCTGTGACTTTAATAACTGCAGGTTAGGATTCCAGTATCACCTATGGTTTCCCTACTATTGATCAAGGTTTAAGTCCAATTTGAGAGCTGTTGGTTACCACCATACTGGTCACTATTATAGGTCATAGGCATTGCATCTGGAGAGAACTATTGGTGTCTTCTATTGATTGACAACTCTAAAAGCACCTTCTCATACCATTTTGAGGAAGCATTTTCTCAAGAGGGAGGCTTTCAAGTCACATTCATCATTTATTCTCTGGCTCTTACATATGAAATGTATGATGTTTTAGATATTTACCTTAGTGAAGCATTTTCTTAAAATGAAGTGGGTTTTAAAGATAAAAAGGAACCAACAGAACCGAAAAATCTTGGCACAGGGGTCTTTTCTGAGACTGATACTCCAACCAAGGACCATGCATGAAGATAACCTAGAACCCTTGCACAGATGTAGCCCACAGAAATTCAGTCTCCAAGTGTGTTCCCTAGTAAGGAAAACAGGGACTGTCTCTGACATGAACTCGGGATCTGGGTTATTGATCACCTCCTCCTGAGTGGGGAGCAGCCTTTCCAGGCCACAGTGGAAGACAATGCAGCCAGTTCTGATGAGACCTGAAAAGCTAGGCTCAGATGGAAGGTGAGGAGGTCAGTCCCTATCAGTGCAGTGGTGGAGGAGCATGGGAGAAGCAGAGGTAGGGAGAGTGGGATTGGTAGGGGATGAGGGAGGTGTCTAGAGCTGGGATACAAAATGAATAAATTGCAATTAATTAAAAAATAAAGATAAAAGGTTGAAAACCCCATAAATTCACAAACATTAGGACAGAGAAAAATTACAATGCACCAGCCCAGACCCACATGCATGCACACTCTGATCACCATCCAAGACTGAACTGTTGGCCTACAACACTAGAGACTTGGATTTCCAATGGAGTGAAAACCCCATTGTAAAGGAAGCAATTGGGACTGACCTTAGGTCACCCAGACAATCCCTGGAAAATGTCCCAGGCTCTGGCAGTCAATCAGCTGCCAGCGCAGAGACCTGCCTGCATACATAATTCATTTTCCCAGACAGAACTGTGGGTCCCAGGGCATCAGAGACTGGGTTTCTCTGTCAGAAGGAAACTCCACAGTGAGGAAAAGAGCAGGTACAACCTCAGGGCACTCAGTCAAACCCCCTAGGCTGTGGAACAGTTCTCAAAAAGTTCCAGGGTTCCTGCAGGCAACCAGTGGCCAGCAAGGAGGCACTTACCTGTGCCTGAGTGCTCTATTCACCATACTTAACTGTGGACCCCAAAACACCACAGACTGGGTCTCCCTGTTGAGAAGAAACCCCACAGTGGATGAGACATTAGGTCCAACCTCAGGATACCCAGCTCCAGAAAAGTTGCTGGGTTACTACTGGCTCAGGGCTCTAGCCTCAAGCTGCTTGAATGAGTGCAGCTTACCACTTGGGTACTGGGGCACGGCCTCAGACCTACAGAAGCCTGGGATTCACGGGTACAAACCCAGACTGTACCAAGGCACAACCTATGTCCCTATGTAAACTAACCAAACCGCAGGGCTCCCTGCTTCTTCAAGGGGACAGCACCCAGCAAACACAGTATAAGAGCAGCAGCAGCAAAATAAATTCAGAGCAAGAAACCCAGCAGCAGGGCAGCTGTCTCCAGGACATCTCCTGGAGAGAGGAGAGCTCCACCCGCTGACTACCAACAACCACAATTACCACACAGGTCAATAGGCCTCAGATGAGCTGTGGCAATTCCTGAGAAGCACCTGCCATTCAGTGAGCATACCTAAAACTCAGAGGAATGACCATCTTCCTGCCAAGCAGATTTTCTCCACCACAGGATTCCAACACCTGAGACAGCCAGATGGGTAGAGACCAGTATAAAAGAACTACCAAGAAAAACCAAAGCAGTATGGCATTTCAAGATAGACACATAGAGGGGCAAGCAGCCATGGACATCCTAATATAAGTGAAATCCAAGAAGATGACTTAACATCTTTGCTTATGAAGAGGATAATGTAGGAAAAAAAATAAAATGTGTAAACAATTAGAGGATGATAAAATCAAATATATTATGCCCATCCAAAGAAACAGAAGAAGAAAAAGTCAGAGTATGGCCATCTATAAAGAAGACAAAATACAATCCAGGAAATCTAACTACAGTCAGGAAAATACATGAAATAACCTCATACAGGCAAACTAAAAGTAGCCAAGCATGCAAAAAAGACTACCACAACCAACAGCAAACTTAAATAATCTAACAGCCACTGGTCATAAATCTCTCTCAACCTCAATGGACTCAACTCTCCAACAAAAAAGACACAGACTAACACAATGGATGTGTAAATCAGACCCAACAATCTGTTGCATACAAGAAACACACATAAGTAACAAAGAAAGACATTATCTGAGAATAAATGGCTGGAAGACAATTTTCCAAGATAATGTACCGAACAATAAGGCAGGAGTAACAAGTCTAATATTTAATAAAATAGACTTTCAACCAAAATTAGTCAAAAAGGATGGAGACAATCACTTAATACTCATTAAAGGACAATTACATGAAGAAGACATTAAAATTCTAAGCATCCATGCCCCAAGTACAAGGGTACTCATTTTTGTAAAAGACATATTAATAAAACTTAATCCACACACACACATATTAATAGTATGAGACCCTGCTCTTGACAAGGGACAGGTAAACAAAACATAAATTGAAAAGGAAACAATGACTATAACAGAGGTCATGAATCAAATGGACCTAACAGACATCTACAAACACTTTCCCCCAAACATGAAATAATTTACGTTCTTCTCAGTACCTCATGGAACCTTCTCCAAAATAGACTATGTAACGGGTCACAAAGCAAGTCTCAACAAATAGAATAAGATTGAAATAATCCCTTGCATCTCATCAGACTATAATGGAGTAAAGCTGGACGTCAACAACAAGAGAAAGAGCAAAACACCTACACTCACATAGAAACTGAACAACTTGCTACTCAATGACAACTGGGTCAGGGAAGAAATAAAGAAAGAAATTAAAGACTTCCGAAAATTCAATGAAAATGAAGGCACAACATAGCCATACTTATGACACACAATGAAAGCAGCGCTAAGGGTAAAGTTCATAGCAATAAGTGCCTTCAAGAAGAAATTTGAAATATCTCATACAAGCAATGTAACAATACACCTGAAAGCCCAAGGGGGAAAAAAAGAGCCAGACACACCCAAGAGGAGTAGGAGGCTGGAACTAATCAAACTCAGGCCTGAAATCAATAAATTAGAAACAAATAAAACAATTTAAAGAATCAATGAAACCAAAAGTTGGCTCTTTGAGAAAATAAAATACATAGCAAAAGGCTTAACCAAACTAACTAAAAGGCAGAGAGACACTATCTAATTCAACAAAATCAGTAATGAAAAAGAGGACATAACAACAGACACTGAGGAAATCCAAACAATCATTAGGTCTTACTTCAAAAGCCTATATGCTATACAATTTGAAAATCTAAATGAAAGGCACAATTTTCTTGAATTATTCCACTTACAAAAGCTGAATCAAAACCAGGTAAATAAATTAAATAGTCCTATATCCCCCTAAGAAAATAGAAGCTGTCATTAAAATTCTCCCAATCAAAATAAGCTCAGGTCCAGATGGTTTCAGCACAGAATTCTACCATACTTTCAAGGAAGCACTAACTCCAATTCACTTCAAACTATTCCACAAAATATAAACAGAACTCATTCTATAGAGCCACAGTCTCCTTGATACCTAAACCACACAAAAACCCACCCAAAATAAGAAACTTCAGACCTATCTCTCTTATGAACATTGATGCAAAAATACTCAATAAATTACCTGCAAAGCTAATCCAAGAACACATCAAAGATATAATCCACTATGTCCAAGTAGGCTTCATGTCAGGCGTACAGGGGATGTTCAATATAAGGAAATCCATTAATGTAAACCACCATATAAACAAACTGAAGGAGAAAAACCGCATCATCATCTCCTTAGATGCTAAAAAAGTATTTGATAAAATCCAATGCCAAGTCATGTTTAAAGTCTTGGAGACATCAGTGATACAAGGCACATACCTAAACAGAGTAAATGCAATATACAGCAAACCTATAATAAAGATCAAACTAAACACAGAGAAACTTAAATCAGTCCCACTGAAATCAGGGATAAGGCAAGGCTGCCCACTCTCCTATATCTCTACAACATAGTACTTGATGTCTTAGCTGGAGCAAAAAGACAACTAAAAGGAGATCAAGGGGATAGAAATCGAAAAGGAAGAATTCATATTATCATTATTCGCAGATGATATGATAGTATACATGATCGACTGAAAATTCAACCAAAGAACTCCTTCAGCTGATAAATGTCTTCAGCTAATTAGCTGGATACAAAATTCACTCAAAAAATAAAAAAAAATCAGAAGCCCTCCAGTAAACCAAAGACAAAAGGGCTGAGAAATAAATTAGGAAACAACACCTGTCACCATTAGCCACTGAAAACATAAAGTACCTTGATGTGACTGTGATCCAACAAGTAAAAGAACTGTTCAGAAAAAACAAACAAACAAACAAACAAACGACAAAAAAAAAAAACCCTTCAAGTCTCTAAAGAAAGAAATTGAAGGGGATATCAGAAGATAGAAAGATCTATCATGTTCATGGCTTGGCAAGATTAACGTAGTAAAAATGGCCATCTTACCAAAAAAAAAAAAAAAAAAAAGAAAGAAAAAGAAAAAGAAATTTAAGAAGATATCAGAAAATGGAAAGAACACCAGTACTCATGGGTAGGTAGGATTAACATAGTGAAAATGGCCTTCCTGCCAAACACAATCTACAGATTCAATGCAATTCCCATCTAATTACCAACACAATTACTTACAGACATTGAAAGAAAAATTCTCAAATTTATATGGAAAAACAAAACTAAACTAAACAAAAAACTGAATTGCCAAAATTATCATGTATAACAATGGATCATCTAGAGGTATATCCATCCATGAACTCAAGCTGTACTACAAAGCAATTTTAATAAAAAACGGCATGGTACTTTTATAGAACCAGAATGGTGGATCAATGAAATTGAGTAGAAGACAAAGAAATAAACCCACACACCTAAAGATACTTGATTTTTGACACAGAAGGCAAAACCATACAATGGAAAAAAGAAAGCATCGTCAACAAATGATGCTGTTTTAAGTGGATGTCCTCATGTAGAAAAATCCAAATCAATCCATATTTATCACCCTGCACAAAACTAAAGTCCAAGTGGATCAAAAATGTCAACATAAAAGCAGACACACTAAACCTGTTAGAAGAAAAAGGCGGGAAGAGCTTAAAACTCATTGGCACAGGAGACAACTTCCTGAACAGAATACCAATAGTATAGACTCTAATATCCACAATCAATAAATGGGACCTCATGAAACGGAAAAGCTTCCATAAAGCAAAAGAGCAAAATGACAGCCTACAGATTGGAAAAGGGTCTTCACCAAGTCTAAATCTGACAAAGAACTAAAATCCAAAATATATAAAGAACTAAAGAAGTTAAAAAGCAACAAATCAAGTAATTGAATTAAAAAATGATGTACAGAACTAAACAGAGAATTCTCAACAGAAGAACATTAAATAGCAGAGAAACACTTAAAGAAATGCTCAACATCCTTAGTTGTTAAGGAGATGCAAATCAAAATGACCCTGAGATTTCAACTTATACCCATCAGAATGGTTGATAACAAAAACTCAAGTTACAATACGTGCTGGAGAGGATGTGGAGAAAGGGAAATCCTCTTCCATTGCTGGTGGGAATTTAAATTTGTACAACCACTTTGGAATTGAATTTGGTGCTTTCTGGGACCATTAGGAATAGTGTTTCTTTAAGGTCCAGCTATTCCACTCCTAGGCATATATCCAAAAGATGCTCAAGTACACAACAAGAACATTTGTTCAACCATATATGTAGCAGCTTTATGCATAATAGCCAAAACCTGAAAACAATCCAGATGTCCCTCAACAGAGGAATGGATACAGAATTTGTGGTATATTTACACAATGTAATTCTACTCAGCAATTAAAAACAAAGAAATCATTAAATGTGTAAGCAAATGGTGGAATCTAGAACAGATCATTCTGAGTGAGGTATCCCAGAAGCAGAGAGACACATGCTCTATATAATCACTTATAAGGGGATACTAGACATATAATGTAGGATATACATATAAAATCTGTATACCAAAAGAAGCTAAACAGAAAGGAGTAACCTTGATAAGAAGATCAATCCTCACTCAGAAAGACAAACAGGATGGACGTTGGAAGAAGGACAAAGCAGGAAACAGGGCAGGAGCCTACCACAGATGGCTTCTGAAAGACTCTACCCAGTAGTGTATCAAAGCAGATGCTGAGAGTCATTGCCAAACTTTGGGCAAAGTGCAGGGAATCCTATGAAAGAAGGGGGAGATTGTGGGACTTGGAGAGGACAGGAGCTCCACAAAGAGAACCACAGATGGCTTTTGAAAGACTCTACCCAGTAGTGTATTAAAGCAGATGCTGAGACTCATTGCCAAAACTTTGGGCAGAGTGCAGAGAATCCTATGAAAGAAGGAGGAGATTGTGGGACTTGGAGAGGACAGGAGCTCCACAAAGAGAACAGAAACAAATATCTGGGTACTGGGGTCTTTTCTGAGACTTATTTCAACCGAAGACCATTAATGGATATAACCTAATACCACTGCTGAGAAGTAGCTCATGGCATCTCAGTAGCAAAGGGGATACCCTATTAAGGAGAAACAGGACTGTCTCTGAAATGAACTCAGTGGCTGGCTCTTTGACCACCCCCACTGAGGGGGAAGCAGACTTGCCAGGCCATGGAGGAGAACAATGTACCTGTTGAGACCTGATAAACTAGGGTCAAAGGAAGGGGAGAAAGACCACCCTATCAGCGGACTTGGATAGGGGCATGGGAGGAGATGAGGGAGAGACGATGGGAATGGAAAGGAATGAAGCAGGGGCTAGAGCTGGGGTGCAAAGTGAATTGAATAAGCCGCAATTAATATAAAATGTATAATTAATATAAAATATAATTAAAATGATTTAAACAAATGAAAAGAGAGACATAAAAATGGACACTAAGGAAAACCAATCATTAGTTCTTACTTTAAAACCCTATTTGTCACATAATTTGGAAATCTAAATGAAATGGAAAATGTTCTTGATTGTTTCAGTTTACTAAAACTGAATCAAGACTTGGTAAATAAATTAAATATTCTTATATAGCCAAAGGAATTATAAGCTATCATCAAAGAAAAGCCAAGACAGATGATTTCAGTGCAGAATTCTACCAGATCATCAAGAAATGGCTAAGTCCAATACTCTTCAAACTATTCCACAAAATTGAAACAGAAGCAAATTTACCAAATTCATTCTACGAAGCCATAGTCACCTTGATATCTAAACCTCACAGAGACCCAAAATAAGAAAGAGAATTTCAGAACACTCTCCCCTGTGAACATTGTTACAAAACTACACCACTAAATACACGCAAACAGAATTCAAGAACAAACCAAAGATTTCACCCAAAATGACCAATTAGGATTCATCCAAGATTTGCAGGTTTTTTTCAATATATGGAAATCCATCAACGTAATCCACCATATAACAAATGAAAAGAAAACAAAACAACAATAACAACAACAACAAAAAAAAACGTGTGATAATCTCCTTAGATTCTGAAAAAGTATTTGATAAAATCCAACATTGTTTTTCTTCAAAGTCATGGAGAGATCAGGGATATAATGCACTTACCAAACTACAGTAAAGACAATATACAAGCTTATAGCCCACATGAAATTAAATGGAGAAAAACTTAAATCAATCCCAATGATATCAGAGACAAGGCAAGGCTGCCCACTCTCTCAATTTCTCTTCAACATAGTTCTTGAAGTCCTTGCTAGAGCAATTAAACAATGAAAGGAGATCAAGGGGATACAAATTGGAAAGGAAGAAGTCAAAGTATCAGTTTTGTAGATGATTTGATAGTATACATGAGTGACCACAAAAATTCTATGATGGAACACCTACAGCTGATGAACAACCTTCAGCAAAGTGATTGGATACAAAATTAATTAAAAAAAAATTCAGTAGCCCTCCTTAACACAGAGGACAAATTAGCTGATCATAAAATTGGGGAAACTACATACTTCACGATAGCCACAAGAACAGAAAGTGCTTGGTGAAACTGTAACTAATCAAGTCAAAGACTTGTATGAAAAAAACAAACAAACAAAAGAAAACAAAACAAAACTTCCAGTCTCTGAAGAAAGAACTAGAAGAAGTATCAGAAGATGGAAAGAACTCCCATGCTCATAGCTTGGCAGGATTAACATAGGAAAAATGGCCATTTTACCAAAAGCAATCTACAAATTCAATGGATTTGCATCAAATTACCAACATAATTCTTTACAAATCTCAAAAGAAAAAATTCTCAACTTCATATGGAATAACAAGAAACCCAGAATGGATAAAACAATCCACTACAATAAAAGATCTTTTGGAGGTATCTGTATCCCTGGTATCAAGCTGTATAATAGAGCAACAGTAATACAAACTCCATGGTACTGGCATAGAAACAGAATGACGGATCAATTGAATTGAAAAGAAGGCCCAGAAATAAACCCACACACTTGAAAAGAAGTTAGGAACTGAAAAAGCAAAAAAAAAGTAATCAAAAAAAAAAAAAAAAAACAGGCTATGGAACTAAACAGAGAATTCTTTTTTCACGTAAAATTTCATGTTTTTATATTAATTACAGTTTATTCACCTTACATCCAAGCTATAGCACTCTCCCTCTTTCCCACCCAATCCCACCCTCTTTCCCTCATCTCCTCCCATTACCTTCTTCAAGTCCACTGATAAGGGAGGTCTTCTGCATCCATCTGACTCTAGCTTATCAGCTCTCATCAGGGATGGCTACATTGTTCTCCTCTGTGGCATGGCAAGACTGCTTCCCCCTCAGGGGCATGTGATCAAAGATCCTGCCACAGAGTTATGTCAGAGACAGTCCCTGTTTCCCTTACTAGGGTAGCCACTTGGATACTGAGATGCCATGGGCTACATCTGAGCAAAGGTTCTAGGTTATATCCATGAATGATACTTGGTTGCAGTATCAGTCTCAGAAAAGAGCCCTGTTCACAGATATTTTGGTTTTGTTGCTCTCCTTGTAGATCTCCTGTCCTCAATAGAGTAATCCTGAATGGCAGAGAAATACTTAAAGAAATGCTCAACTTAAAGAAATGCTCAACATCCTTAGTCATCAGAGAAATGCATATCAAAAGGCCCCTGAGATTTGACCTAACATCCATCAGAATGGCTAAGATAAAACCTTAAGTGACAACACATGCTGTATAGGATGTGAAGAAAGGGGAACATGCCTCTATTGCTGATGAGAATGTAAACTTGTACAATCATTTTGGAAATCAATATGGTGCTTTCTCAGACAATTAGGAATAGTGCTACCTCAAGATCAAGCTAAACAGAAATATAGAAAATTTTTATTGTTATTTGAAATTTCTAAATTTCAGTTCTAATCAAAATTGACTCTATCACATACACCCCTACAACATGTAGTAGAAAAATATACAGTAAACAAAATACTAAAGGAACACAAAAGAGATGGTGGTGACATTATGTTTTTTGCCAAGGGAAAAGGATTCAGAAATGTTTTTGACAGTTTTATGTCTAATTTGGATAAAAACCTATAAGAATGGCAGTACACATGAGGAAAAAGATGTAAAATTTAGAGATCTGATTTTGTCTTGTTATCAGAGTGAAATAAGGTGAAATGAATGTAATATCTGAAAGACAGGTTTGGCTTTGGAATATTAAAAAAAATATCGAACATGGAATATACTAGGTTGCAGAAGTGGTATGAATTGATGTCAATAAACTTATTGTTACCTCACATATTACTATGGTTCATGTGTTAGCTTCACAGTTGTCTCTGTACACATTGGAGGTGCTTGAATAAAATATACCTGAGAAAATTAATCACTTGAACTCCTAGGCATGTTTCTGCACAGTCAACACATGTGTTCCAATGTAGAAATGATTTGTACTTGTTTGCTTTTTATTTTTAGTTATGAACACATGTTTTTTTGTTTTAATATAATTTTTATTTATTAAAATTTATTCACTTTGTATCCCAGCTGAAATCCCAACCCTCATCCGCTCCCAATCCTGCCCTCCATTTTTCCCTCATTTCCTCCCATGCCCCACCCCAGTCCACTGACAAGGAAGGACATTCTCCCATTCCATTGACACTAGCCTCCAGGTCTTGCTATCTCCCCTGTCTTTAATAAGATTCCCCGCACTCTGCCCAAAGTCCAGCTATGAGTCTCAGCATCTGCTTTATTTAATACCATGATGATTAGAGTCTTTCAGAGGCCCTATGTGGTAGGTTCTTGTCTTGTTCCTTGTTTTCACCATCTTCCAATGTCTATCCCATCTGCCTTTCTGAATTTGATTGAGAAACTTACCCCTGGTCCTCCTTTTTACTTAGCTTCTTTAGGTGGACATATTTTAGTATGTTTATCCTACATTAAATCTCTAACATACACTCATCAGTGAGTATATACCATGTGTGTCTTTCTGTATCTGTGATACCTCACTCAAGATGATCGTTTCTAGGGCTGAGCATTTGTCTGTAGATTTCTTGATTTCCTTGTACTTAATTGCTGAATATTATTCCATTGTAGAAATATAATACCACAATTTCTGTATCCCTTTGTCAGTTTAGGGACATGAGGGTTGTTCACAGAAACTGACTGTTACAAATAAAGCTGCTACAAACATGGTAGAGAAAATGTCCTAGTTGTATTCTTGAGCATATTTTGGATATATGTCTAGTGGTGCTTTAGCTTTCTCATGTCTATGCTTTTATTTTGTAAATATTTTTGAATAGACCATAGTTATCTCTGATCTCTTTCACAAAGCATCCTCCATCAGATAGAGAGGCAATTAGCACATTCATACTAGGAGTTATTTGAATCATAACATGTGTGTATATGAAGCTGGAGAGCAGAGGCCCAACATCAGTCTATGAAGTAAGAATTGCTGAACAGTTTGATTATTGTCATATCATTCAGTGTCCGAGTCTAGAACACTTTTTCATATATATATATACATATATATATATATATATGTATATGTATATATATATATATATATATGTATATGTATATATATACATATATACATATATATAAAGTTTCACCTGAAATATGGAAAATTTTATAAATATGAAAATTTTATGAGGTAAATATTATTCTTTTTCTCAATATTTTTATTAAAATTATGACAGAGAACAACAGAAGGCATTAAGAACACAATGTAACATAACATTGTTAGGAAGCTGAGATACCTCATCTAAGAAAAATGTGACAGGAAGTATTTATTATTTGCCACTCAGTTTGTTTTCATATTTGTCTACCTATGCTAAAAAATGTATAAATTGCTAAGTAATCAACAACCTAGCATATATGGTGGTGAAAAAGAGTGGTACAACCTCACAAGTGAAACAGGATAAAGGTGAAAATGGCAAACCTAGGCAAAACATGTACAATAAAGGAGAGGTAAATACTTTGAAGAGTGCTACTAAGCACTAAAAATTAATTATGCAAATTTGTGGGAACATTGTACCTCAAATCATTAACCATGTTAGTATATGCTCTGAAGACAGGAAATTCAAAGAGAGATGGAAATCAAGCTACAAGCTACTATTTTACACAAGATCTTGGTTATGAATTTTAATTTTAAGGGAAGATTCTGCAGTTCCTTCTCTGAAATTCGTAACTGTGATTTTGTTGGAAATTTTCATCCTAAAATATTTCCCCCCCCCTTTTTTTTGGTATACCCTATCTAACCTACTGTATCATAAAGCTTTCCTGAGGCTGCTTAGATCACTCCAGTTTGACAAAATCATTGACACCTAACTTTGTCATTCCTTGCCTTTAACAAACAAATTCCTAAGTTTATTTACTGAAATACTGAAGAGATAATCTATGGCAGAATATAGCAGAATATAGGAGAAAACAACTGACATTCTTGGATTCTTGGAAAAGTACATACTATGGGAAGAAGTATCCAAGGAAATGGGAGATCAAAGGATCATCTATACTAGGATTGCATGACTGTTTGAAAACCATCGGTATGATCCTCACCCAACTTCCAGTACATCATTGTCCAACTGAGATACTTGATTTTTTTATTCTTAATAAGTGAATTGGCTATTGTGATTATAATGAAGTTTAAGTTTAAAAAATTCTACTTCTTCTAGAGAGCTTACCAATTTGTTAAATACATTTTTCATTTAAAATGTTTCGATTTCATTGAGAGAGAACTACCAAATTCTCACTTTCTTCTTTTAAATGTCAAGAAGCAATAGGTAAGAACTGTCATTATTAAGCCTTGGACAAATATCACTGAACAACATCTGTTATCTTTTTGTCATGCAAATGCCACTTCTGTATATTCCCTGTTCTACCTGAAGTCTACAAAAGTTGATCAGCTGAAAAATTTCCCAAATATTAACTGAATGGAGACTTGTATTTTATTTCCTGGATAAATATTTTATATATTTACATATAGGAAAATAGTTGTTCTATTGAAAATATATAATAACTTAATAAACTAAATTTATGCCTCACTTGAAGAACATAATCTCAGAGTGCATTTGTCTAAATATTAATCAAATTTCATTTACAAAATTCGAAAACCCATCTTACTATAAAGGGAAGAATTGTTATTTGAAAAACTTCTGTCAACAACAGCCATATTTTTCTAGAATGTGACTGAGAAGTTTCTATTTTTCAGACATAAATGTTGCACAGGCCTGCGGGGTGTTCAACGGGTATCTGAGGAGGGATGAATGAATGAGGGAAAAAAGACACAAAGAAGGAGAGCAAGTCAAGGGTCTGATAAAGCTCTGAGTTTATTTCAAAATTTTCACACAACTTTATAGGGAGAAGGCAGGGAGAGGAAATGTGTCAGCATGGTAGTTTATGGTGTAAGAGATTGCAGGATGGTTTTATGGTGCAGGAGATTGCAGGGTGGTTTATGGTGTGAGATACCGCAGCAAGAATGTTTGCTAAGAGAAATACCAGAAGAATGTTAGCTAAGATATCTCAAGATCTCCAAGCCCAAAGGCAGATGTTCTCACACGTTCCTGGAACATAATTGCACATTCTCACCCATGACCTTAAAGGTCCTGGTACAACTGTTGGTAATTTTCCACTTGCTGGCTTTTGGCTCCCAGAAAAATATAATTTTCTTTAAGTGGACAACTGTACCTATGCAAAAGTTGCATTTATGTGAGAATACTCACAAACAAAAAATTTAAATAATTTATTTTATTTTCAAAGGATATTGCATTATATATTTTTTATTTTTCATTTTTAATATTTATTACAGTGTATTCACTTTGCATCCAAGCTGTAGCCTCTTCCCTCATTAACTCTCAGTCCTTCCCTCCCTCCCTCATCTCCTCCCATGACCCATTCCAAGTCCACTCATAGGGGAGGTGTCCTACTCTTCCATCTGACCCTAGCCTATCAGTACTCATCAGGACTGGCTGTATTTTCTTCCTCTTATGACCTGGTAAGGCTGCTCCCACTTCAGAGGGAGGTGTCCAAAGAACCAGCCACTGAGTTCATGTCAGAGAGAGTCCCTTTTCCATTTACTAGGGAACTGACTTGGAGACTGAGCTGCCATGGGTACATCTGTGCAGGGTTATCTTCATGAATGGTCTTTGGATGGAGTGTCAGTCTCAGAAAAGACCCCTGGACAAAGATTTCTTGGTTCTGTTGCTCTTCTTGTGGAGCTCCTGTTCCTTCCAGGTCTTTCTATCTCCTTCATTCATAAGAGTCCCTGCACTCTGCCCAAAGTTTGGCTAAGGGCCTCAGCATCTGCTTTGATATACTGCTGGGTAGAGTCCTTCAGTGGCCCTTTGTGGTAGGCTCCTGTCCTGTTTCCTGCTTTCTCCATTTTTAGATGTCCATACCATTTGCCTTTTTGAATGAAGTTTGATCATCTTACCAGGGTCTTCCTTCTTAATTAGCTTTTTTAGATGTACAGATTTTAGTATGTTTATCCTATATGTCTAGTATCCACTTACCGTACTTCCGACTGAATCCATATGTCTCTGGAGACTGGAGTATACTTCAGGAAGATGAGAGTTCTAATGGCTTGAGAGTGGATGTTTGTGTTTCAGCAGTTGCTAAGGGAGGAAGGTCTCAGACACCTGTGTGCAAGCAATAGAGTGAGTGTGTAGGTGTGCCTTGGAAGATAGCTTACTAGTGCCTGTAGATGCCTGGAAGTGTGTAGCATAAGCACAGGTGCGGGTGCTACCATGTTTCGTGGGAAAAGTGTGCATGCTCAGGTGTCCTGAATGCCTCAGTGGTTTACAGTCCTTTTATAATGTCCTCTAGGCACTCAGATCTGTCTGGGTTGCACATTCTTGGATCCAGTAACTGTTTGCCTGGACTTCACTGGGAGACCCATAGAGTAGGGGTACAAGTTGAATGCTGTCCCAGGGATCCCTTTGTTGCTCAGAGGAGTGGGGGAGGAAGTTCTGATCTGGCTTCTAGTGTAGAGGGGCCCTGGATCTGAAGTGCTGCATGAATTGCCTTGAAAGTGCAGTCACTCACTTGCAAGCCTACACAGAATGATCAAGTATTCCCCCAGTTCTCTGCTCTCAGATTTGAGTCTGTAGCTGCAAATGAAAATGTAGGAGATGTGTCAGTGGTGTCTGTTTTTTGGCTGTCATGCAGGGAGGTCTGTAGTTATGGCTGCCTCTGCCATCTTAGTCACTGAGCAGAGGCTCATGCCTGAGGGAGCAGCAGCCTGCTGCAGCAACCCAGCAGGGACTCTTGTACTTGAGGCTGCCTCCACTGTTTGACTCATAGAAGCCTGTACAGCCACAGCTTCTGCTATCTCAGTCTTTGAACAGGGAGGATCATTCTTGAGGCAGTAGCAGCAGCTGCCACAGCAGGTGAACAGGGAGGCCTCTGACTGGATCCAAACTTTCCCAGATCTCAAGTTGTCCTTATTAGCCCAGGAAGCCTCAATATCTATGTTCTGGCTTCAGCTGCCCCTCCACTCACAAGTTTCTTAGTTTTAGATCTTCTCCCCCTCAGAGTAAAAACTGGTCACCACCATCTTGAAGCTCCTGGATGGGAGATTTTGATGACAGCTTCTATTTCCTTAGGGGATATAGGACCATTTAATTTTTTTACCTGATTTTGATTTAGCTTTGGTAAGTGGAATCTATCAAGAAAATTGTCCATTTAATTTACATTTTCAAATTTTGGTACATATTGGCTTTTGAAGTAGGACATAATGATTTCTTTGATTTCCTCATTGTCTGTTGTTATGACCCCCTTTCGTTTCTGATTTTGTTAATTTGGACAGTATCCCTCTGCTTTTTAGTTAGTTTGGCTAAGAATTTGTCTATCTTGTTCATTTTATCAAAGAACCAGCTCTTGCTTTCACTGATTATTTGAATTGTTCTCTGTGTTTCTAGTTTATTGATTTCAGCCCTGAGTTAGATTATTTCCAGCCATCTACTCCTTTTGGTTGTGTCTACTTCTTTTTATTCTATTTCTTTCAAGTGTGCCATTAGGTTGCTTATGTGAGATGCCTTGAATTTCTTTTTTTTTTTTTTCTCTTTGTAAGATTTTTTTTAATTTATTTATTTTTATCTCAATCACAGGTTAGATACTTTGAAACCCAGGCGTAGCCCCCTCCCTCAGTCCCTCCTACCCTCCCACTCCCTCCCTCATCTCCATCCTCCCCGCCCCCTCCAAGTCCACCAACAGGGGAGGACCTCCTTCCCTTCCGTCCAACCCCAGCTTATCCTGACTCCTCAGGGCTGGCTGCAATGTCCTCCCCTGGGATGTAGGTAGTTTGTCACTCCCCGGCTTGTATGGGGGAAGGTCAAAGAGTCAGCCATCAAGATCATGACTGAAACAGTCCCTGTTTCCCTGAATAGGGTCTTCAGTCCTACACCAAGCTATCATGGGCCCCATCTGTACGGGGGTTCCAGGCCACATCCATACATGGTCCTTGATTGTAGAAACCGTCTCATCCAAGATCCCTGTGCCCTGGTCAGTTTGGTCTTTGTGGAGCTCTTGTTCTCCCAGACCTTCAAAGAAGCCCTAACACCAATTCTCTATAAAGTGTTCCACAAAATAGAAATAGAAGGAAAATTACCGAACTCTTTCTATGAAGCCACAGTCACCTTGATACCTAAACCACACAAAGATCCAACAAAAAAAGGAACTTCAGACCTATCTCTCTTATGAACCTTGATGCAAAAATACGCAATAAAATACTTGCAAACCCGAATCCAAGAGCACATAAAAGATATTTTC